>OZ026623.1:35184279-35539279 GCA_964020975.1 Hermodice carunculata
GTTGATACATATTATGAAGTCAATATGACCTGGTAAGTGTGTCCCTTATCTTCCCCAGGGCCCTCACTTTTTAGTAAAAGGTAAAAGTATTGTGTTACATTTATGGTAAGATATTTACAATGAAATGGTGACTAAGGCTAAAAAAGTGTACAGAGATCATGAACGTCCAAATAGAGCAGTCATTGGCATACGTTACATATGGTTAAAAAAATGTTTCTGATGTATGCTCGTTTGAATGAGTTAAAAGTTGCGCTTTCTCGTATCTTTGGATCTGTATTGTTCCATAGTTTGGCACCGTTATAGGCAAAACTGGTCATATAAATCTGTTTGTGTTTGCCTGCTGGTAAATATAAATCTTTTCTGGCAGAAGAGCGTGTTAAGCGCGAATGGGTTTCTTGTACATAATTGAACATATCATACATATATTTTGGTCCTAAGTTGTTCACACTTCTATATACTAGGGATGTAATTCTAAAATCTATTCTGTCCTTTAGGGGCATCCATTTCAGTTTTTTGAACATATCTTTACTAGGATGCAGAACGTCTGTAATGTCAAGGATAATACGTGCTGCCCTTTTCTGGGCGAGCAATAGGTCATAAACACAGGGTGAATTACCCCAGATAACTGAGCAGTAGTCCATGTAAGGCAATATATGAGTGTTGAAGAACAATTTGTGTACTTCGAAAGGTAAGTACCTTTTAATACGCCTTAGAAGTGCTAGTTTTGAGTTAATTTTGGATGTTATATTTTTTATATGCTCATCCCAGGTGAGGTCTTGATTGATTGTGACACCTAGAAGTTTGTCACTTTCGACATGATCGAGCTGTTCACCATTTATGGACACTTTCAGTTGCTTGTCTTCTTCATTTAAGGATCTCCTTTTATGCCTAGTGGTAATCAACATGGATTTGGATTTTGTAGCATTTGCTACCATATGGTTGTCAGAGCACCACTGATCAATATATCCCATATCCTCATTCAGCCTCATGTTGATTTCACTGACACTGTTTCCAGAAGTTGTTATGGTGGATTCGTCTGCGTACATATGCAGTTTGCTGTTTTTGACTGTCATTGGTAGATCGTTAATGAATAGTAAGAAAAATAAGGGTCCTAATAAGGACCCCTGGGGTACTCCTGTTTTTATTGGTAGTTTTTCAGACAATTTTCCTTTGAAAGTAGTACACTGGCTCCGGTTCGTGAGGTAAGATTTGAAGAACGATAGTGTGTTTGGAGCACATTTATAAATTGAAAGTTTGTTTAAAAGAATTTCATGATTGATCAAGTCGAATGCCTTGCGTAGGTCCAATAAAATTACTCCGTTCATTTGGTTATTGTTTACTGCATGAGTCCAGATATTTATCATGTTTGCAAGTGCTGTTTCGCAGGAAAATAAATTTCTGAAGCCAGACTGAGCCGCGTGGAGAAGGTGGTGTAGTGACAAAAATTTGTAAAAACAATTATGTACATGTCTTTCAAGAACTTTTGACAATGTTGATAGAATTGATATTGGTCTAAAATTTTCACTTTGTTGGGTACTTCCTTTCTTATGGATGGGGACAACTTTAGCCGTCTTCCATTCTTCCGGATATATTCCTGTTGATATTGATAGGTTAAATATCCCTGTAAGGGATGGTGCAATGGCTGTAGCTCCTAGGCGGAGGAGCTTGGGAGGTATTCCATCAAAGCCAACAGCTTTGCCGTCCTCAAGTTGTGAAAGTTGTTTCTCCACAAAGTCTGATTTAATTTCTGGGATGTCAAAAAATGTTTCATTTTCAACATTGGAGTTAACAAAATCACGTAATTCATTGTGGTTGTCTTTGTTGTATGAAGGCATGTCTTTTGTCAAAGACGATGCAATATTGGCAAAGAAAACATTGAAGGTGTTTGCGATGTCCTGTGGGTCCGACAAAATATTGTTTTTGTCATCCTTCAGCGTAATTGGGGTTGCCGATGCATCCTTTGGGGCTATTTCTTTTACTAGGTTCCACAGTTGTTTACTATCTTTTATGTTAGCTTCGATAAGTTCTCTATAGTATGTTGTTTTCCCATTTTTTACAAGTTCATTTGCTTTATTTCTCCAAAATGTTTTGTTTTGTGTGTCATTGAGCCTTGAGTATTTATCCCTGAGGTGAATAGCCTCTATTATATCATCCGATAGCCAATCAGGCTGTTTAGGGCGTTTCACACGTCGCTCCTTCATGGGTGCATGTTGGTCTACAATATTTAGAAACAGCGATTTCCAACAGTCTAAAGCATCATTTGGGTCATCGAAAATATCACATATGTTCCAAGGAGCACTTTCCAAGTCTTTTATAAAAGCATTTTCATTAAATTTTTGTATGATCGGTATTTTATTTTTGAATGAATGCCACTTTTCAATTGAAAGTTCTTTTTCCCAGTAAAACTTACTGGGAAGTGGTCAGATAAAGCAGTTTTTGTTACTTTAGTCACACGTACGTTCTCGTTGTGTGTTACATAGACATGGTCAATGCATGTTTGGCTGGTATCAGTGACACGTGTGGGTTCGTTTATAACCTGTGTCAGACTGAATGAGTCCATAATGGATTTCCATTTGATAGGCATAGCATCTGATTTATGAAAGTCTAAGTTCAGATCACCCATAATTATAATTTCCTTTTCCCCCGTATATGCTTTTTCACACATGTCAATAAAATCATGATACCAAGCAACTGGAGAATAGATCTTATGCACGATCGCCATTTTGAATAAATTAGCGCCATGTTGGGAAATTGCATTCTGGGATTAATTGTAGTACGCTGCTGAGATCCGTCTGCGGGCTGCATTGATATTAGATAGCTCGCCGTGATAAGTTTCACTCGTTGCTTAGCGAGTTTTTTCACTAATATGGTCGGACAAATGTAACATATATTTGGTTTCTGAAGGTGTAGTATAGAAACTATCTGGTCTCCAAAAACAATGTGGAAAATTTAAGTCTTTAAGGGAGAAAAATTAGTTATAGTTAAGGATGTCCTTGAAGACAAATGTCATCAATTCACTGTGGTGTTTTTTGTTTGCATGCATCCCTACTTTCTCATCTTTTTCTTTCGCTTGTAGGTATTTTTTTTACTTTTCTTTTTTTTCTCCTTTCTTCCGAGTTAACTGGTGCGTTTCGATCGTCCTTTTGAGAAGTGTGATTTCCTTTGACGCGGAGGTCTACCTTTCAGTGAGAAATAATCCATGGACAAAATGAACATGAGAATGCAACAGAGAGACCACATTCATCTGGTTTGGCGCGGGTTTCAATGATATTTCAATGAGGGGAAACGGTAAACTCGTGGGCATATCGAACATAGCGAAAATGTCATTTTTAGTGCGTTTATTGTCAAATAAAGGGCATAATAATAATAACGACTACTTGCACATACTTCAACAGTTTCTCTTCAAATCAGGAACGTACACTTGCGTTAAGACATCCCTTTGGTAATCAAGAGTTTCGACAGACATATACAAACAAACAGGCGCACGTGCAAGACACAATTTGCTCCTGCAAACACTCTAGATTTGTGTGTGTGTGTGTGTGTGTGTGTGTGTGTGTCTGTTTCTCTTGGTTTAAACGTATTTTATTTCTCGAAATACATGTACCATTGGGGAGCTGGCAACGCCAATACGAGCCCATCTCTTGGGCGGATATCGATGCAACTTTGTACATTTAAGCGTGTTGCACATCTTTGCAATGTACATGTATATTATTTCAGTAATTCTTTTTATTTCACACAATTACCCTAAAAATAACGAATTAAAATGGGAATACAGCGTGTTAGCGATATGGTTCCTGAGTCTTCAAAGTGTGCTTTCTGAAACCATTAGTACGTTTAGTACTTTGCCTTTCTTTGTTTAACGATGTTTGCATAAAATTAATCACCTGGTGCTTAAGCTATGAAAGAGTGTATGGGATTAGCATAAGTACTGGTTGCTTTAAAAAAAACTACTTGTGATAACAACACGCAAAGAAACAACACACGGCTTGTTAGTTGAGGATCACATGGTAAAAATATCTGTAGTTTTAAATGTTAAAATGAATATTTTAGTGACATGTCAAAAACGGAATCTGTTGCCCGTTTTTTCGGCTATGATTAAGAAAACTCACCGCATAGGTTTAAACATATGTATTTATACAGGATTGTCCAACAGTACTTCTAGATGACTAAAAACATGGGTTGTCGAGCTGAATATGACTAAGGTGGAAGAGCAAAATCTCAGCTTATCAATCTGATTAATTTCTGCTGCAGATGAACACGTCCCTGTTTTCATGTATGACATTGCGTAATGAAAGTTGAACATTTCCTTTATTCATGTCTGACTCGGATTATTCCCAAATCAAAGTTTCTATAAGAATACCTTAGTTTCAAAACAACTTTGCTCAAAACTTCATGGATTTATCTTTGAAAAATCAGTAATAAAGGAAGGAAAATTTGTAATTTTAGGAAGCGTAATATTTCTTTTTTTCTTTCTTTCTTTCTTTCTTTCTTTCTTTCTTTCTTTCTTTCTTTCTTTCTTTCTTTCTTTCTTTCTTTTTTCTTTCTTTCTTTCTTTCTTTCTTTTTCTTTCTGTCTTTCGCTCCTTCATCTACTAACCTGCATGTCTGTCTATCTATCTATCTATCTATCTATCTATCTATCTATCTATCTATCTATCTATCTATCTATCTATCTAGCCATCTATCTTTCATGTTCTTTTATCATTGGCCATAGTGTTTACACGTTGGTTGCAAAACACACAATACGATTTGGTTCCAAAAGGAAAATGATTCAGATGACAGGGTTACCCAGTTGGAATGGATATATTTAAAGTAAACTATGTAGACTGATCACAATGTGCAAATGTCATCATTCAGAGTTACACGGTAAACGAAGTATGACGAGGTCATGTGCACAAATTTACACAATTTTCAGTCCTGGAATGTCAGGCGATCATGAGCACGAATTTACACAATTTTTAGTCCTTTCCAGAATAGGAAATTCTTCTTATCCATTGTTTTCCCAGGTTTTATTTGTTGGCAAGGGATAAAATTTGCGTTGTTTGCCTCAGGAATAATTTGTAAAGCACACAGCCAAATAACAAATTAAACTTCTCATGGCTACCTGTGTAATTTCATAGTCGACACAGGCTAGCACAGATATCGCCATAACCGCTCGTATACTATATAAGCCCGCAATGCACTGCGCGTCAAAAAATTTGGCGCATGCGCTGTGCCGCGTGCATAACATCTATTGGGTGGTCTATATATAGTAGCGACAAGGAGTGGTGCTGTTTTGGGGTAAGTAATTTCTAACCAGACCGCCTCGATCCTCTCATGACGTAAGTTTACACGTTCCTCACAGGGAACATGATCTTTTGCATATGTAGAAACTCCCCCATAAGTTTTTTCATAAGTTTTTTCCCTGTCTCTTCGAGCTACTAATTTATACCCGGGTAGAGCTATGGAGGTACGGGGTAATCGGCAGAAGTGCAGAAGTGGCAGAAGCAGAAGTGGCAGAAGTGACATGTTTTCCTCTGCTGCTCCGTGGCATTGTATATTCTTACCTCTCATATGCAATCAAATCAAATCTATGTATCGAAATATCTCTCATACTGGCAGAAATTCTGTTAAAAAATAAATCACGAAAGAATTCTTGATCAATATAGCACCAAACCGGGAAACAGCATAAGTATGTCCGCTATGTTGACTGAGGGAGGCGTCATTATTGTAGATTGCCCAGGCGCTGGGTATCTAGAAGTAGGATCATAGTGTGCTTCTTGTATTTTCTTGGCCCCCTAAACGTTAATTTATTTTTCTGAATGTATTTGCCCACCATCTAGTTCCTAAATACAAAAAGTAAAAATTTGTCTGCACATGTCAGAAAATAGCTTGGTGTTCATTTTTTAACATGCATGAATTTCATAGACTGAATTGGCTTAATTGCATAAGTGGGATTTATATACATACATACATACATACATACATACATACATACATACATACATACATATATATATATATATATATATATGAGTTTGTTCTATCTAATAACACAAAAATTTCATTGATACTGAGGCCTAGAAAGAAGAACCCCTTTTCACTTTCAAATTTGTCATTTTTACTGATGGAAACAAGTCGTCATATTAGTATTGATGTTGTTGTTATTATTATTATTATGATTATTATTATTATGATTATTATTATTATTATTATTATTATTATTATTATTATTAATATTATTATTATTATTATTATTGTTATTATTATTATTGTTATTATTATTATTATTATTATTACTATTATTATTATTATTATTATTATTATCGTCATTATTATTATTATCAATATCATCATTGTTATAACTTATTATATTATTGATATTGTTATCAATATTATGATCATCATCATGACAATTTACTTCCTACAGGCCTTGTTATTTTTTGTGTTTTTATACTTATTATTTTTCTTTCTATTATTATTATTATTATTATTATTATTATTATTATTATTATTATTATTATTATTTCAACAAAGCAGAGACAAATTCCCTAAGACAGTAAAAACCATAAAGGAAACTAATTTTGAAAGAACACAAAAAGTATCAAGAAATAAACAGGGTATAGAGGCTGATAAGATTAAAACAACCAATACAATGCATGCTCAGAACAATTCACGAAAATCTTAAGTCTTTGACTCGCCACAGCAGGTCAGGAATACTATACAAGTAGAGGCTGAAATCCACCCAAGCCCAATGGAAACCGAAGTAGAAAATAATAAAACCGAATTTAAAAAAAAAAAGAGAGAACGGTGTGTCAAAAATAACATAACACTATACAAGCAGAAGCTGAGATCCCCCCCCCCCTCCCCCATTCCTAGGGAGCTAGAAATTGAACTCTACAATGATGCAACAAACTTTACTGAAGGGAGAACAATGACAGGTCAAAACAAAGAAGATGACCAAACAAATATGAATGACATGTCAACAGGAGCAAAAGAGTGTTAATAAGCAAACAAACCAGAAACAGATTGATAGATCTTCAAAAATTGAAAAGAAACCTGTGAAGAAGTTGACAAGACTTAGTTTGTCATTTCAAAAATCACCAAAATTTATTACTCTTGATCATCATGTATCTCAAACACGCAGTGCAAATCACAAGTTAGGTTTACCATCAAAAAAGCAACAGGTCACCACGAACAAAGAACAGGATAGTACTGGGTTAACAGGAACAAATAACGAAACTTCAGGTGCAAACACTGTTGAATCTGATATGAATGATTTACCAAGTCCACTAAAAGAAAGCACTAAAAAGCAACATAAAGAAAGTGATTTAAATGAGTTCCCCAGTCCACAGACAGAAACAACTTAAAAAGCAAGACACACAAACTGATTTTATTGATTTGAAAACAAGATACCTAGTCCTAAAAAAGAAAGAAGTAGCAACCGAGACGAGCGTAAATGGGTGAAAAACTTGGGACTGGACTTCACAGATAAATTTACGATAGTTAACAATGGTTGCCTCACAAGTTCCCATATGTCTGCTGTAAATAAACTCCTAAAGCAACAATTTCCTGATGTAAATGGATTCCAAGACACAACTTTAGACCCAAAAGGAAAAAAATGAAAAATGGAAAATTTTGGCCAAAACTTTTCAACCAATTACTAAAAGGCAAAGTCCACAAATTCATTACAACGGTGAAAATCATTGGGAAATTTCTTTCTGGTGCAAAGACAAAGATAACACAATTCATGTTGTTGACAGTTTAAATTCACACAAATTTACTGAATCACTGACAATTCAACTCTGTCACACTTATATGGTGCTGTCTTCACCTTGATCATTTGATCTAGTGTAGGTCTTATTATTCATATAATAAAATTTAGTTCTTGTTTCCTTCTTTTCTTTTTTCTTTTTATTTTTCATTCTGTTGCTTTTGTTTGCATTTTGCCATTGATTTGAATCCGTTGAATATTTGATACTCATACAGACAAATCCATTTCAATTTAACATATCAAAATTCATGAAACAAAATATATTTTTTTAATTTAAACTAATGAAACAAGTGATAAGCCCCTTACGTTATTTTTGTACTCAGAATCCAATATTGTTTGGAAATAAAGAATATCAAAGAAAGAAAAACTCTTTTCTTTTATTAATTTAATTTATTTACATTCTAACTTTTTTTTTTTTTTTTTTTTGGTGTGTGGTATGGTTTCCCCCTCCCCGTGGGGGCACACTGGGCAGGTATTACAACATGTAAATGGGATTGTGGTGCCTGGCTAAGAGAATCATGAATCATAAATCATAAAGGGTTTGGTTTTAATTGCTGCAAAGGAAATTATTACACACTCAGATGAATACTTAGCTTATTTTGCATTTTCAATGGAATGCTGGTTTGTTATGATAAATAAACAAAAAATTTCTTTTTTTTTAATAATATAACAAATTATGTGGGAAAATATAAAATAGGGGAAATTATTAAATATGTATATAAAATTTTAAAATAAACACTATTAACTGTGCATTTGTGTAACACATTTCAACTAATAAAAATGAATTATTGTTATTGCCAACAGAATAAAGTCCCATAATAATATTTGCCAATGCCTGTAATGAAATAATGGTAGCTCCCTCCTAGAAAGCGGAATCCAATATGGCGGGCGCTGGTGCCTGCCGCGTGAGCGAATAGGTCTATTTTTGCTCATTGTACTGTATATTACGGGTACATGAATGAATACACAACTTAATTGGAATGCGCAAATGGCTTGTGTATCAACAGAAGTAAAGATTATGTTTAAACGCTGTAGTAACATGCCGAAAATCGCCAATATCTTCCACTTCTGCCATTTCTGCTTCTGCCACTTCTGCTTCTGCACTTCTGCCGATTACCCTGTACCAGCTATGGAGCTGTTTGATATTGTGTCGTTTGTCCACGTCTCCACAAAACCTATGATATCTGATTCCTTTGGGTCACTAAACATGAGTGAAAGCTGGTCAATTTTTGGCAAAATACTATGAATGTTCCAGGCAGTAAATTTAAGTCCAGATGGCAAATCCCCAGCAACTTGTGTAATATGGGGGGTGTCCACAGTATCAGGCAGTGCAGTGTTTGTATTATTTCCATATGCCATGTGGGCTCCTTTATTGCCGATAAGTTGTTTGGTCATTGTACCTGCTCGCTCCCATATGTCACCTGGATTGTGCTGTGGTCTAAAAGTCATTGACACGGGTGAGAAAGCCTGATAATTTCCACCAGTAGCAGGTAAGTATAGGTTAGACGCCGTGTAGAGTTTTCCAATTGAATTAGAAGACGAGCGCGCAGCGCGAGTCTTCTAATTCAATTGGAAAACTCTACGAGGCGTCTGACATACTTATACTCCAAAAGATGGGTATTATAAAAGTATTTCCTACTTGAAACAAAGTTAAAAGACTTTATTTCGAAGAGAAAAGCGACAAGTAAGAGTACATAATGTAACGACCTTTGACACTTGACCTGTCACGCTCCCTGACCCTATTCAATGCTGGTCAACAATAGACACGCTGGAATAAATATTATGTAAAATCCGTAAAGCATCGTCTCAGCTGTTTAGCGTAATGGACAGCACGCTCAGCCGTAGATCACAGAATTCGTGGTTCGAACCCTGCCAGGGACAAAATATTTTTTTCATTAAAAAGTGTAGACAAAAATTGTCGAAGTTCCATTGCAAAGTCCCGTCATGAGGTCACTTGCACTTCAGCGGATCTAATTCAATTAGACTCCTAGGAAGAGAGGAGCTCTATGAAAATTAGACTCCGCTGAAAACAATAGAAATTGGGCGCTGAGGAGTATAAAGTGTGCAAGTATGTTGGAGTTATTGTCTTATTTGCTGGCTGGGTGAATGCGGCATGTATTGTGAGGTTTGTCTGTATAAGAAGTGTACCTGATTGACCCAGACTGTCGGGTTGGTTGGTCGGTAAACAGTAGGTAATTAAGCCCACACAAGCTACAAACAATAGTAAATCCACTAAGGTCATAGTTGATTGCTTATGGCGTCTTGGTCTTCTGGTCTTGCCAGTACAATTATGAAAAGTTCCAATTCTGCTTCTGTAGTATTCTAGCTCAACATTCATCTTGAAAGTTCACCACAATAGTCTCTGTACTTTCACTTAAGACTATTCAAGGTTACAGGTCAACAGCTTGTCGCATTCTTGTTAAATATTCCCAGTTTTGTAGCAGCATCAAGATTTCATGTATTCCATTGAACCATGTGTCTGTGATAAACATATTTTAAAATATGAAGTATTATTTGTTATGCACATATTCTCAATACATTCTGTCATGACAATTCAAGAAAGTATTACCTATTTTCAAAATGAAGGTAAGAAGGAATGTAATGTTCTGCATACAAGTTACAACTATGAACTTTCTGCTGACAATCACGTACGTGCTGCCCTCTGTTAACCAACCAAGGAACTAAACTTGGCAGTATCCTTCTCTTATACATCCTTTCTGTGCACATCCTCTTAATGAATCATTTTCATAAGATCTCTTGAAGCAGCAGCCATGTATTTAACAGTCTATGTCTCCATCTTGTATGTAAAAAGTTACATTAAAAAATATTACATTTACCTTTAACAGGAACTAACACAATATGATCCTGTCAGTAACGCGTTTACGCTATACACATAGATTTAAGACATTTCAAATGCCTTTATAATCATGCAAATGAAACATGGAATTGAAAACGATAATTTCAAAAATTTGATTGTTCAGTATCTACATGCAATTATTTGATACCATATTCCACACTCATCTGTCAGTAGGTTGTGTACTATTTTACTTTTGAACTATTTTCATTTTGACTTGAATCATTGACAAATCGTCCGCTGATTTAAAACCGCACAAAGGAATTAATGAAATAGTAAAATAAAAATAACCAAACAACAATATGATCCACTGGTACCGTATCTTTTTAAATGACGTGTTAACCTGAAATAGAGTAAAATAAAAGTTCTGTTTCATTTCGCCATGAGGTGAATCTCTTCACAATGTCAATGTACATGTGCTCATGTCTTTATATAATATCAGGCCGCGATATTTGATTTTTTTCGCAGTGAAGGGCTATTTTTGTATCGGTAAACTGCGACCTAAAAGATACTTTTAGGACCCAGACGGCAGCACTTGAGGGTGATCATTTGATTAATTTAACTTATTTGCATAACAACTAATTCTTTTGAAGCTTTTTGTTAGGCAAATATCCAAATTTATGTGAATGAACACCGTCGAGTTCTGCCACCTGGGGTCCTAAATGCCACTATTGACTACCCATTCATTGTGCCGAAAGATAGCTGGAGCGAAAAAGTGTGAAAAGCTCCGAGAGTGGTTGAAAGACGAAAGCAGTGAGTTCAATAAGGGCAGGACCATGCATTGCAGGCGACATGCAACTTGCTATTGGCGTTTTTTAGAGCAACGTAAAAAATAATGTAACCATTCAGTGATTATAGACCTATAATAAAGATATAGCATTGTCACTGATGATTAAATCGATGAATAATAATAAATGAAAAAGAAATTCTTTACGATTGCTGTATTTGAAAAAGGAATTCATGTGCGTGGCAAACTACACTCGAACGTTACGAATACTCACTCTAATATATTGTTTAAGAGCCAGTCAGCTATGTGGCATAATGGCTAGCACGGCGTACGTTGGAAGTATGGGTGGTGGGTTGGAATCAGCATGCTTTAGAAGTATTAGAATGGACAAGGATTTTTTTTCTCTTATTTTTTTGGCTTCCATTATTATTTATTTATTTTTTTTTGTTATTTATTTATTTATTTATTTATTTATTTATTTATTTATTTATTTATTTATTTATTTATTTGTTTGTTTATTTATTTATTTTATTTACTACCATCACACAAGAAATATATTATTATACTATGGAGAACGTACCTTCAACAAAAAGACGGTCATCCTTATTATATTTTTTTAGATCTATTTGCTGGACTTTATTTTCCCAAAAGAATGGGTGTGCAATAAATTGTTATTATTATTATTATTATTATTATTATTATTATTGTTATTATTATTATTATTATCATTATTATTATTATTATTGTTGTCGTCATCATCATCATTAGTAGTAGTAGTATAAGCATTATCATTCGACTTGCATCGCATATTCTATTTAAATTATAACAGATTTAAAGTGTTGAAAAACGGATGCGTATGTTGTTATCAATATCAACTGAATTTTCATAGTAATTACACGATCTTCTTAGCTCTATGGTACAGCAGCGATTATAGCACCACGTCCAAATGTCTGCCAACTGCCCCAAAGGGTCAAGAACCTGTGTGGCACAATGGTTAGAGTGGATAGCTTACATTCGAAAAGCGACGGGTTCGAATCCATGTGTCTCACTTCATTATAATATAATATACTTTAATAATACAAGTCTCATTGAGCAGCTCAACGATGTAACAGACAGACAGACAGACAGACAGAAAGAAAGAAAGAAAGAAAGAAAGAAAGAAAGAAAGAAAGAAAGAAAGAAAGAAAGAAAGAAAGAAAGAAAGAAAGAAAGAAAGAAAGAAAGAAAGAAAGAAAGAAAGAAAGAAAGAAAGAAAGAAAGAAAGAAAGAAAGAAAGAAAGAGAAGAAAGAAAGAAAGAAAGAAAGAAAGAAAGAAAGAAAGAAAGAAAGAAAGAAAGAAAGAAAGAAAGAAAGAAAGAAGAAAGAAAGAAAGAAGAAGAAAGAAAGAAACTAACTGTCCACATCCAAGCTGTGACCCACAGTACAAACAACAGATGCTCTGCTGTATGGGCGGGTTTAAAGTCTTCGAATGTAACAACACAGTCAATTTTTAGAAATAAAAACATGTATACATGTGCCATAACGTGCTCATACCTGTAGCTTTGAGCTTTTATTGAAACGTTATCAGTCTTATTGGAATATGTAGTATTATACAGAGTACGTTTTAATTCATTTTACGATCAACTTGAAATGACCGTGTCCCACATTTATATTCCTGTTAAACCCCCCAAATGGATAAAACGTATTGAAGTACATAAATAAACACAACATAATATACACGTAGAATAAAATGTCAGATATAAGAGGAATGAAAAAGTGGGAAATTTGTGAAATATAAGGCTGCAATACCTATTTCATTATGAAAAAAGCAGGTTTGTATTCTAGTGACTGGAGATGGTATGGTGCCCCATCGGGTCTAAAGGATCTCATCGTTAAATATCCAGATATGTATAGAGTGTCTGACGCTATTTAACGCCTAAATCGGATCCTACAGATCAAAATTCTCACTGAAAGTTCAGTTATGAGGTGCTTCAAATATTGCAATTGACCCTAACAACTGTTCCCAAAAATAAGGTAGGTTTGAGTTGACCCAATTTTTATTTTTTTCTTCATAGTTACTACAAATACCAGACATTTTAAAGATTTTTTTTCAAAATTGATTTACTTGTCGATTAACAAAAATCCAATCTTCCACACATGTTGATCATGGCATATTAATCACTACAGCAATATTAATTTATTTTTATATATTGTGAAAAAAAAAAACAAAAAAAAACCGACAACAGCAACAACAACAACACAAAAAACCCGATTAAACTTAATTTAATGATTAAGAAAATGATATTTTTTGGTGACATTAGTACTTTTTTATGTGGAAAAATTTTCCATGGGTAAACCTAAAGCAACCTAGTTCTTGTGGGGCGTTGCTATCGTCAAATTGAACATTTGGGGCATATCATCCTGAAATTACAGCAAGTATTAGGACCTGTCAAATCCAATTCACCTGTTCACTAACGCTGTCAGACACGCTGTACAAGCCAACACATTCCTAGCTAACAAGTTTTGTGATACACAAATCAACCATACCTGGCTCTTAAAAGTCTTCCTGTGTTGAATTCAAGACTGGGTAAGTATCTTGCTTGCCTCGGTGCAATAATAATGATAATAGGAAATCATGTCATCATACAAGGGATGAGTTTCATTGGACACTTAACATTATTTTAAACGTGCTTTTGTTTGAAACTGCAAGAAAAGGGATTGAGAAATAAGCGAAACTTCTGGTAATTCTGCTCCCAAGCATCACATATCACGAAGTAATTGAATGCAAAATGAAGTTCAGTTTTGTTGAATATAGCGCTGCAACACGGGATAAAAACTGAAGGCCTGTCATTCGCGAAAAAATATGAGTACCAGTCGATAACAGCACTTTTAATTGTAATAAAACAAAAATTGGGGAACCGTCATTCAATAAAATCAAACAAAATAATGAACAAACGAACGAACAAACAATAAAAGAAACAAACAAATAAATAATTAAATAAAACGAATTTATAGATCTGCCATGACACGCTTAATATTATACAATTAGTAAACAATAACAGATAAATAAACTCAGTTAAACTGTGACGAGGGATTAAAAAACCCAAGTTAGACTTGTGGGTCCTCCAATATTATTTATGCAAAATTATGTTTACACGTTAAGTTTCTTGATGTAAGTGAAAACTTATTTTATTACTTGAAAGAAAAATCGATTGGGGAGCAGGCAACACCTATTTGAACCCCTCTCGTGATGTTGAAATTGATTTTAAAATTTTGGCTTAAGTTAAAATCAGCTGTACAAATGTATATATATATATATATATATATATATATATATATGTATATATATGTATATATATGTATATATATATATGTATATATATATATCTTGACATTAAAAAATTAAAATACATAGGCCCTATAATGGAAAAAAGGACAACCTCTAGATTCGAACTCATTACCTTCAGTTTCAAAGACACACGCTCTACCACTACGCTGCCAATAGTTCTACATGTTTATGAACATTGTGTGGCTCGGATAAATGTGCTCAAGACTAACATTGCTCGTTTACTTTTCTGTTTTCTTGCCCTGCCATGCAATTCACTGAAATTTCGTTCTTAGGCAACCTGACTTAAGAATATGTGTTACTGGTGAAATATAAATAGCCGTACATGTCATAAGTGCTAACGCTTAGGTATGAGCGAAATTATGGATAGGCGACTCCATTGTTTGACAAACATTCAAGCAGGTGCATGGGCATAAAGTGGTGGGGCAGTATACTACGATCGAGATCGGGATATAAATTTCATCATAATTACAATGGGTGAAAATGAATGGTCCCAAAATCCTGACGTTTCTCGTTTCGTTTCGCTCTATTTCGCCATATGCACCCTATCTCTCTCTTTTCTGTGAAACCTATGAAGCAGCCCAAATATGACGAATATGATTTAAGCGTAACCACGGAGGAATAAACTGTATTAATTATTACTAGTTTATTCCTCCAGGGGTGTGCTACAAAGATAGGCCTATATATACTTGGGTAATCCGACTATGTACAAAGTTTATCTAGCTTCAGTACGATATACGGTAAATTAATTTTGCTTTGTACACAGTACCAAAGATCAAAATTTACTTATACGCTGTACGAAAATACCCGTCACCCCTCTTAACTTTTATATATCTGACGTGATTTTTATTCCATATTATTTTCGGATTGTATTGTACTTATTTTATTTTCATACTACTTTACACAGCTTTCTGCACCATCATCGTCGCAGGGGCTGTTCCATGTCTAATTTAGGGCCGAACGTGGCCAGGTTCTAGTACCAACTGTTATTCACACTTTAAGTTTAACTATAATTACCTTGTGCTCGTGCGTTTTACGTACCTCCCGTGTCTGAGGCCGGTAAATACTAAAAATTATTTCATTATTAGGCATGTGTAGGTATTATAGGTCTCATCTTCGATCCATACCCAAATAGTGCTTTTTTTTTACATCGCTTGTCAGACATCATGACATGGCAATCTGTAATTTATATGTCACTATTTTCTTCAAGATTAATATGAATGTGTGTCACATTATAACAGTATTGCTGCCACTAGTCGCAACGTTAAATTTGCCGGTTCGTTTACCCCGTTGCTAAGGACCGAATAACTGTAAAGTAGGATTAGATATTCATACGCGCTACTGCGTGTGCCACACACGACTTGACCAAGTTCAGTTGTGAAGGTAGGCGTATGCATTTGCTCGTATCTTGGGGACTTTCCACAAGAAGTTACAGGGCGCATGGGAATAAAAATCGATCGTAGCTTCTGTGTAGTACGGTAACGTTTGTTAGACGTCCTAGGAGAAAACGTTTTGCCGAAGTAATCGCCCTGTGTCATCAGTAGCTTCGGCAAAAACGTTTTTTCCTCGGATGTCTAATGAACTTAAACCTTCCGAACAGAAACTACGTTCTATTATATTATTATTAGTTAAATTATGAAGAATTCTCAAATTGATCTGCTCATTCCAGTAATTTTCATTCCTAATTGGCTCAAATTGTTTCCCATTGTTTTCTTACATGTAAGAGCTCCATGTGACGACGTTGTGGTTTTAGGCCCAGCCGCCACCATCTTAATATTAATATATTAGCCTAATATTACTTATTAGCACGAATAATTGACTGCACAGATGAAGACACAATATTTTATTGCAGATATGGCCCCATGTGGATCATTGAACAAATGATGTTCCAGATTCACCCTCTTGACCCACTCCCCCGCGTATTAGAACGAAAGCTTGACTGAACGTTACGCCTGTGGACAAGGGTTCAGTTCACAGGCGCCCGCAACGTTCAGTCAGTCAACCATTCGTACAAATGTAGGGGGGAGGGGGGCTGGCAGAGAGGGTGAACCTGGAACATCTGTACGAGCAACGGCCCACATAGGGCCTTATCTGTAATAAAGTTTTGTGTATTCATCTGTGCAGTCAACCATTCGTGCTAATAAGATGGGAGATGGTGGGCCTAAAGGCTAAAGGCACTACGTGGTCACATAGAGCTCTTACAGAGAAAGGTTTGAAACGAAGCTCACATCTGGACCACCATCTCGCTTCACGTTTGACATGATTTCTCCGTTTCTGTACATACCAACAAGCTGCAACTCACCAGTTTATTAGAAAACTATACGCCTATTTTACAGGTATATCACACTGATAATCCATTAAAATCCACAAATATACACGGCAACACGCCTATAATTGTCGCAAATGTCTCACAAAATGGGCGTAGAGAAAAAGGGCGTGGAGAAAATTGTAACCCATCCAACACAAAGCTGCTAAAATGCGAACAATATATAAGGGAAAATTTCTTTGCAAAAGTACAGAAAAAAAGTTTCAAATGATTGACTCAGTCGAATGCTTTGGAAGCATCTAATGGACAGAGAAACACAGGGCTACCTTTGGAGCGATAAAAATGTATCACTTCCTTTAAAATATAAATAAACATATGTGTTAAATGTCTGGATTTAAACCCAAAATGATAATCAGTAGTCATAAAATGTTCACATCGAGTCACTAGAATTGATTCCAGCACTTCAGATATTACACAAGAAATCGCCATAGGTCGGTACTTACTGCTGTCTGATATATTTCTGCATTTATTCTTAACAACAGGAATAAAAATAGTAGTCATAAACTCATCAAAAGTATAGTTTGTGGCTTTTAACTTGGGAACATTAAACGTTACCACACTTGGCTTGTTTGGGTGTGGGTTCGCCTGTGGCTTTCCGTATTTGGAGCCAAGTAAGTGGACTGTGCTTATTTGTTTTTACATCAAAAGAGAATTTCAAAGTAGTCAGAACAATGGTAGTGATCAGTCTGAACTAAACCATTCTTCTCTCATGACTAATGGTTCCCCGTTCCCTCTGAGTGCCCCTTGTCAGTGGCTCACCTGGTTTCCAGGGGTCATGGACAAGTGACTATACAAACTATGACTTGGTTCATTATCTGCCCGTGCAAACAAAACCCATGTGGTCGGCACTGCTGAAGCTCTTCAGTGTCAACAAAAGGTAACTTATAGCCAAGTTTTCTCATACAAATTTTATGTCCACACATCTGAGCTTTTCAGCATGTAGGTTAAGTATCAAACTATCCAAAAATATTAAAAAGTAATTAGAGATTATCCAAAGGTGCTGGCTCCAGATCTTTCCACCTTAATTGTAGACCAGACATCATCATCATCATCATCATCATCATCATCATCATCATCATCATCATCATCATCATCATCATCATCATCATTACACGCATGACTTGGCAGGTGAGTTGCCCAAGGACCAGGTGCAGTGTATAAATTACGAAAACAGTCCATCTGAAGCTATCGCCAAATTAGCATGTCCGCATGCGCGTACGTATCGATGGAAGATTCACTGAAAGTAGGATGGTCCAGATTTTTTAAATAGTAGTAGTAGTATTAGTACCGTAGTAGTGATAATGATAATGATAATGATGATGATGATGATGATGATGATAATGATGATAATAATGATAATAATAATAATAATAATAATAATAATAATAATAATAATAATAATAATGTAGCACTCCGCTTTTCTGACGTGGTCTCGCCTGACAAAGGTGGCTTCAACATGTTTTGGTGGCGCTGAACTGCATCTGCGAATTTAGAATCCCGGGGTTAGAATATCTGACGCAGAAATTTCCAACGTCTTTCCTGTAAACGTTGCAGATTAGTCTGGCGGTGGAGACGACTTGAAGCTAACCTTTTATATTGGTCGGCTTGACACACAGATACCAAGTTAAAAAGCCTAAACGGGATTGGAATAGTGACGCCAGTGAGATGCAAGCTGTTTGCAGCCAGCCCGTGTCACTTGGAGAACTGTATGGCATGTCCCAGAATAGGGGTATCTCGTGTCTTCGCATGCTAGAACATCACGGGGATTTCACGGTTAAGGTTGAAACAGGACAACGAACTTGCTGCCGCGTCTTTAATCAGTTCAAAATCTTTGACAGTGCTGGGCGGGAGATTTTAACCGCTGACCAAGTGGTACAACAACGAGGAACGATAGAGCACTCATTCACGGATGCAACAGGGACTGAGGTGATGTTCGCCAGGCTGTCGGCAAGTATGTCGGGCGTCATCATGGAGGTACAGTGCCCAAGGGGAACACGACTTGCAAGTTTTGAGATTGTGCGACAGTGTTGTCCATGCAGCGGTGAAAAACAATATTTCATGAAAGTCTTGGATGCATTTGGAACGCTGGTATACCAATTGTACACAGGTGTATGTATGTGTCCATGCAGGCCTGTGGAAATCACAATTGAATCGGTTCAAACGAATGCTGACGTTGGAACCATTGCTTATTCAGCGCAATGTTGCGACTGGCCAGAGTATAGCGTGTCTGTACCAGCCAACATGCCCAGCAGTCACAAAGCTGCCTTCTTGGGTCTAGTTCCTTTGTTTCTGGATATACAAAGAGGCCGTCGTGGGCGCTAGAGACACGAGGGATGATGGATAGTGAGAAATATCGGAATTTTATTGGTTAATCGGCCCCTACATGTGTACCCGTAGGAAAGGGCGTAGTTTTACCAGAGTCAATTTTTCTGTAGAACCAGGCACCGCCCTGAGGATTCCTCGTGACGTCATTTCAGAGCCTCATTTTGCATACGATGGAGACGACAAGGACATCAAGTGTAATCATATTCCGCTTGTGCAGTAGAACTGAGGATCGCCAGGTATGTCACGATGCAATACGTATCCCGATACCAACAATGGCAGTGAAACAGTGACCCCATGTTTTGTTTTTTGTTATTTTTAATATTACCACTGTGTATTAACTTATATGTTGCAACACAAAAGCTAAGTGACAAAACAGAAATTTATTTGTTCGCACCGTCACAACATTGGCATCGCTGCCCCACTGAGGACTCTACTAGTCCGTACACCACCAAATAACTTAAATGGCATGCAATTCATATTGTGTTACTGTTTAATAATAACTGGTTCTAACTGTGAAGTTCCAAACAAGGAACAAAATTGAAAACCGTTTCAAACTGAAAGTCCAATAACCCAAAGTTATTTAGTTTATGTGTAAATGACTAAATGTAACAAATGTTAAGTTTTAATAATGGACTGCAGATAGGGTACAGTGACATTTTTTCCAGAAAAATTAGCCTGTCCACATGCTTTCCCTTGAGTGAAGCTCTCTGAGCTGTTTTAAGGGTATCACCGGTGTTCTCCACGATGGAAAAGGGCCGTAAATCTTGAATGATAAACATTGCAACAGCACAGGTAATGTCCTTTGTTGGTTTGCTATCACATTTCAGTTTGTTTGGGTTTTTTTTCAACAAATGTGGCAAAGATAGGGGATCACTTGTAGCAGTAACGTTAGTTGTTTCAGTTTTCGAAGCAGGAGTCGCGAAAATGATAGAGGACGCTGGTCTTACCTGCAGTCTGTGGCGTCCCTGGAAATGTTTTGTTAAGTTTGTGGTATTTCCGGAGTACTGTATACATTAATTGTCCGCATTCTTGGCAAACAACTTTTGATATATTGGTCTCATAAATACCTTTGTCATTTTGTCTAGACTCAAATTTGTAATTTTCCATACTGCAACCTTGTATACTGACGGTGCACTAGCAAGCTTTACCTCCAGTCCATCACAACTTTCCGTTTCCAGCGTGGCCATGTCTTGATTGACTGGCGGGGTCAAGACTGCGGTGCATCATGGAACCACGTGCTCACTTTTTTACCCCAAATTTTAAAGTTTTATAAGACTGCATTTTTAGAATACGTAATAGTTGAAATCTGTATCAATTTCAAATCACACCATGAAATATGTCACATTTACAACTGATTAACAGCTTGTATCAAAGAATTAACTACCGTGACGAAAATGACGTGACAGCTCGACCACCAAAATTGAACGGGAAGCCCCGTGGTGCCTGGTCATAATTTTTGGTGCGTGGTTTGTTTATATAGGAGAACCAGTGCAAACTACTACAACAGAGTCATTCCTATGCTGTTTTGCCCCACTTCTTTGCAGACAATGTGTAACTTTACTTTCTATTTCCGTTACTAAACCAATAACGTTATTTACGAGAAAAAAATAATAGGGGTTTTTCTCACACGATCAGTATCGCGAAACTAAATGTTAGATCGATGCATGGAAAGTATCCTGATTCTGATACATATCGATGCATCGTTACTCCTCTACTGTGGAGGGCAAGGCTGGCAAGACGGTAAACGTGAGGTGAAGCGCTTTGCATCATTTACAGGCAATGAAATACTTACAAAACAACTGAAGACAACACCGGACAGTACTGTTGTTTCATACCAGTGTGCCGTATGGAACCATCCGGAGATAAAACCGTCATACTGGGGTTGAACTGGTGATACAGCAACTACGCTGGTTCAAAATTTGCCCGCCTTCTCTGGACTTTATACTTATAGTACTTTTTCAGATAAATTTAGGAGTTTTTACAAAAACAAAGGCGTCACTGAAGATGCTTTTTGTTTACAACCAGTGACCAAAGAATGTGCCATGATTCATCTAAAAACGTAAATATACATAAAAGCACTGGTTTAGGCTCCATTTGGGCAAAATTCTTAAAGGACGGCTATCTCAGTAAAGCTGCACTTTCACTTTTATAACAAATTTATCAAAGTGTTGGAAATAGTTCCAAATGAATTAATAGAGGCCCGCATAAAAACTCTCTACAAAAAAACTCTAGGCATAATGTGGGGAACCATATACCCATGGCAAGTTTAAACATTCTGTCTGAATTTCTCGAGCATGCTGTGTATAACCAATTTAGAGCACAACCTACGATGTGAACTTCAGTCAGGTTTCATAAAAGCATATTCTACCGATACCTGTATGATCTACCTCACAGACTATATAATTATAAACAGTCAAACGGCCATGGATAACTTCACAGGCATAATCTTTATAGACATGTGGAAGACGTTTGACGCAGTAAACCACGATATTATGTGTGAGAAACCAAAAGTCATGGGTGTAAAATCAGTGAAATGATTTCAGTCTTACCTCTCCAACAGAAGACACTTTATTTTAGTGAATGTTACATCATCAGTGCTCAAGAATGTTTCCTGTGGCGTCCAACAGTGAAGCATTCTCAGACCCTTGCTCTATCTGTGCTATGTAAACGATGTGACAATTAGTGTAACATGCAAAATCATACTTTACGGAGAAAATTCGGCTCTTCTTGTGTCTGGGGATAATTTGGAATGGTTATCCCCTACCATGAGCAAGGAACTCGAAAATTACAATTAGTGGTGTTTGATGGATAATCAGTTCCCTAAACATTTAGGCAAAACACAATGCATTTGGGGGGGGGGGGGGGGCAAAATGCAAATTTAAAAAGTTAAAAAACTTCAGTATTAAATATCAAGATCAAAAGATAAAATATCAAGATTGTGTAAAGTGCTTGGATGTGGAACTTTAAAAAAACCTCACTGGCGAAAGAACTGTAAACAACATTATTAAAAAATCTGGTGACAGGTTAAGGTTCCTATATAGACGGGCAACGCACTGGATTTTTATACAAGAAAACTGCTCTGCAATGCACTGATACAGCCATTCTTTGACAACTGTGTTACATCTTGGCTTGAAAACATTTTTTTAAAAAATCAAATACAAATTACAGATCATGCAAAACAAACTTATTTGTTTCATTCTTGATTTTTTCCCAAGGAGTCATATTGGCCCACCAAAACTAAACAGAACAGGATTGCTGGATGTTCAATCCAGAGTAAAACAAAAGAGCTAAATCAAATGTTTAACATCTACCATGATCAGTGCCCAAAATATTAACAGGATCATTTCCTGAGAATCCCTGACCTGCATGACCACAATACTAGAGGTAGTGAGTGTACATTTGTGGTCCATAGGGTTCTTGGGGTTAGAGCACACTCCTTTTCCGTCGTGCCCATGGAGGATTGGAACTCGTTACCTAATAATGTTAAAAGCCTTCAATGCAAACAAACCTAGACGCTGAATGTTACAAATCATATGAGCAAAGAAATGACAAAATAAATGTATATATTACTTCCTTGAAATACCCACTATCCAGTCTCCTGTGGGACGCGAGGGAATTGTGGATACCCCCTTCTGTTATAAGTGTTTTTATAAAAGAGGCACTTTTATGTTTATAATGAATCCTCCTTCTCCTATAGGGGTTTCTTATCAGATATTTAACATATGCTTTTATATTTGAAAGATTTCCATCTTAGCTTTTATTTGTCATATTGTATTCTTGCATATTTTATATTTATTTTTCTGTATCTCCTTATTTATTCGTCATGAACTTATTGTTTAATGTTTCCCTAGTATGTGCAAGGACCCCAATGGAAATATGTTCTTGGACTTTCTTTGGCCATCCTTAGCACCTATCAGTATATAATTTTAGTTACTTTGTTTTATACTTTCGTATATTTTAGTTGGTGCTGAATATATCAAATCAAATCAAATCAAGTCAAATAGCCTCATAATTGACCAAGACTGGGAATTTCAGATCGGAAGTCTTTTGCACAGGCGCGAAACCATGGCTCTGAGGTTACAGCACGGTGGATTTGGGTACGTGTGAACAAAGTGTTTGCAAAAACAAGAAAATTATGAAGTTTGAAACAAGGCAATATTTGATAGCTTTATTTATGAACCCGATTCAACAAAATCTTACACCAATGATTATTAAAATATTTTAACGGATCGCTGACTTTCATCCACTTAATACACGACAGGAGAAAAAATAATATTTTTTTATGTACATGTACATTCAAAGTACGTTATCTCAATTTTCAGTTTATCCTCGAATATATGGAATAAAATGCCAATCACGTACTTCGCAACAAATTCCTTTAATTTTTTTTTTCAAAGGAAACTTTCGAGAATTGGTATCAAAAGTTAGAAATAGATGATCCCTGAAGAATTCAATATTCCTGTTGTAATTTAAGTGTATTGTATTTATGTGTTTCCTTCAATATTTTCATTTTCCGTGCGGCATCCTTTTCTTACATGCAGTGTTTGGTTTATTGTATTTGTCCTGTGTGTCGTGTATATACAGTGTTGTCTTATCTCATGTTTCGGGAGAACCTGTTTTGCTAGGACCCCATTGTACTATTAGATAATCCAATTGAAATAAATATGTTTAAATCATGACACCTATGCATTTTTTGGTCTTCCTTCTTCCAACATCATCCTTAAATTTATGCCTATTTTGACTTGCGTAACAACCTTAATTGTAAGGGTTTTATGTGCGTCAATATTTTTAATTTTATTTATAATTTATTTCTTGCCGATGAATTTTCTGATATACCCAACCCTCAAATTATCGTACTAATAATTTATTAATTTTGACTGTATTATTTGGTGAATAAACGTATCATATCATGTTGTTATACTTAGTATCACCAGTCTATAATATATCTTAACTGATTTGAGTTGATTAGAATAGCTCCTGTTGTATTTGTATATTGAGTAAAATAAACACAGCAGTGTTACCAACCTCTATAATATTGATGGATGTATATTGAGTGGAATAAACATACAAGTATCATCAGCCTCTGTAATTCATCTTAAGTATTTTGTGTATTGAGTGGAATACATATAACAGCAATGGCAACCTCTGTGATCTCTTAAATTCAATGATTGTTATTTGATTCTCTGAATGACAGCTCAATTTATAAACTTGATTATTGTTATTGTGTAATCAATTCAAAAACAAACATTTGCATGTATACAGTTGAATATACGCGAAAATGGAGTGGCAGATTGTTTGTATATTCAGTATATTTGTATATAACACGAGCAACCTATGTATAACAAATGATTACAGTACCTTTAATATTGGTGTATTGAGTGGAATACACACATTAATATTGGTGTATTGAGTGGAATACACACAGCACTAACGGCAGCCTATATAATGTCTTACTTTTTAGCTCAGCTGACTTGCTGGTCCAAGTCATCCGTCGTCCGTCTGTCCATCCATTCACAGTTACATTTTCGACTTCTTCTCCAAAACCGTCAGACAAATCACACCTCAAACTTGGTGGCAATGTACCTTCAGTGGCTATCTACCGAGTTTGTTGAAATGGTCACGCTCGCGTGATTTTTCTTTTTTTGAGGGGGGGGGGGGAGTAGCAAATCTTTAAAAAAAAATCTTCTTCTGCGAAACCGCTTACCCAATTGCTTTGATATCACACTGAAAAACGTCCAGGGACCACTAGTTTATAATTTGTTCACCAGGGGACGTTGCAATTTTTTTTTCAGTTTTTATTTAATGATTTTTTGTGTGTTTTTGCCATTTTCGACTTCCCCAAGACCGTGACCCAGATTAAGCTGAAACTTTATGTTCCTTGTAAAAGAGTCAAACAAAATTGTTTACTAGGTTGCACTGCTGTTTATTTCTAATTTTTAACGATTGTTTCAATTCGGGTACTGATAGGTCAATGCAGCTTTCCAATTGATTACTATGTAAGTCAATTATATATAATAGAAGCACGTGTAATATTTTTATATTGAAAATAGTACACTGCAGAAGCTCATTGGTGTCAACCTTATCTCTCTTTTTTTTCTTGTTATAACCACATTTTTTCTTGTGATGAGAAAAAGATCTTGTTATTTCAACTCTTTTCTTGTTATAACAAGAAAAAATTTTGTTATAAGCACATTTTTTCATATAACGCAAAAATCTTGTTATTTCAACTTTTTCTTGTTATAACAAGAAAAATCTTATTTCAACTTTTTTTCTTGTTATAACAAAAATGTCTTATTATTTCAGCTTTTTTCTTGATATTACAAGAAAAAATCTTGTCACTTCGACTTTGATTTGTTATCAGCTCTGATTATAACAAGAAAAAATCTTACTACTTTTTTTCTTGTCTTACGAGAAAGAAATCTTTTTACTTCAACTATTGCAAGAACAAATTTTGTAAATTCACTTCTTTCAATTTTCAGCTGAGAAAGTGCTAGGCTGAATATGACTTGACTTTTGCTTTAGAAAACGTTAAAAAGTTACGCTTTGTAAAATTCACATGACAAAAGTTTGACAGGAGCCAGCATTTTAACTTAATAGACATTTTCACAAACTGAACACAGACATACAAAACCCCAGATGCACATATTCATATATTGATAAATTATTCTATTAGGTTTGATGGCCTTATATATAAATAAAAAAACAAACCTGACAAATACAATATCGAGTCAACATTTTCACTATTTAATGATTAATTATCAGAGGATAAATAATTCAAGAGACAAAACCCTAGGAGCACAACTTCATATATTGATTAATGTTCCAACCAAGTTTCATAGGTGTACCTCAAATACTTTATGGGATACATGCAACATTTTCCCTGAGTTAATTAATGATTAATTAACACAGAATAATTAATTCAAGAGGCAAACAAAACGTCAGATGTACATCTTCATACATTGATTAATATTCCCACAATAATTCATGGTTGTACCTCAAATATTTTTTAGATACGCACGACACAAATCTGACAATTTTAATGTCGCACAAAAGTACGGACGGACAAGGGCAAATCAATATGCCCCGGGCGGGGCATGAGGCATAAAAATAGACTTATGATACATTTCATATGAAATATTCGAGTTGAAACTGCAAGATTTTTTTTCTCGTTATAACAAGATAAAAAAGTCGAATTAACAAAAACAAATACGGTTATAATAAGATAAAAGAGGAGTAGTGACAAGATTTTTTCTTGTTATAGCAAGAAAAAAGGTCGAAATAGCAAGATCTTTTCTTGTTATAACAAGAAAAATGTTGAAATAATAAAAATTCTCTTGTTATGACAAGAAAACAAGTTGTGATTACAACATTGTTGTCGTCATAATAAAAAAATAAAGTTGAAGTAACATGATTTTGTCTTGTTATAACAAAAAATGTTGCAATAACAAGATGTTTTCTTGTCATAGCAAGAAAAAATTGAAAGTAATACGATTTTTTCCTTGTCATAACAAAAAAAAAGTTGAAGAACAAGTATAACGAGAAAACCATTGCCATGGTTATAACAAGAAAAAAGGAGAGATAAGGTTGGCACCAATGGGCTTCCATATATACACAATAGTATCAATAACTTAACAACTTTGGTAATTTCCTAAGTGGATAAGTCTGTTTGTGATAACGTTAGTGACGAAGATCTTAAGTTACTTTTTGGTAATCTAACCTATGATATCTAAAGTGCTCTTGATTATTACTGTTATCCGTAATGAAGTCACCAGTTGTGTTTGGCACCATGACTGTAGAGTATTTTAATCACAGTATACACAAACTTTGCAAAAATTGAAAAATCCCGGTATTTTCCCTGTATTCCCATATTTCCCCCCATTTTGATTTCTATGAGGTTTTATTTGAGTAAAACAGTGTATAATTTACAAAGATAAGAGTGAATTATCTTATCTCTCTGTTAAGAATTCAATAATTTGCAAATGCACTTGAAATCCCTGAAGCTATTACCATTTTTCATCACATCTCTCACATAGAATTTCATAATTCTCCCTCAATCTGGTAAATCAAAATGAAATTCACTGTAAACCAATTTGAAATTGTATATTCCACAGAGGGTATCTTTTTATCATTTTCCTCTGTTTTCCCGCCTCGCTGTGGCTATCCTAATTTGTATACTGAGGTAAATATATATGGCAGTTAAACACAGCAGTATCAACAACCTCTGTAACTCCATTACTCGAATGTTTGGATTAAATATATATATATATATATATATATATATATATATATATATATATATATATATATATATATATATATATATATATATATATATGTATATACCTTGTTAATAATTTTTTCCTGAATTAAGTGATACCATTAATCATATTTTGGTCACATATATTGATTATGTTTTAAGTGGATTTTAAAATATACTTTTATGCATACATGTGTTTATCGATTTAATTGAATACACACGAAAGTAGAGTCTCAAAATTTTGGTATAATAGAGTTGAACATACATAACGCCAGCAACATACGTATACATAAGTTGATAATACTGACAATAGCACATGTAATATTAAGTTGAATTGACACAACAGTATCAGCAACCTCCGTAACTTCTTTTGTTGAACGTGAAAGTCTGGGATCACTTCGGTAAAGTGATGATACATTAAATTATGTTTTAGTATTCTCTTTTTAAACTTTCATACATTGGGAACTGTTGTGCTATGTGTGTTCTGTTTGATATTTAGAGTTAGTTTTGTGTAGATGTGTAATTTTTCTTGAAAACATAACAATAGCATGCTAGAAATATTGTACATTATTGAGTTGATTATACTTATTAAACATTAGCATCCATAATGTCATAAGACATGTGATTTAATACAGATAATGCACAATGTGCGAGAAATAAACCATCATTTTATGTGCACTGTAAAATTGATGTTTTTGGACCAAGTTATTGGAATCAGTGCCAGCCGATTGCCGGTATAATCTTAGATTAAACTGGACTTTCATTTTTGCAAAGGGTGTGTGTGTGGGGGGGGGGGGGGGGGGGAGGGCAGTCACAGAGTATGGTATGATTTTTCTGTGTAATATGTATAAAAATGCATAAGTTTGGATCTTTTTCACCTAAAAGAATCAGGACACCTTCACATGCCATTATACAGCTTACATAGACTGTGTGTAGAAAGAGAGAGAGAGAGAGAGAGAGAGAGAGAGAGAGAGAGAGACAGACAGACAGACAGACAGACAGACAGACAGAGAGAGAGAAAGAAAGAAAGAAAGAAAGAAAGAAAGAAAGAAAGAAAGAAAGAAAGAAAGAAAGAAAGAAAGAAAGAAAGAAAGAAAGAAAGAAAGAAAGAAAGAAAGAAAGAAAGAAAGAAAGAAAGAAAGAAAGAAAGAAAGAAAGAAAGAAAGAAAGAAAGAAAGAAAGAAAGAAAGAATTGGCACACAGACATAACAAGGTTGGTCAACTTGCTGCATTTGTTCCCTGAGCTCCTGGGATGGCTCAGTGCTATACCTACCTCCTGACAAAAAGTCGTGCAGCTGGCGCTCTGTCACAATAAATGGTGCCTTCACGCTTTCTTATGTCATCATAGTCAACTCATCAAAATAATAATGCTGTAACAAACTTGGTGAAATTTCACAATCTTGAAGACCAACCTTAGGCCATACACATTCACCCCCTAACAAAGGAGTTGCATCTTGGGACCAGTCAATGAACATCTGGTACGCTCACTGGACATGCAAATACTGATCCGCATACCGAACATTGTCATGTAACATATTCCAAAACCATATAACGATACGGACAAGAGCTTGAAACTGACCGCGTTTGCAATCATGAAAAACACTTTCAATCTTCCAAGTTTTTATAATTCTCCTTACATGGTCTTTCTGTGATTAGACAGTTCAGAATTCCCTTGACTGCTTTCTCTACCAGATGCCTTTCTTTCCTCCTGGGATAGGCAGGGACTAAACTACCTAGCCACTGTTCAGCCTGGTCCCAGGAAGACCTCGACGACTAACGCACGTGGTACAACTGCAGCAGTTGTCTGTTTGTGACTTGCATCCCGAGACTTGGAAGGCTCGGACGTCCTCCCGTCCCGTTGGCTAAAAACACAGCTTGAAACAATCTGGCCCCGTTATCATCTGAACGAAAGATATGCATAAATACATTTTACCACACTAAACAACTTGGCAAGGCACAACGGGCACTATTTAATTGGTATCACATAGCAATTTGCCGATGAAAATTAAAGAAATGCTAAGCAAGTTTTGCTTTTAACATGTAGTGCCAATTAATTTGCATTAGTGCAGTGAAATCTGCTAAATTTTAAAACATAAATTGTACCCAGACTTGGGATAATCTCCAACATAAATATGAAGGCATGTATAAAATCCAATATTCCATTTAGCAAGTTTGAATTTATTTAATTAATATAGACATAGTAAATGAATGAAATCTGAGTGAACCATATGGAGTTAAGGCATATAGACCTACCGCAGTCCAGGCTTTCTAAGATTAAATCTGTTAACTCAGACGCACCGACTGTATATGCCTCAGTCAGATTTAATCTAGGCCTATTGACCAGTAGGCACAAGAAAGTTTGCATTTTTCAGAGAAACCGGCTTTAAGGCCCCACTCCTAAGAATTTTGTCTGTTTTCTTTTGTTTTTTCATGTTTTTGGTTCCCATAAATTATAACTTTTGAGCACTGTTCAAACCTTTGGCAATCATGATATTGAAACGGCGTTTCATTATGAAAATGTAGACTTGCATATATTTATTTATTTACCTTGATATCGATATAAAATTTCCCGCCTTCTAAATATTGGCATACTTTTGTTTTTAGTAAAATGTATTACAAATAAAATGTAATTCCACTTACACCACTCTTCAAGATAAATTTACTGAAGCCGAAAAAAGATGTTTATCCGTCCAAGACAAGTTGGCCACATCAGAAAATACATGCTTTACTTTAAAAGATGAAGTAGCTATGTTAGAGAAGACAATTATTAACAAAGACGCTGAAATTGAGGCGGTAAGAAAATGTAAATCTGCATTGGGAGATCGATATACTACTACAACAGAGGAGCTGGAAAGTCTTCAGACACGAAGACGTAAATACAGATAGAGACAATGTATACAAACGAATACGGGAATTACAAGATGAAGTGCTAAGCTGGCAAATTAGATTTGAAGATGTAAAGAAGGGCATTAAATCCGACTCCCCACAGCAAGTGCAGTCAGATTGGCGGGAAGAAATACATCCTAGTATTCCAGTGTAAAATCGATTTAGCTGTTTCACACCGCAGAACTCTGATACTGAAACATGCCTGAAGTCCAGACCTACTCCCCTATCCACTTCACAAATCGTGGGCACCAAACTTCATACCTTTAAGAACAGTAGTACTCCAGTTGATGGCCCCTCTAAACAACAAACTCCTGAAAGTGTGCACTTACTGCTAATCGGAAATTCAAACTCAAGAGACATTCATCTGCAGAAAATGTATAACGATAAAAAGTGCTTTGTACACACCCTTCCCAAGGCAAAGGCTCAAAGCCAATTCAGGGTGCATCAGAGTATGTAAGTTCCGGTGACATCAAGGCTGGGGTGGTAGTACTAATGGTGGCTAGCAAGAGTCTCGCACAGAATACAACTCAAAAGAGCTTGAATGAAATCAGAGCACCGGTGACTATTCGGGATTTATAGACAAAATTACCCGAGTCGTTAATCTGTCAAACCGAATCCCCCGAGTTGTTTGCCTGTCTGCGCCCCTGATCACCCAAGCGCGAAGCGCGCGGGTGATCAGGCGCGCAGGCAGGCAAACAACGAGGGGAATTCGGTTTAGACAGATTAACGACGAGGGTTATTTTGTATTTATCCCCTACGGTCCATTAATAAAGAAAAAAAATTATATCACTTATAACATTTTATTTCACTACATTACAATGGGACTTTGACACAATCATGCCGCGCGTATGAATATAAAATTTAAACAACCAAGAAAAGCGGTCGACCACAGGCCTAATGGCGGATGTTTTTGAACGGCCGTCGCTTCAGACAAAACTATCGACAAAAAGACACTTTTTAATTATTTTTATACGGAATTAATTTGGTGGAGAGGAGAATTGGAAGGTCACGTTGACTTTGGATGTTGCACTAGCAAACATTCCGAAGTATGCAGCGGTAGAGTTCAACTGACTGTTGGCCGTCAGATTGTCCCCATCATCAGTGACGGCAGCATTGCCAGCATTGCCCGAAGAAGCGGGGCAATGGCTCCCTGCCACGCCAGCGGGGACAAACGATGAAGACAGTGTCTGGGAAGTGTTTTGGACAGATATTAGAGGTCTTTGAAAAGTAGAATAATTTCCCTGGAGAAGGCTGCACATGGCGTGCTGTTGATTTTGGCTTGCTGTTGCATAATTGTTCACGGGCTGTGCATTTTTGTGCCCGCTCAGCTGTTGAATAATGGTTGGCGGGGCACTTGGATGTAGGCCTAAAGTCGACTGCACATCGTGCGTCTTACAGAGTGATTGTTTTTTCTGCCAATCATTAGTCCTGCATTTTTGGCCCTAGTTTCCATCACAGAATCAAGTTTATTCTTGCCCATTGGCTGGGATTTATACCACGGACCATCAGGTTTTCGGCCGTGATTTATGGCAAGGTAATAAGGCGAGTTTGGATATACCAAATATGGAATTGATTCCTTCCGTATTTGACAAACTATATCTCTGATTTTACAAATATGTAAAAAGTAATCCTACTCATGAGATATGGTCAACAATATCACATGGGCCATATCCCATGGGTTTTCAATGTAATATGGTACAAAGTAGGGGATAAATGACAATGACCATGATTTCAAGGCGTACAAAAACAAAGCACAGATATTCAATGAACACCTTGATTCTCTCCCGGTGAGAAGAATCTCACAAGGTAATCTAAGAAAAGAGCAATTGTTCAGAGAAGATGGAGTACATCTGACCAAAGATGGGATAACCTCATTGGTGCACAATATAAAGAAAGCTGTAGAGTACATCTGACCAAAGATGGTGTGGCCTCATTGGTGCACAATATAAAGAAAGCTGTATATCCAATTATGGGACTAATAGACTGTGATGATTTCTAAAAGGGATTCTCCAGTTCCAGTGGCGTCATAGTGTTTTAGACGATGGTTACCATGGTCAGAAGGTCCCAACAGCTGGCCTCGCAAGAGACACTTCTGTCTATGGGGACTTGCGCGAGAAACACAACAATAAACACAACAAGGAGTCTTTACAACATGGGCTTCTTACCCACCTGGTGACTGAATTGCAATCTGTCCTTGCCTATTATAAAATGTAATATGAGTTTATGAGTGCATTTAGTGTTACACTCAATCAAACACATCGTTTACTCATTTACAATAACTGGTGCTCCATAACTTCAATCTTCTTCTTCTTCTTCTTCTTCTTCTTCTTCTTCTTCTTCTTCTTCTTCTTCTTCTTCTTCTTCTTCTTCTTCTTCTTCTTCTTCTTCTTTATTAAATACCTGCATCACCGTGCTACCAATGTTATGATACAAATGATGTGTTTTTCTTTTCTTTTTTTTTTTCTTTTCCTTTTTTTTTTAAGTATGTGGTCATATATCAGTCTTGACACCTCTCGTTTCACTTCTTCCACGTGGACTGTAAATTCAGTCATAAATTATCATATACAAACTTGCATATCATGGCTTAAAACTTGCACAGGACTAGACTTTGGGACTTCTGTCCTGTATTAGGACTGTACCTAATGCACGGATCTAAAATTTGAAAGGTCTTTCTTGAATGCCTGGCATAAGTAGATCATTGCATTGCCCACGAGACATTTATACACCTAGCCTGCGACTTCGATGCCAGATTAGGTAAAAGGTCAGGTATCATTCAATCGGCTTCAGCATGGACTATTAGGAAAGTACCTGTAAACTCATGTATGAGTCTGAGTCTCGTTATCTGCTGTAATTTTTGCATGTATTTCAGTGTTCAAGTTTTATTTATGTCATTTCACATACATTTGTATATTGCAACTCTTTTTAGTCATATCATTATGTACTATATTTTTCTCCCTGTATAGTAGGATCGGTAATATTGCTAAGTACAAAACGAACCTGAGTATACGTTACTGGAACAAAGATGGTTATTCTCTTTAAAAAAAAAAAGGAAATCAGCGGACTTGCAAACTGAATGATCCTGAAATTGGTGCTGTATTACAAAAATTTAATCTAATTTGTCTAGTGGAGACTCATTGTGGATATAATGACCATGTTAGCTTCCCTGCATACCGAATTGTACATAACATAACAGCAAAAAGTTGTAATGCCACCAGACATTCTGGTGGCCTTGCTTTCTTGGTACGTGAGGAAATTAGACCAGGGTTAAAATTTATGCCCGTGAATAGCAGTGAAATCATGTGGGTGAAATTGTGTAAAGACTTTTTCCACATGGAAGAAGATGTACATTTGTCAGTAGTATATGCTAGTCCATCATCTTCCACTTACAGAAACAAAAGCGACAATATTTTTGAAATTCTTGAGAATGATTTGTTATACTACAGCCCCAAAGGGGCATGTTTTATAACGGGAGATTTCAATGCCTGCACAACAACTGAACCAGATTACTGCAAACATGATGAAGGTATGCGATTTCTTGATTTACGTCTTAACATGAAACAGGACATTCCACTACCCAGATGCAATTAGAGTGATAAGCACCCACCTGACGATCATGGTAATAAATTACTTCAGCTTTACAAGTCCGCTGGTATCCGATTACTGAATGGTAGAGTTCTAGGCGATTATCTAGGCTGTAGCACCTGCTTCAGTTGCAATGGGAGCCCCAGTGTGATAGAGTATATGACGACATAAGAAAGACTACTGCCTTATGTGGAAACTTTTCATGTCCACGACCCGTCATGTGCATCAATTCATTGCTTACTTTCAGCTGTCCTACCTACCCAACCATACAGTGTTACCATAACCCAGACTACATATCTTAACCACCACCACCACCACCACCAAATACGAATGCGAGCATGGGGACAATGAAAAATTCTAGGCCGCTATGCGCCCTGAAGAAATGCAAAACTGTAAATCTAAATTTATTAACTCCAAAAGAGACAGAATAGCTTCAGAATCAATAAATAAGTGTGTTATATCTGTAAATGAAATTATTCACCAGAGTGCCAAATTGGCCAAAATAACCTTCACTGGGAGTAACAGGGCCATGAAATCAAAATGCAGCAACAAGACTCGCAACAAAAATGGTTCGACAATGATTGTATTTCATGTCTGAAAAATTTTAAATACATGGCCCAAATGTATAGAAATTTACCCTATAATCAACTCTATAAACATCAATTTTACTTTTATCGGCGGCGTTACAGGACTTTGAATTCCAAAACGGAATTGTCCAGCAGCTGGAAACTTTAAATGAGAAAAATCCTTGTGTATTTTGGAGTCTTTTTCAAAAACTAACTCTCTTGGACAAAGAACACACGGTTAACCCTATTTCCGTTGATGTTTGGCCATCGCATTTTACAAACTTAATGAGTGAATCTCTGGTAGGGGAAAACAACTGGATCCTACATTTAGACAAACATATGAATGACAATAAACACACTTCTAATGAACTGAGCTTTAAAATTTCTGATTCTGAAGTTACGTCGGCCATTTACCAAATGAAAAATGGTAAAGCTGCAGGCTCCGATCTGATGCTGGTAGAAATGATAAAAGCTGGATGTGCATGTCTGGCGCCTGTGCTAACTAACTTTTCAATCTGATGCTGTCAGTAGGACAATTTCCATAAGAATGGCGTTTCAACTACATAACCCTCTTGCATAAGAAAGGTGAAGCACAAAAACCTGAATTTATCTGGGAATTGCAGTTTCGAGCAACTTGTATAAATTATTCTTTAAAATTCTGAATGGCAGGCTCCCCAAATATTTAGATATAACCCAATTAAATTCTGGCAAATCAAATTGGATTTGAAAAGAACAGTAGAACCAGTGATCACATACTTACACTGAAAAAAAATAATTGATAAACAACTAAGCAAACAACCACGGAAATATTCATATGCGCGTTTTGTTGATTTCAAAGTTGCCTTCGATTTCACCTCGCAAAAAGCTATGATTTATAAACCTGTTCAAGCTGGCATTGGTGGCCCTTTTTTTCATATTATAGCCGACATGTATGGCAAAGTTTTTTACTGCCTTAGGTTGGAAGAAGGGATGACGGACTGTTTCGCGTCAGAAAACGGTGTAAAGCAAGGATGTGCGCTTCGTCCCGTTCTATTTAATACATTGACTCGTGATCTGCCCGTTGAATTTTATACCACATGCGACGCCCTTGAATTATTGGACACCAAAATCAGCTGCCTCATGCACGCTGACGACTTAGTACTCCTGTCTGGTTCAGGAAATGGATTACAACAATCCCTTTATAAATTACATTCTGCAAAAAGTGGCACTTGGAGGTGAATACAAGGAAAACTAAATTATAATTTTGTGATAAGGAGGGGGGGGGGGATAATATAAGGAAATATTCATTCACCTTTAATTCTACACAGGTTGAAATTACACAGGATTACTGTCACTTAGGTTTTATTTTTACTGCATCGGGAAACATGAAAAAAAAACATTCAGAATTTGACTGAAAAAGCCCAGCGTGCCTATTTCAAAATTAGGCAATTTAATATACGAGATAATGTTGCCAACAGGATGAAGCTCTTTGATTCCCTTGTGCTGCCGATACTTAGGTATGGCAGTGAGGTTTATGCATCGCCTCTTCTCCAATACATTAATGAAAACAATTTCCCTTCAGGCTGTGAAGGGACCACATTTGAGAAACTTAATAACGGGTTGTGTAAGTTTCTTCTCGATGTGAAAAAAATCCTCTAATTTAGCAGTAAAGAGGGAGTTAGAGCGCTTCCCTATACTAGTAAGTCTACTGACTCACAGCTTTAACAATTGATTGCCAATTTGTGACTATGACCCACAGCAACAGCTTTAACAATTGGCTGAGAATTTGTGACTATGACCCACAGCATTTTGTGAAAAAAAGTTATCTTGATAGCTACATAAACCAGCTAACCCAACAAAATAGTTGGAACTCTTCAATTAAAAAACTATTGCACACTTTTGACCTTTCGAACTTTGGCATAACCAAGGTGGCAAATATGGCGACATGAATGATGTTATATGTGAAGAGAAAGAGAGAAAAAAGAATGCACCAGCTAAAAAACACAAAACGTGTGTTAAAAACTTAGCTATGGTACTTAATGTGAAAGATGTTTGGAGAATGAAAAACCCTACAAAACAACAGTTTACTTGGAGAAAGATATATAGAAATAAAAATATGGCAGCAAGTCGCATAGACATGTGGTTAATTGACCCCATGCTGTATAAAGATGTATACACATGCGATATTAGACCAGCTGTTAAAAGTGACCATCTAGCTGTGTCAATGAAAATTGAAGTAAGAAAAAATAAGAAAGGACCAGGGTATTGGAAGCTTAACAACTTGTTAATGAAAGAAGAATCATTTAAAGACAAAATAAAAACTGCTGTTAAATTGCAGGAAGAAGAGTGTCGGAAAATTAAGCTGGATGCCCGACAAACATGGGATATGTGTAAAGTAAAAATTAAAGAAGTCAGTATTGATTACGCTAAAAAGCGTATATCTTATCAAAGAACACAATTATCTTCTCTTGAAGAGGAACTATCTTTAGTAGAAAAACAGATTGATAATTTAGATATAAATGCCGACCCCACTTGTCTGATTGTACAAAAGGAAATGTTGGAGCAAGAAGTGACAAAGGTATATGAAGATCGAGCAAAAGGTGCTTTTATTCGCTCTAGAGCTAACTGGATAGAAAAAGGAGAAAAGCCCAGTAAATACTTTTTTGCTTGAGAGAAAAGTCGACAAACAAAGAAACACATTACAAGCTTAAAAACAGATACCGGTATAGTAAATGAACCTAATTTGGTGCTGAAAGAACAAGTGAGGTTTTATGAAAAACCATATACCAGTGAAAATCCAGATACAACTGAAATAGAGCAATATTTGAATGATCTACCAGTACATAGTGTGCTTGATGAGAAAGATAAATACATCTGTGAAGGTGAGTTGTCAGAAATAGAATGTAAACAAGCTGTTTATATGATGAAAAAGAACAAGGCTCCAGGTATGGATGGCATAACAACAGAATTTTACCAATGTTTTTGGGAAAATGTAGGACACTTAGTTGTACAAAGTCTTAATGAGGGATATCAAAATGAAAAACTTGCTATAACCCAAAGGAAAGCTGCCTTATCTCTCATATTTAAGAAAGGTGACCCAGAATGCCTTGAGAATTGGAGGCCGATAAGTTTATTGAATTGTGATTTGAAAATAGGAGCTTATGCCCTTGCAAAAAGGACTCAAAAAGTGCTGCATAAAATAATTTCTACTGATCAGACAGGATACATAAAAGGACGCTACATTGGATGCAATATACGCCTCATTAATGATGTGATTGACTATGCCGAGCATCTTGACTTGACTGGTGCAATTCTTTTCCTAGATTTCAGAAAAGCGTTTGATACACTGGAATGGTCTTTCATGAGATCAGCTTTGAAAAGATTCGGGTTTGGAGATTCCTATATAAAATGGGTCTCTACGATGTATAATAACATCAGTAGCCATATTGTTAATAATAGTTGGATATCGACACCTATCCAACTGACTAGAGGAATACGACAAGGATGTCCCTTGTCCGCACTACTGTTCATAATCTCTGTTGAATTCCTTGCTATAGCTATACGAAATAATAGTAAAATTAAAGGGTATAAAATTCCTGGAAAAAACACAACAGAAATAAAAATAGGACAATACGCAGATGATACAACTTTGTTCGTCCGCGATAAAGTTTTAGTAACTGAGTGTTTAAACACTGTAAAATATTTTGGCTTATTTTCAGGCTTATGTCTTAACCTGAACAAGACAGAAGGACTTTGGACTGGAAAAAAAACTAAAAAGAAAAGCAACATTGGAGGCATTAAATGGCCTAACCAACCAATAAAAGCTTTAGGAATATACTTTGGATATGATAAGCCACAATGTGAACATCTAAACTGGTCTAGAAAAGTAGAAAAATTATCAGAAGTTTTACGAAACTGGAAAAAAAGAAATTTAACTCTATCTGGCAAAACATTAGTTATAAAGACGTTGGCAATATCTCAAGTAATCTTTAATGCAAGTGTATTACCTGTCCCGAAAAATACTGTGAAACAAATCAATAAAATCATTTTCGAATTCCTTTGGAACAGTAAAAGGGATAGAATAAAAAGAACTGTCCTTATTGGACACTATGAAACAGGAGGTATTAAGATGGTTGATATACAAAGCTTGTTCGACTCTTTACATATTAAATGGATACAGCGTCTCCACTGTGGTGAAGACGCAACTTGGAAAATGTTACCAACATGGTGGTTGAATTTTTTTGGGGAAAGACAATTTGGTATTTAAAATGAACAATAAACATATGAATGACTTGAAAAGAATGATTAAAGTAAATAGATCACCAATTTTCTATGAACAAATGATTAATGCTTGGCTCAGGGTAAGAAAGCTAAACAAAAATCCCACAAAGTGTGGAGAAATAAGAAAAGAAGTAATTTGGGGAAACAAAAACATTCTACTTAATAATAAGCCCATTTTCTTTCCACATTGGATAAATGATGGTATAATTTACATTAATGATCTGTTAAATGAACATAATGAATTTGATCAGCAAGATTTATATTAAAAAAATTTAGTAATAAAAGTAACTGGTTTTCAGAAATAAGTATATTACTCCAAGCTCTCCCAAAGAAATGGAAACATATTTTCAAATTCACAAACCTCAATAGTTACCTCAGTTCGCGTTGATCCTAATCTTTATATACTCCATGGAAAAAGAAGTTTTGATTTTCTTTCAGTTAAAGATAATCTTTGTTACAAAAATTTTTTTAGAACATAAGGTTGAAAAACCATATGTTGAAAAAATGTGGGTTATCAAGTTTGATATTAGTAACTTCAGATGGGATGCACTGTGGAAATTTATATTTTTTGGTTTAAGGGAAAACAAGATAAAGCAATTTCGGTTTAAACTGACACACCTTATATTACCATGTGGTCAGTTATTACATAAATGGAAGCTTAAAGCTACTCCTCTTTGTATATTCTGTGATTGTATTGATTCTTATGAACATTTATTTTTCAATTGTAATAGACTAGATATATTATGGCAAAATGTGAAAAAAGTATTTAAGTTGTTAGGATTTGAAAATTTAGACCTCTGTTTGAAGACACTAATTTTAGGCTACAAAATTGGAAATGGAAGTTACTATTGGGTAAACGAAATTATAACACTTATTTGTTTTGTCATTTTTAAAAGTTTTTGTATCAAACAGGATGGAAAAAATGTGGATGTTTATATATTATGTAAGAAAGAGCTAGAATATCGACGAAAAGTCTCAGAAGTAATTGATAAATATAAAAATGCGAAATATATTAAGTTTGTTTCGCTATTGTAAACTCATTTCAGTCTGCCGATGAAATGAGGAAATATTGTAAGGCGGATATTAAAGAAATAAACAGTATATGATAAAAAAAAAAAAAAAAAAGGTGGCAAATATAAGAAAAAAAAATATCCAACATCCTTACAGACTTGATGTGTACCAGTTATGGGGACAGTTGGCTTGTAGACATCAACCCTAGCTCAGGAAATAAACTGCGCACATACTGTTAATTCAAAACCCAGTTTTGTATAGAAAACTGTATACTATATATTCCATGTCTTCAAAAGAGACTGAACTTTACTAAACTAAGAATAAGTGCCCACCAGTTATAAAGTGAGGTGGGCAAATACACCCGCCCTAAAACACTGTGGGAAGACAGGGTGTGTCAATACTGTAACTCTTATACTAGTGGAAGATGCATACCAACTGCTAACTGCCTGTTTGAAATTTGGAACGAAAGGAATTCTTTGAGAAAGTGGCCTTCACACTGATTAACAGCCTACCCGCACGAAAACTATTTTTGACCATTATGAATTATAACAGTGGGTACACTGAATTATTATCTCATATTATCAATTTCATTGATAAATTGTTTTACACAGGTTCCCCAGCCAGTGATACATTGACAGAGTTGCTGGACATACTTTAATTTGTACATTCACCTCCTCCGTTCATAATTATAGCGCCATCTATCGAGCTGTTTGATGCACTGTGACCTTTTACCTTGAACATGTTCATGCAGTGTAGTAGGGGACACTGACCAGGGCTCCCTGTCATTTAAGTTTTTTTTCTGTTTTGTTTGTTTTTGTTTTTGTTTTTCAATTTGGTTCTTTTTTCTTGTGTGAAGTCTTAGTGTGTAGATTTGATCATGTTCAACCTTTTGTTACGTGTTTTGATCAATTAAATTCGTATTCGTAACATGTAAACTAAAGTCGTGCTTCGGTGGTTGCACTGTAGAAGATAGATAGATACCGTAGATAGATACTTTATTTGCATATAACGCCATCTGGTGGCCATTGCAAAAACAAACTACTGATAGTACTTCACTAGCACCGACTATATGAAGACGCACAAATTTCCAGCACACTTTATTGTAAACGTTGGTCATTGCAGGCTAGTCTGACGGTGGGGACGACTTTTAGCCAACCTCTTATTTTGGCCGACTTGTTAACCAAAACCAAGTAAAAAAGGGATCGGATTGCACAAAGGGACGCCAGTGAGATGCAAGCAGTTTCCGGGCAGTCCGTGTCACTCGGATACACGGGGGAATTCTGTGGCATGTCCCAGAACCAGGGAACCCCGTGTCTTCGCATGCTTGAACATCACGGGGACTTCACGGTCAAGCTTAAAACAGGACAACGAACTTGCTGCTGGATTTTTAATGAGTTCAAAATCTTTGACAGTGCTGGGCAGGAGATTTTAACCGCGGATCAAGTGGAACAACGAGGGACGGTGGAGAGTACCTTCACGGATGCAGTAGGCTCTGAAGTGATGACGGTGATGTACGACCAGCCGTCGGCTAGTATGTCAGGCATGGTCATGGAGGTACAGTGCCCAAGGGGAACCAGACTTGCAAGCTTTGAGACCATGCGACAGTGTTGTCCAGGCAGCGGTGGAAGACGATATTTCATGAAAGTCCTGGATGCGTATGGAACGCCGCTGTACCAATTGTTCACAGGTGTATGTTGTCCATGCGGGAGGGCAATGGACGTCATAATTGAATCGGTCCAAAGCAATGCTGAGGTTGGAACCATTACTTTCTCAGCGCAATGTTGCGACTGGCCCGTGTACAGCGTGTCGGCACCAGCTGATATGCCTAGCAGTCACAAAGCAGCTTTCCTCGGTATGATTCCTTTCGTTGCACATATGCACAGAGCTAATATGGTCTAGACAGTGTGCAGAGGCACAAGGGATGGAAGAGACTAATGACTTGAAGAGGCGGACAAACTTGCGGATTTTCAGCGTATGTTTTTGTCCCCGGGATAGGTTTGCGTAATACGCCGCCAATGCTATGGCGGTGGTGAACTTCACTGAGCATTGTTATTTTATGTTTTCGGAATATACAGTCATACTATGAAATTAGAAAAAGTTAGGCAATACCCATATGGGAAAACATGAAGGAAGAAAGGGATGGAGAGCCAACCCGGCAACTTCACAGGCGCAGGAATTGGCAGTATCCCTTTATCAGATACGCTATCTATCTTTATATGTCCCCACTGGGAATATAATAGGCATCGCCACTGAATAGGCCTACACACAGCGGTCGCGTGCCAGTGCATGCCTTCTGCACTTCACGATGACGATGTGCAAATCGTGGTCACCTGGCCCAAGGAACTCTACCCTCCTTGCTTGGCCATAATATGGTTTGCGGTTCCTCCCAAAACAGCTTTGAAAAACAACAGACCTGGCGTTCGCTAAGCGTGCCGTGAATCGCGTCGTCCTTCTCATCTTCAGAATGATTTTATCGAAATTTATGGTATCTATTCAGGTGAAGGGACAGAAGATATGAATATGACAACCCCAAATGCTCGATTGAATGGTACCAGCAATATACAGTATGAATGTGTCGACCCAGAGGACGAATGGTTTTGTGGTGCCTTTGGCAGTGCCTCATGCTCGACGGAAAAAAACAAGCAAAATCCCTTTAGACAAGTATATTTATTATCAGTTATTTCTTCCTTCTAATTCTTAAAGTTTGAAATCGGCAAGTAATCTTGAAGCTGACATTTTCATATTTTCCGGGAACAGCTGTTGTTTTTAAATGTAGAAATGTAAATAATGAAATTCTTAAATGTATCTGTTTTTTAATTTTACTGGAGGATTATCTCAAATCGGTCAGTCTCCAGTTTTATAATCCATACAAACATACATACATACATGCATGCATACACATACATACTTACGTAAATACATTTTTAGAGGTAAGATATTAAAATATTATCGTTATTTTACAGGGGAGCCACTGCAAAGCAAACCACAAAATGTAAATGATAATCCAAAGCTGAATATGACCAAAGGGACCAGGAACTCCCACAAAAGATGGAAACTGAGCAATCAATCAAAAGTGGAAAGAAAAGTGGTAGAAGGACCAATTTGCTTATGAATCGGTTATGCACAAATTTTCAAACATATACATACCGCCTCAATGGCAGTGTGGAGGTCCGTGGTTGCAGTATCAGTTTTCTCTTTCTCTGTTTCAGTTCTTGGAAGTCTCGAAAAAGATTGCTACCCTTTAAGATGAAGTAACACAATATATATATATATATATATATATATATATATATATATATATATATATATATATATATATATATATACATACATATATACATATATATATACATATATATATATATATACATATATATATATATATATCTTTTGTTCATTTTAACGTACAATCTTGTACATATGCAAAAGCGCAATTCATATAATGGGAAAGTACAAAATAATTCAATAATTTCAGAAGTACATATACAAGTATTGATAAGAAACATTGCATTATAATTATGCAAATGAAATATTAAATTTCAAGTTTGTCTGTTTTGGTCGTTGGGTCTACATGCAATGATTTAATACCATATTGCCAGTAGCTTATGTACAATTTTGCTGTTAAACCCCTTTTTTAAATTTTGACTTGGAATCATACAATCTCAATTTTTTTCAATGCAGTAAGGTTGCGGATTTTCAGCGTATGTTTTTGTCCCCGGGATAGGTTTGCGTAATACGCCGCCAATGCTATGGCGGTGGTGAACTTCACTGAGCATTGAAAAATTCAAAAAATCTGCTTGCAATTTCGTCAGATGCGCCTGGATAGACTCATCAAAAGACCTGTTCACAAATTTGTGCAAGTATCTTGATATAAGATATAATCGATTGCACAGTAACGCTGCTCATTTTGAAATTAGCAAGTGCTGTGTGACTCAGTACACAATTATTTGATGAATTATTTATGTTCGAGAAAGTGGGTTAATTCAGGGGTTTGAGGCAACTTGACAAAATGGTTACCCAGGGACAACCCTCTCCCCCCCCCCTAAAAAAATCAAATAATGAATAAATTTAAACCCGTTCTCGTATTGTCTAGGTATTGAATTTATAATTGCAATACTACTATCAGTGAATATTTTTTCAATCATAAATTAGTAAGAGTTCCACGTTTTATCTATATCTGACGTAACACCTGATAAAGGATCATGGACATATTTACATTGCATTAAACATTTTTTTTTTTTCTTTCTTTTTTTTTAAGGAAGCCAGAAAGAGATGGATGCCATTCACTTGACAGGCAAGGCCACCGAGAAGCTTGTCAACAGTTCAACTGCTCAAGTCAATTCAGTGTTCAAGGCTGAAGTCCAAAGATCAGTAAAACATTGGCAAATCTGAGAAGTTCTGCTCAAGTGAAAGAATGTTGCATTTCAATTACAAACCTTGGGAAGCCCAATATTGATCATAGCAACAATCAGCCTACAACCGGAAAAAAATCTGCTTGCAATTTCGTCAGATGCGCCTGGATAGACTCATCAAAAGACCTGTTCACAAATTTGTGCAAGTATCTTGATATAAGACTCAAACAAGAATTTTTCATCATGGAGTCTCTAATGCAAGAACTTGTCAAAGTTATTTTACAGGAAACTTCATCTAAGAACCAAAGGATTTTCTGTCCACAAGGTCCAAGTACTGTTGAACTTGACAAAACAGAGCAACAGGACTATGCTGCTGGATATGTGATACGTAAAATTGTAAAGGCAGGAACAGACCAATAGGGAGCCAGAAAAGGTGTTGTTTTTATCACATAATCCATTCTTTCCGTGAAAAGTGTGGATTATGGTCTTCCTTCACTATTAAATAAAAAGTGAAGTGAACACATAATGAACACTTTTCACACAATAGCATTGCTGGCGTTGTGCAGTGCAGCATTACCTACAGGCAATATGTTGTAGAAACAGTTGTTGTTGACACCTTCCCCTGAACAGCCCAAACTAAAGTATTCTTGCAGCAGGATGTGTGCAGATGACCACAGGACTTGGAATAGTACAGACGTGTATTCCTAGAACTTTCCATGTCGTCAGAGTCTGTCATATCTAGTATGATACCACTGTCGGCATAATGTAAGTTGATGTACATGACTCAATTTACAACACTCAATCAGTGCCCATAATGCCTGTGACAAGCACGAACCCTGAAAAATAAGTGAATTAAATTCCAAAATGTATTGCTTTTTACCTGCAATAGGCTTCTTGTAGCATGCACGCTCGTTATTATGACAAGTCCTCTTCTGAAATAATAACTTGAATGGGAATACTGCCCAATTGACTTAAATCTCTCATTTTGGCTTCCACCACCTGGTCTTCCTACTCTCATATTGATAAGTGGGAAATACATGAGCAAGTAGTCAAACTTGACTGTGACAAGCAGCAAACTAAGCCATGCACAAAAGGTAGGGGGATAATGTCTTGCACCAATGAACGTCTTGGTCGGTTCCTACTACCCATGTTACAAGTCTTTTATAACATGTCACAATGACGGTTATGCCATAATAATCAACTAGGTCTTTGTCCTCGTTGATTACGTGGCATAATGGCCATGTGACATATTATAACTCACTGATCCAATGACACATTTTTGAGTTACACTAAGGAAATGGTAAACATGGATACATGTGCAGGTCTAGTACAAATTGATGTTTTGTATTTGTTCTTCAAAGCCATTGAGCTGACTATCAAACCAGTCTTGCAGGCAGGGAATATGACAACATTGAACAAGAGAAAGTCCAGTCTCATGGAAGACCTGCAGGAACAGATCAATGACAATTCAGTTGTTGCATCAAAATTGGAAAAAAGTTGTTGGTGACGATGCTTTATGTCCAGAGTTGTTGCATCCGATAACTTCATTTTGACTTCTTTTACAAAATTATGTGCCTTCACCACAGCGTACATGTTTTTAAGAAGGAAAAACGACCAATCCCTTGCAAGCAAGCAACCATTGCGCCACAAACTTACTAAGAAATGAACTGTGGACACAAACTTCCGAAGAACTAACACACTGTGGACACAAATTTGCTAAAAAATAAAAGTGTGGACACAAGCTTGTTACGAAATAAAACACTGGAGACTCGACATATAATGATAATTGTGACTGTCAAACATTCTGAAAATTTGATACCATTGTGACAAGGCCGCACTAGTATGTATATTTACATTTATCAAAGAGACTGTCTTCATAAGGTGAATGCCAAGAACATCATGAAATACTTGCATGAATCACTGCAACTACAATAAATGCTACAAGTTTTTATACCACATCGTCCATACTACACCTTTCAATGACACATTTTCACAGCGTATGAAGAACTTTGTTCAAAAAGAAATAAATTAAACTGTGTAAATTAATATTTTCTTTTCGGTATTTCTGGCGTCTTCCATACAGCAATCATAGTATATTGCTCCCGTTAATTTCTGAAGACCTTCCGATAGAAATACAGATGCGTAAGATATTCATTAGGTTTTTCCATAAACCCATAAACAGTGATAATGTGGTAGTGTGCACTTGCGTGCTTCTGTGTCTCCATAGTAGTTGTTCTGCTACTTGTAATTCTTTGAACCTCATTATGGGAAAATATGGGTTAGATAAATGTGCAGTGAGAGATTCTTCATTGCAGCATATCATTCATGTAATGTCAATTTCAGCAGTGCCTGAAAACAATGACGTTCAAACGATTATGTTCGGCTCGGGACATAAGTTTCAAACTGGACTTACCCAACAAGCAATATGTGAGATAATATTCTTTCTTTGTGTGTCATAAAAAGGAACAATTCTCACATGTGAGTATGTGAATGTGTTCTTTGCACCAGTTCATGGACATGCTTAAGTGATTTTATTAATATATATATATGTATATATATATATATATATATATATATATATATATATATATATATATATATATATATATATATATATATATATATATATATATATATATATATATATATATATATATATATATGCGTGTTTTACCTTTTTTCCTCGTATACATGTTATATGTAACAGTGTACCTCATGTGTTCCAAATAAAGGATTAATAACAATAATAGTAATGTTAGAGTCCTTATTGCCAGTCTTTTAAATACTAATGCAGTCCTCAAATAGCAGTATTATGTGAAGTCGTCCAACTAGTGCTGCTCTATTTACATTATGTATGTCCAGTGTCACGCGTGTACAGAATACTATTTTCTGAAATAATGATAATGTCATTTTTTAAAAAATTTTGCTTGCTTTGTTTTTTTTACATTGAACTTGGATATACATGTACCTCCAATGCTACAGTGCCCCCCCCCCCCCCAAGCACTCATCCGAATGTTATTTGCCGCAGATTCTTGCACAGTAGGGTTTTCGTTCCTGCCCCCACATGCACGCTGCTTTGAGAAGTACATCCCGATTGGATCCTGTTTAAATTTTGCAGTCGAGATGTGGTCTATATGCCTGGAACAGTTAGTGGCTCTTTAACCAGGGAAATCAGTGATGGCATTGAAAAGAAAAAAAATGTATAAATGAAAAGATTTGCTTGAATTGAAATAAAAGTTTGATATGAAAACAGAAGTAGTAATTATGTTGCAAATAAACAAAACATGGTAAATATAACTCAAGTCATAATCTACATTATCCACAAATGACTGTTTATATACTGTACAGTGTGGCAAGTAGGGCATTTCCATTATATTTAACCCCTCAAGAGAGGCCAGAAATTTCTGGTGAACTTGGGCTGGACTTGTCCGATGGGGACCACTGTAGTGGTTTTATTTATTATTATTTTTTAAAATTTATTTTAATTCACTTAACATTCTATAACCTAATTTTTTTGTGCATATAAATGAAGTCTGAACATTAGTAATCTTAATATAATGAAAAACATCTTTCATTCGTGTACCAACATGGGTGTGCTGGAGGCAGGCAATGCAAAAATCTGTGACAAAGACCATTATATGTTCAGTGTGGAATGTGTAGAGACGGAAAAATTGTGTCCAATGCCTAGGGAAAGCCCCTTTGCTGGGGTCAGACTACTTGATTGCATAGTTTTAACATACGCACTTGCCACAGAGCAATGTTTACATGGTAAGATAACATGAATATTTCAACTGAACAAGTTTAAGTATGGAAGAAAATGGCCTCTAAAGTATTTAATGAAACCTTTTATAAAATGTTGAACTTGTAACAGTAGGTTATGCCTATTTTAGGGCAGTAAAGCTTGCCTAATCAGAGAAGTGGTTCCCATCAGGCATTACTGAAACAATGGCGTTTCACCCTCAAACACCAGACTTGTATAAATCATTATATCCCACAGAACCATATGCTGTGGCATCATGACCACATGTCAACAAAATGTACTCAGTTTAAAGGTTTCACAAAGTACTCAGACTACTCAGGAGATTAACCCCACAGGTGTCCGAAACCAATTGACACCTATGCATGTGTGGTGGTCAGTACACAGATACTGTATGAGGTTCTCATTAATTTATGTTGATGTTGCTGTAATTGACCGTAAATTTACGTTGAAGATCGGTATTTTTAACATGCATTACCCTGTGCCCACAAGTGTTCACCCCCGCGATGCGCTCTCCAGGCAGCTGGAGGTGAGAAAATTCTATGCCACAGCCTCGCATTCTTGCTCTCATGTGTTGAGAAATACAAGGAAATATTTTTGCAGCCACCGAAAGAAAAAAAAATGTGAATAAACGTTCATGTTGTTTGAAAATGGCTATGTTCACCAACCCTTGTCCTTGACCAAAACGATGTAGTAAATACACCTTCTGGTCATAATAATGAAGGTTAACAGAAAGAATACATTGGTATAAGTACCTGTAATTTAAAACCACTGCAGTGAGAGATCCCGTGGCTTTGGCGACCACATTCCTGATGGCACAGCAATCCATAGTCTTTGTAACTGTACGTGCAATTAAAAACATGCCATAGTGACCGCTTTTGGCAGAAGGGTTGGTCTTAACTAGCAGGTTCTACTGTGCCCTACTGTATTTAATACTTCATGGTGCCCAGAAATGTAAGTTTAATTGTAATTTACAATGTTTCATTTCGAAGCTCAATTTCTCCAGACGTATGCATCTTTGCATGAACCATTTTGAAGAGCTAGTAAATGTTAATCATATAAGAATTAAGCATGTCGCATTGCAAGATAACAATACTTACACTGTTGCAGTCAGTCTTGGGTCGTCTGGGTTCTTGAATGGTGTCTGTTTATTGTTGTATCTGAAAACATTCAGCATATCAAACCACTTGTCGATATGTCCATGAACTGTCTAGTAGATGCAGTCTCATATGTGAAGTTATGGAGTTCCATGGGCCTGCCAAACTGACTAAGCACCTGTTAAGACAGTTAAAGACACATTCATCATTTTCCTTCAATATGTGCAATAAGTCAACAAGGTCTAGTGTTATAATACACCTACATCTTTTAATTGTAATCCTACTGCTTGTCCATAAGAATATAACCAGCACTTCTTGACATTTGAAAGTGTTTTCGAGTAAAACGTCCTAAGAGTTAAAACACGGTAGAATGTAAACAGGTGCTCTTTTACAAATATGCCTGTGCAGTGGTATGTGCTCTATTAAATACACCACCTCTTGTCAAAAACTGCTTTAGTTTATAAGACCATCCATCCTTTCTGGACCCAGGACATATAATTTCCCTGCAATTTAGGACCACCCTTTCTACCTCCATGGTGAAAATAAGGAAACCGATTCCAGGCACGTAGGCAGAGGAGTGTCGATCGACACCTCCATCAGGTCCAATAACACCCCCCCCCCCCCTCCAAGAAAAATAAAGGTTAAAAAACAAAAATAAACAAAAGCCAAACAAACAAGAAAAACAAAAAACAAAAACAAAATACGAAAAGAAGATGGACAGAATCTCTTTAGTACATGTTTACAATAATAATTATACTCTGCGTAAGGTCCGCACAATAATTCATTCCAACAAGAGTATGCCACTTATTTTGATTGATTATAGCACTTTAAAGAACGAAAAAAAGAAATTTTCAATTTCACATTTTCTTAATATGTCAAGACCAGCTTAAGGTCCATGTCCGCATAACACGCTTCCTATTGGAAAGCATGCTATTGGTGGTTAAAAATGTCCCACCAATGAAAGAAAAATGTTAGACCTTTCCACTTGTTTTGAACTGTTTTTCTTGGAACTTTATTTCATTTGTTGCTGTTTTATTGATACACCAAACCTTCAGAAATGCTCTTTGAGAGAGAACTGAATGAGTAACTTTTTTTTATTGAAGGAATGAAAAAGCTGTTTAACAGTCAATATTTGCCATGTCAAAAGTTGGTTCTTGGATATTAAACCTTTAAGTTTTATGTCGAAATTTGGGTCGGCAAAACTGGACCTTTTCAACATTCAATTATCCAATATTGGACTTTTTAGCTTTGCTGACCTAAGGTCGCATAGCTTATAGCATTACTCATGTTCACATATCCGTCATTCTGTCCGTCCGTCGGTAAACTTTCGGTTTGTGAGCGCGATAATTTTCAAGGTTTTGATGTTATCCCAATATAACTTTCAGGACTTACAGGATGTGTGGAAATCTAGGCTCCTTTGGAGATTGGTGGCGCCACATAAAATATTATGTCATACAAGGTTCAAATTGTGAAAATCTTGTTAACACTCTTTTTGGTGGATCTTTACCAAATTTAGGAGGATTGTAGTGGAGTAAGTCTAAGCTACAAGTGATACTTGTTGCGCCAACTGTAATTTGACAGAAATTACGATCTAAAATGTGTTTTAAGATATAAAATTCCATATTTGGAAGAGTAATTGGATTAGACTTGCCGAATTTATAGGATATATAGACAATGTCCAATGCTAGAATGTGATATCATATCAGTGACCTTGACCTATTTTTGTAAGGTTACCATTCCTGTAAAGTTGAAAAGGTGATTATGTATTCGCAGGGCGTATCTTGGTCCTCAATGGCGCAGAGAATTGAGCCTCCAGATTAAAATTACACTTGATGGCAAAATGCATAAAACTGTACTTGGTGACTACTTTTTGGCTTACTGTGACCCAGTGAAGATGGAGTTTGGCGCTTGTCCAAATCTTTTGTTTTTCTTCAATAACTTGAAAAGTTATTACCCGATTTGAACAAACAGGCTATATGTGGAAAGCTGGATGTGGGGCACATATTTTGAATGGAACAATTTTTTATCCGAGTTCAAGGTCAAGGTCAAAAGGCCAGTTGGAATGTAGGATTCATCTTGTGAATACTGTGCATCTCCACACTTTTTAGGTTAGGCCCATATAACTTTTAGGAGTTCGAAAGTGTATAAAAATCTTTGTCAACATCTATGTTAGCGGCGACAAGTATAGTATTGTGTAATATACAAGTTAAAATGTGATAATCTTGGGACGGCAATACGAACCACAGTTTTCAAGTTAGCCTAATATAACTTTTAGGACTTACAGAGTGTATGAAATTCCAGGTTCGCTTCGATATTGGTGGCGCCACTTGCAATATTATGCAATACAGGGGTCAAAATATGAAAATCTTATAAACACTCTAGCATCTGTAATTTGTGGCAGATCTTCACTAAATACGGTAGGATGGGGGGGGGGGGGGGCAAAGTCTATTAAAGTAGCTAATGATACTAGTGGCGCCACCTATATTTTGATGAAAAATAATGAGCTAAAACGTGTTTTAAGATATAAAATTTCATATCTTGAAAAGTATTCGGATTAGACTTGTCAAATTTATAGGAGATATAGACAATGTCCAAAGCTTGCATTTGATGTAATATCAGTGACCTTGGCCTATTTTGAGCTTGATATTCTGTCCCAAGGTTAGTAAGGACACAAAGTTAAGGACTCATTGTTTTCTTGGCATATGCAACAATATCCATTACGGCAATTACGCAAATAAGCTGTGATTACATGTCGAGCAAAGTGCCATTTGGTGGACTTCTTGTACACTAAATGTACAGAAGCATTATATGTTCAGAAGCCTCTTTAGGACTCGCAACTTTGAAATGAACAGGTGCAATATAGCCACGATGGCAGCAGAGCATCAGGTCCATAAGCCTCTTGTTGATATGCTCAGAGCAACTTCAGGTCCATATCTAATTGCGTCACTTTCACTGCAGCTGCACTATCGGTCTGACTGGAAGACTGCCGTAAAGAAACAATTTTAGTTGAAAATCAACAAATATAATTATAAATAAAGTAAAGAAAAAATAGGAAAAACAAAGAAGAGAACCAAAGCACATACAAAGGAGTAAAAAACTGAAAATACCGAGAAAAACTAAAGCATTTGAATTCAAAAAATACAATTGTTTTACCTTTCATTATAGGCCTATTAACGCTGCTTAAAAAGAACATCCATGTACAGATAGCTGTCAGCTTTGTAAAAGGTCCACGTTCGTACACTACAGTGTATTTAATAACTTGCATCTAAGATGAGTTCACAATGTAACTCATTATGGTGTACCTGGTAAAGTAATAAGAGTGTTACGAGATTCTAAGAGCTGTATCACCGTAAAGACTAGTTTTAACATAATTGAGCTATGCCCAGTAAACCGCAAAAACTAATTTTAATGTAATAGAGATATACCCTGATAAACTAATTCCACTGTTCTCTGTCTGATTCCATGAAGTTAAAAATTCATATTTATATAAGCAAAGGTTACATCGTTGAAAAGGCCATGTTCAACAGATCATAAATAAGATAATAGTATGACCCTTTCCTTTAAATTGGTAACAAAAATGTACTTTGATCTGAAATTAAAGTGTGACATCAGAATGCAAAAATGACGAAATAATTTGTTACCGGTTCAACCGTATTCTGTACTGTTTTCACTGAATTGCTCCTAATACGTGCGTCTAAAAAGCGACCCACAGATTTTCTTTATTTGTGTTTGTTTTTGGAATTTCAAGGCTGGATATAACAAACCCACAATGTGCAGTGGCATGAACTTTGAAGCACTGTAACATTGTTGCAAAACAAGCACAGATAAAAATTCTAGAGGACGCCTTTTCATCCTCATATGTAAGCAGCAGTTATCTGAGAACAGTTTGCAGTTTGATAAAACCATTATGATGCTATTTCCACATATGTATAATTATTCATGTAATCAGGTTATATTACATTGTAAATTCTGATCAAAGAAGTTGTTGTTTGTACAATAATTTAAACCAAAGGTGACTAGCTTGTTTTATAATCTATTGATCAAGGACATTTAAACAATTTACACTTTGCCTATACTTATGTGAATACTTTTCAGTATATATGTATATATATATATCAAAAAGAACATAATATTGTATACACATACATACATACATACATACATACATACATACATACATATAATGTCCTAATATTGTGAAAACTTTTGAGCATCAGAATGTGAAGGATTTTTTAATGCTATAAATGTCTTGTTGGTTCGTTCCAGGTACCATATTCGCCTGACAGCTGTTTATACATATGATAATAGCGTATAATATATGTGTACACGATGATCTGTAAAAATTTTAATGAGAAATCAGCTAAGATATGAAAGGCCAATATTTCATTCAATTTACAACCCCCTGTGTAATTGTAAAATTTATACGACCTGACGCATGCTTCAATGAATTTGTAACTGAGTTTATCATGCCATTAAAGAGAAAAGGTACAAAATTTTGGAACGGAGACACGCCCGAAATCAAAGTCTGGCGACGGACCTGCCTATATCTGTAAAAGGCTTTTTGTTGTTGTATTTTTAAGAATGGAAATAGTATTGTGCCCTCGTGCATGAGGTCCAAGCTTTTCAAAATATCCAAACAAGATTACATATGGGTACACCATGGACCTACTATCAGATAGTAGGTCTATGGGTATACATGTATATTAAGGACTCCCATTTATATTCTTGTTTTTGATTCAGGGCAACCTGTGATAGAGTTGTACCGGACAAGGTCTGCGAAGCAGGAATCACAAGCACTAAAAAAAAATCAGGTTTAATTGCAGGTTTTCATACGTAATAGCATGGACACAATATGTCCATGATTGAGTGCAACAAAAGCTTAGCACATCCATTGACACTAGGAGAGCCACAACACCGAGAGAGGACCACTCTTGGCACTTTTTGCTGAGAAATGCCAAGAAAATAGGTACAAATTTTTGCCTTGGCATCCCTCGACATTCTTGCTGAGAAATGAGATTATCCTATTTGTCTGCTTTGTTTCAGCATTCCCCGGCATTCTTGCCGAGGTCCTCTGCACTGCTTTTCTAGCTAGCCTCGGCATTTTTCAAGATGGCTTTCTACCTCATCCTTGCCTCGGCATTTCTTGGCAAAAATGCCGAGAATCGCCGAGGTAAAGTCTAGGGAGTATACTACATTGACATTTCTCGGCAAAAATGCAGCGGCACGCTGAGGCAAAGAATTGCAAGAAAATATTGTTCACAATTATAATATGTCACAAGAAAAATAGCAAAGTGGCCCTAATTGACAGTCACTTATTTCGTATGATTATCAGTGGATATGTATCAGCCAATATAATTAAAGATATCGAAAAGCTTCAAAGTTTCTCTTTTAAGGTTTTAACATGTATAATGCTGACAGTTTCACAATGCATGTGCAGTGGAACCTGCTACGAAGACCTCCAGTGAGAGAATTTTTTTTACACTGCTTCATGACATTTAAATTACCAGAATTTGAAGGCCACCCTATAAAATCACATTTTCTTGGCGGGGTGGGAGTCTTATGTAGAACTAGAAGGTACCACTGTGCTCATACTTTTCGGGTTCCATTTTTTCTTGTGCTCACAAGGGATTTTGAAATATATTAATGCAGGCATCATCTATTTGAAGCTTTACCTCACTTAGCTTCTAAGAGTATAGTACATGCATGTGGCACTTTTGTGTGAATCTCAATTTAAAGATGCACGGTCATGCTTCTCATGTATTTTTTCACTTGGTGAAAATGCTACTTAGCTTTCAGTGATTCTTGGGACATATTATTGCAAACGGTATTTTACAATCATTCATACCCTGCAATGAACATGCACATGATCTCTGTCTTGTTTGGCATTAAAATGCGAACCCTTACATATGCCTGCCAATATATAATTCTCCTAGCTTCTTCCTAAAATGTTATAATATGCCAAGGTATACAAGTCTCCAGTTCTTGCCCCAGCTTTTCTTGGCAAAGATCCTGAGGCTGAGGAAAGCAGTGGTATTTTTCTCTCCCGACATCACCTCGGCATGCGTTTTGCTGACAAATGCCTATGTAGTTTTCTCCCTAGACCTCACCTTGGGCGATTCTCGGCATATTTGCCGAGAGAAAGCTTTCAAATGGGACGATTTCGTCATTTCGCGGCAAAAATGCTGAAAATAAAGATTTCTGTATCATCATTTCTCGGCAAGAGTGGCCCTTTCTCGGAATCTTGGCTCTCCTAGTGTGAGTAGATTACGTCATCCTTTAAAACACCTGAAAGCATGCCATGCTCTTGTGATTCGGTCAACCTAGGCCTGTTGACACAATGGCTAGTAGGTCATGGCCTGGGTTAAATCTAATGAATCCATTTATTGTTGTCACTGTTTGGTGCATTTATACATGGACTGCTTCTAATATCACTCACTTTTTATACTTACTGTATGAAAACTAATGTTCATTGATATGGCATGTACTTGCACATAACAAAATGTATTTTTCTATCCTGATAGTTCCCCTATGTATTTTAACTCTCTTTTTTTTAAACATTCTAACTTCATGGGCTTTGTCTCCAAGTAGTGACCTATATGCTGGTGGCTCCATCTGCTGGTGACATATGCTATTGAAAAAGAATTATTTTCCATGTCCTTTTCGAAGGAGCTTTGTTATGTGGTGGCTGACATATTCTCTTCATAAAAGAAAATGCAAGTTACATTAAATGTAAGTACATGTATTGCTAAAGAGGTTTTCCCTGCTTGCATAATAACATGTAACAAAATCTGACACCATAATAATTGGTACATGATACTTTTATTACCTTTACAGCCTTTTTATCACTATCATACCAGAACTTCTTCCATAACAAGTGAGATTCAATACCAAGGTATCATATTATACATGGTATACCTCATAGAACAATCTGGAGTCATGACACTGTGGTCCCACCCAAATCCAAATTGTCTTACAAAGTCTGTAAAAGGACTCTTGAAACAGCATACATGAATAGGCCCCAGGAGTACAGTTTTCTTCCAAGTTCTGGTGGGTGGGCCAAATAGGGGTTAAGGCAGTCCATGGGCATTTACATCAATGAGGTCCTTTGAACATGTCCTTACATGTTGGAGACAACTGTTCATAGCTCCATACCCCCAGCAGATGAAAAGCCTACTCGGGTACAATGGGGGATCCAGATAAAGCCTTGAACTATTCCTTGATATGTGCATTTTACCTCTTATGCTGATATCAGATAAGAACAGTGGGACGCTGATATACCCATATGACAGACAAAAAGAAGATAATCAACAGCCACTGTTATCCAGTACTCCAGTCACTAATTAAACGCCTCTCCATTGAACTGTTTTTCAGTTACAAAGGGGACTGCACACTGTACATAAACATTCATCCCCTACTTTGTACCATACAACACTGCAAGCCCATGGGATATGGCCTATGTGATATTGTTGTCCATATCCCATGGGTGGGACTACTTTTTACCATATTTGTAAAATCTCAGATACGGTTTTCCAAATATGGAAGGAATCAATTCCATATTTGGTATATCCAAACTCGCCTTATTACCTTGCCATAAATCACGGCCGAAAACCTGATGGTTCGTGGTATATATCCCGGCCAATGGTAAGAATAAACGTGATTCTGTGATGCAAACTCGGGCCAAAAATGCAGGACTGATGATTGGCAGAAAAAACAACCACTCTGTAAGACGCATGATGTGCAGTCGACTTTTACATCCAAGTGTCCCGCCAACCATTATTCAACAGCTGAGCTGGCACAAAAATGAACAGTCCGTGAACAATTATGCATCAGCAAGCCAAAATCAACAGCACGCCACGTGCAGCCTTCTCCAGGGAAATTATTCTTCTTTTCAGAGACCTCTAACATCTGTCCAAAACACTCCCCAGACTCTGTCTTCATCGTTTGTCCCAGCTGGCATGGCAGGGAGCCATCACCCCATTCCTTCTGGCAATGCTGCCATCACTGACGGGGCCAATTTGACGGCCAACAGTCAGTTGAGCTGCAGGGGTGCATACTTTGGAATGTTTGCTGGTGCAACATTCCAAGTCAACGTGACCTTCCAATTCTCCTCTCCACCAAATTAATTCCATATAGAAATAATAAAAAAAAAGGGTCTTTTCATCGAGATTTTTGGCTGAAGCGACGGCCATTCAAAAAAAAATCTGCCATAAGGCCTGTGGTCAACCGCTTTTCTTTGTTTTTTAAATTTTATATTCATACGCGCGGCATGGCTGTGTCAAAGCCCCATGTGATGCAGTGAAATAAAATGTTACAAGTGATATAAATGGTCTTTTTTTTTCTCTTTCTTAATGGACCGTAGGGGATAAATACAAAATAACCCTTGTCGTTAATCTGTCTTAACCGAATTTCCCTCGTTGTTTGCCTGCCTGCGCACCTGATCACCTGCGTGCTTCGCCCTTGGGTGATCAGGCACGCAGGTAGGCAAACAACACGGGGGGGGGGGGGGGAGATTAGGTTTGACAGATTAACGACTCAGGTAATTTTGTCTATATAACTGGTTGTTCATAGTTTTAAAAGATCATTTCCAGCATGAAACTAAACCAGCTCTCTGATAAGAGTCCATAGAGATGCAACATGCCCTTGAAACAATTGGCAGAAATGTATGATGTCCTTGAAACAGTTTGCAGGAATGTAAGTCCTTCAGTCCTTAAAAAAATTAGTGTGTTTGAATGAGTCTTTAGGAATGTATTGTCACTGATGCATCATGAGAGTCTTCAGGAATGTATTTTTCTCCTCAATAGTTCCCACCAAACACATGCTGTCTTTGACAGTTTCTTCAGCACTGCATGCTGGTTCTGTCCATAATTTACAGTGAGATTTTTTCCAATGAACACCTTGGGTGCTGCCATTTGTGTCTATAAATAATACATATAAATAAAATCTGGATCATTCCAGATCCTCTATTCTATGCAATGAACACACAGAAATGGCTGAGAGGGTCACCAGAGGCAGACTCAGTATGGTACATGCACTGAACTGTTGCCCCCTGGGATTAGTAGACGACAGCTGTCCCGTTGTCCCTTGGGTCAGAAAACCCATCTGTGGTTGTGTTGATTTTGGAGACGACTTGGAGCAGTCCCGGGTGGGATGTGGACCTTTGTATAGCATCCCCAACCCTTCGTAGAAATGCCAGAACTTTTGGTCTGTAATTTGCTGAAACCAAAAAATATTATATATTGTTACTTTTGTACCTTCACATCAGTATATGGTCAGGTATGAAACTGTGAAAGACTAGAAATACCTTCATCGCAAGCTTTGATTGATAGGTCCGCCATTTGCTCGAATTAGGTCATGGTGACAGCAAACTATTATCAGTTCATCTTGGTATGCTAGATAAGCATACTGCCGAATTTAAGCAAAATACATTGGAGCATTCTGGAGATATTGTGGTAACAAGCTCTAATGAGCGTGTAATAAGACTCAGTCTGCCATTTGCTCAAATTAGCTCATGGTGACACCAAAATCTAATCAGTTCATCTTGCCAGGTAAGGTAAGCATACTGCCAAATTTGAGCAAAAAACATGGAGGCAGTCTGTTAATATCGCAGTAACGAGAATGTGCACATCCAGACGAACATCTGGACGGATGAACAGACAACCCGAAAACAGAAAGGGTCCCCCCCCCCCCCGCAGGGCAGACCATTACTAACATGATATCAGCAAGGATACCCGATTGCTTTGTTTCGTCATACTTAACACACACACTATGCATATTTGTATCAAGAATAGCTATCTCTATTTTACATCTTATACTTTTAAGGATACTGTACTTCTAGAAGTTTTTGCATTTATTTAATTTGGCACTTTTAGTGCTAGTATCTGGCATGCAAAAAGCAAAATTATAATGTGCGAAAATTAATCAGTAAATTTAACTGATCAGTATTTACCAATGATGCAGACATTTATCAAGTGCACACCATTTCTTTTTCACACAAACAGGCAGAGAAACCTGAGTGTGCATTGCCCCAGTTACACAAGACTCGACTAATTTGGATTGTCCGTGGCAGAAAATGTATACAGTGTCCCAGGGTCACACACCCTGGTAATCTTTCAGACAGGATACGCAATAATAAAGAATGCTGTAGTTTTAGTTTCACTGTTTTGGACATAATTCCTATTAAAACAATGTTAAAATACTATTTCACTGTGTTTTTATTTCCATGGCTTTGTGCCATGAGCAAAATAAGCGAAAATAAGAGTACAGCAAAATTAAAGCAATTTACAGTATGGGTAAACTTAATTTTGCTGACAAAAGTGCAAAAATAAAATGCCTGAAAATTTTCTAATTTAGCCAAAATGGCATTTGCATAAAATTAACCATGCCCATGAATTTCTAGAATTACAGTATTCAAAATGTAAAAGTTGAGATGTCCCAAATTTCATGTAGCATAAATCAAAATATTACAACTTTTGTTTCCCAAGTGTTTCTTAGCCCTTTCCCACTCAAACTTCACAGATTTAAGCTTTTTCTGCCCTAATTTTTTTACTTCAATTTCATGTTAATTAAAAAATATTTTTTGCCGAGAATTTTAAAGAAGACCAGTCGTGATAGCATGCCTCAGGTCAATAACTTTTCTTGGTGCAGGTCGCGCACCCTGCTCCAAACTCATTCCAAGGCAAGTGTTTGACTTACCCAGTCTTACTCTGACCAGGAAAGGCAGTATTTCAGTTAACCCCCAAAATGTGGGTATATTATCCTTTCAAAGGCTGAAAAACCCCTCTGAGAAAATTCTAAAGGCTCATAGGTCTTGTTTGCCTGCAAAGCAGACTGTATTTTATGTTCTGATATTTATTTACAGAGGCAGAAAGCTTGTGTCCCAGACAAAGGTCTTTTTTTACTTACATGTAAAATTTGCGAAAATCTATTCTTCTCCCCTGAATTTTCTATCTTGTGACCCCCTGAAAATATTCCTAACAAAAAACACTGAAAGAGTTAAATAAAAAACACATTTTTTTTAAAGGGACTTGTGGGCGCCTACCTGACAGTTCTATAAATGTAACGCACTGATTTTCAACTGAAACTGATCCTGCATGTATAAGGGTTCACTGTTGTGCATGATATGGCAATGCATAGAGTCCCCACCAGAGGTCACTGGTATCTGCTGTTCTTCCAGTCTACATAACATGGCCCAGGCATTGTCAAGTATTTTCTCTGACAGGGTTTATAAAAGGTGAAAAGGCATGGTCACAGGTACATATGCCTAATTTGAATATGTAACATGCTGTTATCCGAAGAATTATCCATACACCTTGGTAACCAAGCTTCGTATCTGCATTTGTTGCAGTATACATGGTATGGGAAAAAGGGCTTGCACAGTATTTTCTGTGCTGGGATCAAACGTGAAGGCCACAGTGACCAAATTTAGGATTGCAATACATCTCTTGTCAAAACAAATTATTCACACATCAAGTTTGCTATCTGTAAGTATTAGTATAGAAAATATGGCCAAGACAAGCACTTTCTGATGGAAGGACAGACTGACAGAGAGTGCAAACCTATAGTCCCAAACCTGGTTCTGGTGGGGAACTCAAATTCATCAAAAAAAACTGGGCGTGTGGGCACCAATGTGACCGCTCTTTTCATACGGAAATTTACCCAAATGTGTTGCAACTTGCTTTGAACACCAACCGAACATGACAGAAACTCAGTTGATAGCATTGCAACAGTCAACAATTAATAAACACTTTTCTGTCAGAAACTTACGTTCATATTGGACTACACTTGGCACCAGCTGTTCATGGAGCCTTGGACTCGTGACAGATGTGTCCAGGGGCATCCCAAAGGACAGATAGTTCAGCAAATACTGAGTGATGGCTGCAAGTAGATTACAAACAACACTGTGCTCAATACATGACAAACTCATAACAAACAATAAAGAGCTTTCAAAACCCACCCTTTGTTAGGACACTTTTCCACAAAAATTATACCTTCGTTACGGAATTTTTTAACCCAAATAGTAGAAAACAGTGTCCCAAATTGGCATGAAAAGTGCTCCTGGAAGAAATATTTGACCCTAAGGAAATTTTCCCAAATTTTGGGCCATAAAAAAGCGAAAAAAAATTACCCTTTTTTAGGCAATTTTCGGCAAAATATTGGACCTCTGTTTGGGAAAGTTTGCTGAAAAGAGGGGCCTTAAACGTGGCACAAACACATGACTACAGTATCATACATGACGTTGTCTCACCCACATGATTAAGGTGTCTTCCAAGACATTTTCTAACCCATATGCCTACATTATGACATAAGGCACTGCCTATTTAAGTCACATGACAATAAGATCACAGGACACGGTCTCAGCCATGTGAATCCACTGTCTCATGACCACATGTACAATATAATGCACGATAATGTGTCAAACACGAGACTCAGGATCACACACAACACTGAATCACTCATGTGAACATAGTATCATGTATGACACTGTCTCAAGCATGTGACTAAAGTTTATTGGAGTTACTGGCATAGTGAGGTGATTCCTTGCTGACCAAGAACTCTGACTGCAATGCTAGTTCTCGTGAGTCTGTGCTCAGCAAGAACTCCGACTACTGTGATAATATTATGGGAAAACCAGTTAACAGCATGGAACAAATGCCTTGGCATAGCAGTAAAAGCTGTTTGCCATATTCCATAATGACACAATCAAACCTCTTTGGGGGGTGGGTGGGTGGGTGGGTGTAAGGAGGGTCCCTAGTACACTCGTACAAGTAATAATTTTGCCCTAGTACAAGGTACGGAAAATAAGTAAATGTGCAAGTAATGGTTGGTAAGAAATATGGAAATCAAAAAGGCTTCCAGTATGTAAGTATGGTAAATAAAAATGCCCAGTACGCCAGAACGGACAACCCCTTACCCACCCCCTCTTTATAATCACACAATCTGCTCCCTGCAAAATGTGCCAAATGTTTGAATATGTTAGCTGAATATGCCAAACAGCAATGGAGTTTTGACTCAAAGTCTGTTAACACGTGTTTCCCAAAGCAAATATTTGGGATACCTGGGTCTCATTATAATGCAGTTTCACTAGAGCTAAAAAAAAAAAGAACGTAAACAAAAGTATGTTTGCTGTCACATGCTGACCTGTTAAAATTTTGAGGCCGCCTGATGCCCCTATGGCCATTCTAAGGCCACACCTCTTCACGGCTGAGTGGATTACTATCGGTGATAATGGCATCTGTGGACGCTTGCCGGGTTTGATGAAGTTTTCCTGCAAAATGAAGCCACCATTGAGATATTTACTCACTTAATCAGTCCATAACAAGAACAAATTTCATGTTTCATCTGTATGTACTTCTTACAAGAAAGAATGATTTATCAATCAAAGAGGTCACTTGAAAGAGAACATGATGTGTACACCTCAGCTACCAACAAAATAGATTTTTTTACCCCATTTCTCTTTTCCTTGCCTTCAAAGCATGCCCCTGACTCGCTATTGCATTCACTGATGGGGGCGCTTGACCCAATGAGAGCACATCAGAAACATATAGCAATCTAGGGGGATCCTGCGGAGGCAACTCTTTTCCCTACCCAAGTCCAACACTCTTTGAAGCCAGGCGCTGATCACTGTGCACACACTCTCAACCAGCTTGTTTGTCACTTTCTCTTCATATCTTAATAGGAGATATGCGTATCAATTTCCCACCACAACTGTGTACCTGATTGCCTAGACTCGTTTGGCGGGATATGGCGAGATACGGGCCGCTATCTGTGGGGACAAGTGGGATACTACTAATCTTATGGAAAGAAAGAATACTTATTAAAGGCAGATGGAAATTTTTCTATATATATATAGCTTGGGAAGTACCATATGAATACCAGTTTGGCATTTATAGACTTAAATTTCTCAAAAAAAACCCACTAATTTTGTCAGAAATGAACATTATGGCCTTGTGTGTGACAGAGATGTGACCCGCATGTATCCCGTGATCGCCTGGCGTCAAGCCCGTGCTTTGTGGCGGAAAATTAATATGCATATGCCGTATTGCTAGAACAGCTGCCGCTAGTCCAGTTTCCTTTGCTTCATGGTACAAAATCGATGTACAAATTCACTTTCTGTCAGCCAATTTTTATAATCAATGTGTCATTTCAATGTAGGATTTTCTGAAAATTAACATCATTACCATATTTTTGTTTAAATTTGAAAAGAAAAGGTACTGGATGAAGCTAACTTGAGCCCCTAATCTATTGACTAAAATGCTTTCTCATTGATTGCATAATAGCAATTAGCAATGAGAAGACTAGGCAAGTGTTGATAAGAACAGATACACTGGTGGGCCAAATATATAAAGCCTGACGCCTTTTCGTCTTTCACTGGATTCATCAGAGGCTTATGAGTAATGACTGACCACAGGTTGAGCATAACTCTGTTCTTATACCCAGCCGTACAGACAGTTGAAATCTTTCAACTCCACATATAAGTGGTTCAATCAAAACTAAATGCTGCATTGTGTGCATGGCCTTTAAGTATAGGGCCATGTCACATTGCTAGGGAAAACTAGACATAACATATTGTAGTGTGAAGTCATCAATTATGGGTCAGCACATTCGGACAGTAGGACTGGTGTGGGTTGTGCTAGTCATCACAGGTGACTGTGTTGGCATGTGGTTTGATGACAGGTCATGTTCACTGGTTAATAAGTGGGGTTACACAGGGGTTTTCTTCTCTGTGAGTACCCATGGGAGAAGACCATCTCCAACAGGGAGATTCCCATCTCCCTGTTTCTACATGTAGTAACGCAACCTAATAGCAATTAGGTTGCATTACCAGGTGTTGTTTAAAGTCCAGGTCAAGTCTGACCCCTGCAGCCAAGGGCTGGGTTGGTCTCCTTTGTTGGATTGACTCTCGTGATTTTGTAAACAATTAGAATAAGCTAGAATGGTGACCTCTGGAATACTGATGAGATTTCTAAACCTAGCTATATAAAGCTGCTCCTTCATAACTGAGTGAGAGGAGAATTCTGAGATTTGACAGACGCTGTGTGACTTCAAGCCAGTGTGACTGCGAGCCATTGCTATTGCCACGGAAATACATTTATACATTGTACCTGTGGAGTGTGGACAGTATCTTTGAATGGACTGGTATATTTGGTGTTAATTGTACCACACTGGAACCAAACCGTACCTCTGTGGGATTTGTACCAGACTATTTGGCACCTTCCATAAGACTTGGAACTGTGAACTGGATAATCTCTCGCCAGGGATTAGGATTTACCATACAGACTCTTTTACTAACTGGAATACCTGCCTAGCTCAGTGTATAAATACTTACTTTGTACTGATTTTGATTGTTAATATATTGTCATTGTTAAAGTTTTATAATCATTGTCATTCTTTGTTGAGTTCTGCTAAATTCAGAAGGTGGGCATTGTAACAATATGAGTAGCTCCTATCATAACTACACACCACTTTACTGATGAAAATTAAATTTGTCATTGTTTATCACCTGCCATTAAGGTTTTTTTTTTTCAGGATGGTCTATTTAACAAAAAGAGTTCAACAAATCTACCTCTTCCCATCATACATTACCAATATTTGTTATTGGGTCATGATGCGCGAGTTCTTTCCATCTACATATACATGTACATCCAAATTGATGCTGCTTATTTCTGATGGGCAAATGATACATACAGGGTTCGGGCCTTTTGTTCCAGGTGTTTTGGTTCCTGGCGTAGAGAAGCAAGCCATATGATTGTTCAGCAGAATCCCACTAGACGTCAGCACTTTGGACCCCATCCATCCATTTAGTGACCTGGAATAGAATGCAAAGCCATAAATACAAAGGGCACACACGTTTACGTGAATATTACGCTTAATTTGTAAACAAAAACACTGGGACTCTTGTGGCTGCTGGTGACTTTCAAATCAAACTACTGATGAACTACATACAGCTTTTTTAATTAACCCTCTGCTGGTGACACAGTTAAAGACAGAGTCAATGTTTTCCTTGGGGCAGAATGGGTGTGTTGTCCCCAACCTGCATTAAGGCAAGCTACTGACCCGGCTTTTGCCACCATGACAGATTTTATCCACAATTCTTGGCAAAAATATTTTATTTCAACATGAAAATTAGGTAAAAACATTAAATTAGATGACACTTTGCATCCGAGTGCTTTTTGGGCAATTTGAGTGGAAAAGCATCACAGCAATGCAGTAGAAAAACAGAGGCTACAGGCATTACACCTGGAACTTGAGAATATAAACCTAGTGTACCCACAGCCCCAGAGTAAAAAGAATTAAAGGTATTCCTGTTCCTCTATAAATTCCTCCAGAATTGTGAAGTTGGACAACACAACTGTCAAATTAAAAATAGAATCACTCTAGTCCTCCCATAAAGCACTCATGCTCAAAAGTCCCCTCTGCTAACCTTGCTGGGATCTAAATCTGTGGAAATGGGGCTTCACTTTATGTATTCAACATGTAATCATCACTTTCTGGACACAGTGTAACCTCTTTATAATGACACTATCTGTGCCCTACTAAATGTGTCAAATGCCTGAATATGTCGGATAAATTAGTCAAGTATCAAAGGAAGTAGACCTGAAGTCCCTCAAAACTTGCATCATTAAGAGAATATGTCCAATATCTGAGTGTTGTTATAATGCAGTTTCACTGTGTCTGTAATGTTCAAAATATAGGACCACTGAAAGGGGACTCATTTTACGTTCATATTGTGAGTACCCAGGATGCTAATTGGGAGGACTGTGGCATTCTGTTGGACATCAACTTGTGTGTGTACGTACGATGTAATAGTTACAAGATCTTCATTAAGGCCTATCACCGAGACCTGACTTCCTGGCCCATGGTCTTCCACAAACATATAGTTCATGCCATAATGGCTTGACTTGTTGAACGCTCGGTCGTCTTGGATAAGACTTTGCTGATCCTTCCCAAGTTTTTTGCTACAAAACAAAGATGTTCATGAATACATTTTCACTCAAAATAATTTTGTACATTCACACCTTTTGACAAGAAATGACCCTGATTTTCTTCTTTTTTTTTTGTGACAGAGTCTTGAAGTTTACAGCTTTATATAGAGGAAATGACAAAAAAGGTACATACCCCGGCAGTAACTTAAACATTGATGACTAGCCAAAATAAAAAAAAAAACCCTGATTACCACACAGAAAAGTGGGAGGTTCCCACCAATATTGAATGTTCTGTTACTTTTTCTCTTTTCAGTGTAAATTCAAAGTACATGTTTAAGATGTAAAACTCAAAAATTATGTTATCACGCAAACTTTGACAATGTATCTGTATGGCACTTGTACGTGTAATATTCATAAATATACAGAAAACATACATCATACATATCATATGCCATTCATATCATACGTGCCATCTCCATCATCCATACCATACACATCATACGTGTCACTCATCATATTTGCCATACACAGAACCATAAATGACATTGTACATGCCATACACAGATATACATGTCACTCTTGATACATGTCACACACATATATACATGTCACTCATCATACATGCCATACACAAATACATGTCACACTCATCATACAATACATGCCATACATTCGTATACATGCCATACAGAGACATATTAGACATACACATCATATCAGAGATGTGTAAACCATCATACATGTCACACACATCATACATACATTATATATTCATACAATCATACCATACACACTCTGGTGGTTTAACCCCTGTGATTTCAAGATTCAAATGAAAGATGGGCAGTTTATTCTTTACGTTTATGGCACACAGGATGAGAAGGGTTATTGCTGTAGGCTTCATGTACATGTAAGTCAGAAAGAATAAAATATCAGCACTTGGTAGGTACATGAAGCAATGCCTGCTTCAACACAAACTATTCACAGGACAATACAATGTAGTCGCCAAAGTCATCAACAAGACAGGGCACACGTACAGCAATGAAGACACAATTTTTTTCTGTTGCGGAACATAAAATTCCACATGAGGCACTGCTGGCTCACACAATTGATCCAGAACCACAAGTGTTACCACATACATACAGCTCGAGATGACATACCACGAGCACACATACACATTGTGCCAGACAGCCTCCTACCTGATCATGTGTTGGGTCACATTCAGCATGCCTGGGTTAAAGGCAGGATCTGCTAAATTACCAAGTCCGGCAAAACCAAACTTCATGGCCTGAATACAAACAAAGAAACCGACAATCAAGGCAATAATACTTGATGTATGGCAGGAAAACCTGGCAATCAATCAGGTGAATGGACTATGTGTCAAGAAAATCGGCCCCAGTAGGCATCATATACACAGTATATATATCAACTTCCATTTTTAGGGGTGATCCAGGTGTTAGAACACTAATGTCTACCCTAGGCCCCTCTTTGAAATCAGCACTAACTGATTCAAAATAGAACAAAGTTGATATGATGAAATATGACATTTAATACGGTCTATGCATAAGTTCACAATTACTTTTAAGGGCAATTTCATGTTCACAGTTTTTGCATTTTATACATTTCATCCAGATTCTAAATTCACTATATTAGCTATGCTTCCAACCAATGCCATATTAAAAGCTTTTTTTCACTGTGTTCTGAGTTTCACAGTTTTGTGGCATCAGCGTAACAAGGAAAATAAGAACTCAGTTCAAATTAATAAACGCAAAATACACCATTCAAACATACTTCAAAGTTCTATAACATGTATAAGTAAATATATGCATGTTATTTAGATTTTAGACCTGTACCCCAAAAAATCATGTTTGCAAACAGATGACAAAAGGCAGTGACCTCAACTTACCTCAACTAGTCTGTGGAAGTTAACACTGTGGTTTCTGGACTGTGCAGTTAAATTGTAGCCTTCCATGATATTGAGCATTGACAGGACAACAGCGCCACCTGATGGTGGTGGTGGTGTCAGTAGGGTAAACTCTGTGTGTGTTGCTGGAAAGATAGAAAGATGAGTGAAGCATGCAATAAGATTAGGGAACAAACATTTGCTAAGACGCAACTTCAATCAACTGAATGCATGAAGAAAATGTTCAATTGAGTTTTTGATATACTCCACTGAAGAACATCCCAGCTTTCAAGGAACCATTGAAAAATGAGGAGCTTGGTAACCCTTTGCTTTGTTGAATGCCTGCTGCATCAAATACAGGGTTTGACCGCAAGGAATTTTGTCCGTCTGACAGCAACTCTTGTCACAATTTTCGACGAATGAAGGCTTTTTTTCTTTTTTTTTTTGGGGGGGGGGGGGGAGGATCAAATGTGAATTTTAGAAGATTGATGACTTACAGATAAAGATCACAAAAGCTTAGCTGTCTTGAAAACTGACACACACACGTGGGTTCATCATGGAGCTGAAAACAATGCCAGTATGCCAATATTGCTATATCATGACATAATGCTCACACAAGGCAAATGAACAAATGCCTACAAAGCCAAGAAATGTTACTACACTATACATGTACCATGTCCACAAACTGTGCTCACAATGAAATCAGTTCAAGCTGAAATCAATCTGTCACCTCCTCTAGATATTCTTTTTTTTTTTCCATCCACCCTCCCTTACCTGAGCTGCGGAACGTAGTGTGAATCGGCTCAACAACCTTGACCTTGTAACCTGCCAGATCAGCCTTGGTTAGTATGCCATTACTTTTGTTGCTGACCTGAAAATAGCATTCCTTTTGATCAACTATCTACAGAGGTAAAGGTCTGTTCTCATTCCTAATATAAAATGTACTTATTATCAAGTACACAAATTTTCATGGTTTTCGCATTTTATGCATTTAACTGAAGTTTTAGTTTCACTATTCTGGAATTAGTTCCCATCAAACTAACTTCAAAATACCATTTTGCTGCATTTTTATTTTGACAGTTTTGTACTAACAGCGAGACAATCGAAAATAGAAATGCAGCAAAATTAAGAGAATATACAGCAATATACAACAGAAGACCCTTTGAGTGTGCACTCACTATTAACCCTCTGAGTGTGCACTCACCATTAACCCTTTAAGTGTGCATGCAGTGTTAACCCTTTCAGTGCCAAATTGGAGACAGCTTTCCTTGACTTGCGTTGGGTGCTGTGCCTAAAGCACTCCGAAGCGGAGATTCAAGCTGTAGGCATGGAAAATTTCTTTCTTCTTTAGAATTATCAGCATGTTGTTACTTAAACAAATTTTCTTTGACGAAGAACCTGAATTTGGAATCACTATATAATAAAACAGGTGAAATTCATTGTACCTCAAGCAAGAATCACTATGATATCTCAGGTGAGAGTCACAAAATTTACTGTGGTGAGAATTACTTTTACAGAATCATTATAATAACTCAGATGAGTACAAGTTTTGCTGTGATTTACAGCACTGCAAGTTAATAAGCTTGTCTCACATTTTTCAAAATGAAAAGACACTGAACAAAAGTAACACTACTTGAAATTATACTGACAACTAGTTTAAATTTTCAGTGTCATGTATTGTCAAAATTATCATAATTCCAATCCAAATTCCTTTCTGATTTGCAATATTTTTATATCTGCAAAAAAAAAATATCACTGACATAAAATACATGTACATGCACTTATGACAAACAAATTTAAATTCAAACATGCAATATCTTCAAAAGTATGGTACATAAGAATACAATTTTAGTTCTGTTGAAACTGCAGCTGCACCTGGTTAAATGTGACTCGTTTATCTCATTATTAACCTTTGCATAACTTGGACAGATTTACTAAATTGCTTTTGTCCCCTTTCAAGACTTGACAACCGTCATTGTGCATTTTGTTGACATACCGCTTCAACAATGCTGTCTGCCAGTTCCCCTTCATAAAATGCCTTGGCTCCTTGGTCTGCTATTTTGGTAAGGGTTTTGGCCAAGTCTGGTCGCTTGATGACATCATTCTCCTCCACCAGTTTACCATTTTTGACATAAATTTTTGCGAGTTCACTGCTCAAGGTAGACATGTCAACATGTTTCTTCAACTCTGTAGCTGAAAATAAATACAAGAAGACCCTTATTAGTTTCAGAGCCCCTGTCTCAACAACCCTTTTTATTTCTCTGTGAAAGGCAATATGCGATGTGTGCCAGTAATTTTCACCCCCTTTCCATGTTACTTAAACCTCACTTTAGCCCTTGTTTAAGAAATATGGCAAAATAAACATTAAATAAAACTGTGTAACCCCACTTATTTCATTTAAGACTTACCTGGGAGACTCACTACACACATTCAACCTTTCCCTCTTAAATTAGCCAAAACTAACTGGTGCCAAATGTCGTCTGCTTCAGTGTTTTTTTCCACAGTAATGAAAAATAATTTGACTGAGAATTGGAGAAACAACCTATCAAGAAAACACACCCCAGGTCAACAGCTTTCCTTGGCATGGGTTGGAGTGCCCAACCCCAGCCAAGGAAAGCTGTTGACTCAGTCTTAATTCAATGAGGAAAGGGTTAATTTACATGGCCTGTTGCCACACAATCTGATGTTACCATCCTACGGGATAACAAAAAAGAGAGACTTACCAAGGTACCTGGACACTCTATAGCCCTGAGTGGCAATTTTGATCGTTGGTGCAAACAGATCTTTCCACTGGAGCCTGGTCAAATATACATTGATATTATCAATCTTTTGTGCAGTCAAAAGAGTATTATACGTTGTACACACAGACATCCTGTACATGTATGACAACCGGCACAGTTCACACTTCCATATGAATGTGTGAACATGGACTATGAAGAATTGCAGTATCATTTGTCACCACACCCATTATTGAGTTTATCCAACATTGCACCCATCCAGCCCCATGGAAAGCTGTTGACTCAGTCTTTGTCTAAGTGGGGAAAAAGGGTTAATTTAGCTTTTTAAAAAAAAGTAATGAAGAAATAATACAACAACCTGACATATTACATGTAAACTGAATCTGTGCTCCTTTCTGCGATATTCATAGAAGTTGACGGCCAGATTTTTTTGAAAAATGTACTCGCCAGCAGAGACGTACAATATTAACCTCAGTACACCAGAGATACATGATACTACTGGGTGTCCAATGACATCTCTCTCAATATGTTGCATGCATATTAATTTCCCACCACAACTGCATACCTGGTTGTCTACTAAGTAACCGTATCACCTGGCAAGACATGGGCAGCTGCTGTGCAGCAGGCAAGCGGGATATTACTAATATTTTGAAAATAACGAATACTTAGTACAGGCAGATGGAAATATTATCTTTATATCTGATATTGGACGCATTTAGTTAAAGGAATAAGACTGTGGCATTTGTAAACTTATTTTTTTCAAAAACACACTAATTTTAAATTTGTGAGAAAGTGGTATCAAGCCCTATCTGTAACAGTGATATGCCTGTGTGTCCTAGGTGATTGACATGTGCAAACCCCATGCTTTGTGGTGGAAAATTAATGTGCATGGTTTGTATATGTATTTGTTTGATATAAATAGAACACTTGCCCGAGGTTAATTAGAGCATGGACATGTCCATCTTATACGTCCATGATCAGATAATTTCACAAGGAAAGATTAGAAGAAAAGTAATTATTTTCTTGTGAATATGACCTGATCTTAAGGCAACCTTCAGAATTTGCCATGATGGTTTCAAATGAGTAAAATCAAATGCTTTCATTCACATTGGGAAGATTCAGTGACAAGCTTTCTTCATGCAAAGCAGGTTTACAGAAACATGTTTTTACTTATGGAAAATCTGAAGTAAAAATGTGTATGGCACAGCGCTTATTTCATTGAGTGATCTGGTTCGTGTTCTTCGAATAGCCCAGTTATTACCAAATTGCTATTTTGCTTGGTAATCACCTGTTGTATTTTACACAATGACTATGTATTGTTCTCATTCTCAACAACGGGTGCTCAGTGTTTAATCCTTTGGGTTCCATCAAAACTTAATCGGTCCATTGTAACCTCTAAGTTAGAAGTTATAATGGACCGATTAAGTTTTGATGGAACTTAGAGGATTAGGTGAGGTTAATCCACATGACAGGTTTCAATCCAGATGTCACCAGAAATGACACAAAACTGTAACAAAGAATATCTCAGAACGTAATTTGCAAGATACATTTTGTATTTTGTGCAAGCTGAACTCAAATTTTGCTCAACAGATTCACCTAAAGTAAATGGTAAAAGATATGAATGTAATTGATGAACAAATTTTTCAGTTTGGTAAATAATGGATTTTTTATACTGATTTTAGTGGCCATTTCACAAATTTTGAAGCTTCTATGATTAGCAGACTTCAGTGAAATATTGCGCAAAACTCAAGTAAGAACCCATCACTTTAATATGAGAACTCACCCTCCCTGTCCATTAATTTTTACATGTTACAAAAGAACACAGCCAAACAAACATAATGATATATCACTTAATGGACGAAGTGAGAAAAAATAACAAGAGGATCACAAAATTGTGCTATGCTGATTATAATCTCCTGGTTCTGCAAATGCAGACTTTGCTGCTCTATAAAGTAATTAGCAATAGTTGGAAAAACTTTGAAAAAACAGGATATAAGCCAATACAGTGGTACCTGCTGTATGTGCCCACCCTTTCTGCCTAGAAAAAGCGGCCATGTACAGCAGGTGACCTGTCACCACAGGTAAAGAAATTGACTCCTATGTCTGAGCCTAGTGACCACAAAAAGCAATGCGGCTGCTCATGGCAGTGGTTGCATACAGCAGGTACCACTGTATATTAGTTTGAACTTTCAAGGATACCCATTATCAAAATCAAAACTCCAAAGGATATCCCAAAGATATTTTCCTGTTAACCAATAGTGCAACCATAGGGTCACAATAACTTCAAATGGAGAGTATACACAAGATAGCTCATTTTCTTTAAAAAAAGGAAAAAAAAGTGTCCAAAAGCTGTTTGCTCGCACCTTTACTGAATTCCCTCCAGCTCTGGACAAAGCTGATATTCCCACTGATTTTTATCTTGTTACATTGAGTATGCCAAAGAAAGAAAAAATAACATCAAAGGAATTGACATCTTAAGTTTTCTCTTTCATTGCTCTCGACACATAGGTTACAGTTCTATTGTTCTCCTGAAACAGCAGTGTGAGATACACTCTCTGCAAAACTCCTTTCCTTTGTTCATTTCTTAGCCCCTATGCCAAATTGGGATAACCCTCAGTGGCACTTCGGGGCTGTAAAAAAGTGAAATTAATTCATCCGTCGTCCATCCTTATGCCCTATCGGCATATTTTGGATTCAACTTCCACTCCGGCATACTACTATATATATCATGCTTTACACATAAATGTGTGGTATTTAAATTATAATAGATATTTAAATATGCTATTATATATATTTACATTATTAATTTTCATTTATTATATGGACTGGTTTGGTTGTATAATTATATGTTCGCAATTCTTATTCAATTATTTTTCATTTTTCATTTGTTTTTTAACATATAATTTAATGTTATATACATATATGTCTGTTTTATTGTTCTGCCACAATGCAATGTGTCTTTTGAACAACATTGCGTTCATCGTTTGCGTGCCCATGGCAGCAAGTGACTGTACACTATGACTGTTGGACAGGGAAGACATGCTGGAGTTTGAGGACAGGACTTATGTGCATCACCAAAGTAGCTTTTTGGGCAACAGTGAATCAGAAAGAAGTAATAATTGTCACCCATTACTCAACGAACGAAGTACACATAACATCTTGTTATGGGTCGCTCACATTTTTGGAACAACATTGCGTTCCTGGCTAGCTTGTCCATATCAACCACCAGCCTTGTGTTCAGTGGACAAAACGATTGCAAATGTTCTTGAACTTTTCAAGCGTTCTGGTACACTAAATACACCCATGATGTGCTCGTATGACACCTGCATTAGGAAGCCATCTGTTATATGGCCCTCTGTTTCAACAAACCACATTTATCCTTCTTTCCTTCCCTCCCCAATCAAGGCTCCAATCCGGGGTCATCATGCTCTGGGCAAGCATTAAGCTTGGATAAGTCTTGTCCTGGGTTACTTCAAAGCCCAACTGAGGCATAGATCTTTGTTCTGTTCCCATGTGTTTACTTACACTAATTGACCTCATAAGGAGAGCAATAGTCTCAGTTATGGGCCTCATGGTTGTCATGACACATTTGGTGCGCAATAAGCTAAATCACCTTCTCAGCACAACCTGGCCACAGACTGGTTTAGGTCAAAGGTCATTCAACACAGGAAGTGACTCTTCCCCCTTTAGCTTGTTAAGTTTCCCTGGTGACCAGTATAAAGCTTCCCTTTTTAATTACTTTGTTGTACTAGTTTCATAGATACATTAAAATTGTATCTAACCTATGGATGATACAAAAAGCACTTTAATTAAAATAAATGCTCTGCTAGATTCATGTTCCTTGTAAAAAAGACCTTTCATTCTAGTGCCAGAGTGCCTTAAGTTACACAGAATATAATAACGCAGGTCAACAGCTTTCCTCACTGCACTTTGGGTGCATTGCACCCAAAGCACAACAAGGAAAGCTGTTGACTTGGACTAAAATGTGACATTGAAGTTGAGAGTTAAGGGATATGGATAACAGCCACTCTTCCTTTGAGCCTAAATAGGCCTAACAGGACATTAAATAGCAAGGCCTAATCAAAGAAGCTGCAGATCAGTCCCAAGTTTATATGATTGGTTCGAAATTGTGAATAATAATATGTATAACAAACAATTCTTATATTGACTAGTATTCACGTGGCCAGATTTACCTTCCAAATTTGTTGTGTGCGGCTTCCATGGCTCGAACTTCTCCTGGTACTGCAACAGACAGTCCTCCCTATAGAAATAAACAGCCTTTAAAATCTTATTTATATCAGCGTCAACCCAAACCTTTCAAAGCAGCCACAACATTCTTATGGTGCACTAAAAAATCCAATTCAATTTACACGGAATATAGAAAACTACAAGACAGAGTGGGGAAGCTACCATGTACCATCCAGCCCAGCCTGCATCAGAATGGTGTAACAGGGGAACAAGAAAGATAGAATTCCCCACAGTTGTGGTACAGAGGGAGGGTTTCAATAGCATGAGCTTTAAAACAGTTCACAGTGAGGCTCTGCTAAACTGTGTGAACTGTATGAAGTGAATACTATCAAAACTCCCCCTCCGTGTGTACTTATTTGAGATGCCTTCTGGGCAGACCATACCATGTCATGACTATGGGGGATTTCATTTCTCTAGCAATATGTACAATCACTACATTTAAACTTGAAACCCTGTTAGAATTGGACAAATAGCTGTTTCAAAAAGTTTGGCAATTTTTGCTGACCTGATTACATCACACAGAAACTTTTTGCATGTCATGTCAATGTCACATAATATATATGAAGGATCACTCACAATTGCTCACGGCAGTCAGTGGATGAGAAATGCTCATCTCTCACCCAAACAGCATCTGTTCCATGTGTACTGAGTTGCCTTCTGGGCAGACTCTACTTTGTTTCCAATTCTTATATTAGACTGGGAAGCACGAGGTCTGCTGCACAGACAACTAATCAGGTATCTGGCAGGGACAGATCGAGACCTTCAAAAAGTTGTAGCCAATCCAGGAAAAGAAACACTACTCACTGCAGAATTCAACCTAACTCTTACATAATTTATATTAAAATAAATCAGCTGTTTGCAAATTCCTTCAGCCAAATGAATGACACATTAGCATTTGGCTAATGGCACCAGTGGTCCTCATCTGGTTCTTTTTTTAATTAACACTGGGTCTCGTGTTTAATATCTTCACACAAGTCACTGCACCTGCGTTGGTAACACATGTTGACCACCATGGTGCCATGTACAATCAATGAAAAATCTGACCAATTCTTCTCTGGCTTGTGAGGTATTTTTGCGCTAAATTTGATGGACATGGCGTATGATCATGAGATATTGTGGTAACTACATGCACATTGACAGAATGCGCAGCGGGGCTTTGCAATGGACAACCCCAAAAATATAAAGTATCTCTGCCTTGGAGGAGAAATTAACCCCCTGAGAATGAGTCCACCTCCTTCCTCAGTACACTCTGGGTGCAGTGCAGCCACAACCCACTGAGGAAAGCTGTTGACCTGAGGCATGTTATTCTTGAGGACATGAAGACAGCAGGCTGCAGATACAGCAGCAGGTACTTGCTGGTAGTTTTTAATGGGAAAAAAGTTGCATCCTGTTAAAAAATCAGCGTTAGGTCCCTCAGCAGTGTTTCCGTTAGGAATTTTTTCAGAGGGTCCCAACCAGAAAGAGAGACAAAATTTTTAGCTATATTTTGCAAACTTAACGAAAGAAAGTGTAGGAAGTTGGGACCTCTGAATTTTGCTGAGGGGGTATTTCATGATTTGAAAGGGTAATATACTCCCATTTGGGGGTTAATGGAAACCCTGCTCAGGATTAAAATATCTGGCTTTCAAGTTTCATACACCATATCATATATACTCCAAAGTGCTGTCAGGCTTTATAACCAGAACATCGGGATAAGTACTCTAGGTCAACATCAAGTGCAAGATTGTGATCAAGGTTGAATTACATGTTCATATAAGAAACAGAGATAAGAGAATTTCAAGGAAGAGACTGTCACTCACTTGCTTTGCTGCATTAGGTTTCCCTACAAACATGTTTTCTGTCGACTTGTTAGGTGCTGTGGCCATGAAGTCAAAGCCAGTCGTCTTAAGGGTTTTGTGATCATGAACCAGCATAACACCACCCCTACAACACAAGTGAACATGTGACAGACAAAGTTTTCAGAACAGCTTCCAAGCCGAATCTGAGGGAAAATGTGTCCTCCTAATCATGATTACGGTGTTGGCCATTAGGGATAGATTCACAAACTTGTATAAGAGACCAGCTGCTTACCCCATTGTAAAAATATAATAAATACTACAGTACATGTAGTACCTGTTATATAAGACCACCCCTACTGCCACTAAAAAGTGATGTCATATTACAGGTGGTCAAACAATACAGGTAAATTTCCCAGGAAATTAAATACTATACATACATGTCAATGTCTTGCTGGTAATTTATATTTTATACTTTTAGTAGATCAACTTTAGTTGTGATTGGCACTGAAAGAGTTAATTTATTTTTTGTGTACACTGTATAAAACATTATCATCACCTATGATGAGGACACACCCCAGATCAACAGCTTTCTTTAGCATGGGTTGGGTGCAATGTGCCGAGGAAAGCTGTTGACTCAGTCTTATTATGACCAGGAAAGGGTTAATAGAGACCATGACTGACCACTAAGACAAAGAACGACCACTGCCTGCATGTTGGCCACTACAGTACCACATGTAGATCTATTTGGGAGAAAACTATCTTATAATTAGCAATTCTCATTTAATTCTGGGCAAGGATGAAAAACAAACCAAAGGGTGTTTCTTCCATACTTCCCAAATCAGTGACTAAAAATATCACTTTTGTGTATTCTTTGCCAAGTTTTCTGTGACAAAGACATTATGTTGGCCCCGTTGGTGGCAAAATACTGGGAAAATTGTAATATCAAAAGCATCTTCAAAATGTACCTCGGAAACTATTTAATTTGCATTGCCTATTAAAGTACATGTATCCATGTATGTTGACTATAAAGTTGTGAAGGATTAAGAAGAATTTTACACACATTTGCAACAGTTCAAGCCACACAACATACACATTTCATCCCATTTTCAATACAACCAAGATCCACACCATACTCCCATGTGAAGTCACAGCTCTGCTCACATAGTTCTGCTTTGACACAACTACAAGCAGTTTTTAGCCAGATCCATATCCCAGATTTATGAATCAAAATACAATTCGCTGATCATTCACACACGATTGCATCCTAGGACCTTGAAAATGATGTCATGGTGACCAAAATATCTCCAGGTCAGGGAGTAGTGTCAAGTTACAATTGAGGTAAATTTGAGCTCGATGTAGCCTGGGAGTCCTGAGATATGTTGCTCGCAAGGTTAGGAGTCAAATTGTGAGACAGACCTTAAACAGTGCATCTCCCTGCCACACCCAACCCCCCCATGACAGAAACAGAAATTTTGAAACAAATACATGTTTATGAATTCAACTTTATTAAAGCTGTTCACAACAACATAGTCAAGGTTGCAAATCTCTTAACTCTTTTTAAGTGCCAAATTTTGGACTGAGTCAGTAGCTTTTCTCAGCAAGCATTGGGCATTATGCGCCCAACGCGTGCCAAGAAAAGCTGTTGACCTTGGATATTTTCTCTGGAACTAGAGGCATGCGGGTACTTGCATGAAAGGTCTTTTTACGAGGAATACAAATTTGAGATCCCATTGATAATTCAGATTTGTTTGACTTTAGTAAATCAACTTTAGACGTGATTGGCACTGAAAGAATTAAAAATTTTAATATTTAACAAAGTACGGCTGCCAATCTGACAAACTTGTTTGCACAGTCAAACTTTAATTTGATGACACCTTCTTTCCTTCAGCTTTTTCTCGGCATGCCTTGGGTGCAATGCACCCAATGTGTGCCGGGAAAAGCTGTTGACCTTGAATATTTTCTCTGGAACTAGAGGCATGCTGGTACTTGAATGAAATGTCTTTTTATAAGGAATACGAATCTGAGATCCCAACGATAATACAGACTAGTTTGACTTAAGTAAATCAACTTTAGATATGATTGGCACTGAAAGTGTTAAAAATTTTAATACATAACAAAGTAAGGCTGCCAATCTGACAATTTTTTTTGTACAGTCAAACTTTAATTTAATGACACCTTCTTTTCCTTGTAAAATGTGTCAGATATATCTGAATATGTCAGATAAATGATTTAAATGGCAAAGGAATTTGACTTCCCAGTCCCTCGAATGTAGGTTATAAGAAAGTGAATATTTTAGCTATCTGAATGTCATTACAATGAGGTTTCACACACCAGTACACTTACATGTAGTCAAAGCTGTGGCTTTGAACTTGCTGCTACTTCCTAGATATATATTGCGCATGCTAATGCTTGTAGATTGTCTAGGAGTCTTGTCAATTTTGCAGGTCATAATCAGCTGGCTGCTGACTCCAGAAACCTGTTCTGAATCTTAAAGCTTTCACTGAAAACCCAACCGAAATGAGACTTAAAGCTATTTTTGTCTACAAAGCAAGGCCAGACTCTCTTTTCATGATCAACAAGTATGACAAAGACCTAGACAACCAACAAAGGCATGACATACTATTTAGACATGTTGAAAATTATTGTCACATGGAGACCCTGATAAATGGGCACTTAACAACAGACCAAGTTCCACAAATTCTTCACTCCACAATGACAGAGTGTAAAAAGAAACACAGATCATAGCCTGATTAAGAGACAACCCTAATAAAATATACATTCGTTAGATTAAATTTCCTAAATGCTTTAGATGCATACTGGGACCCATGCCACGATACAAAATGAAATATCAGGTCAAATGTCCATTACATTTATTATTCAAGCCCCATCTACTGTAAATTGACTTAGGCCAGCCTTAAAAATATTTTTGTTTCCAGTAACACAAAATTTTTAAGTCATAGGATCAGGAATTTTTTTTTTTTTTTACTTTTTTTTTCACTCTGTGAAAAACAGATGAAGGAGGGAGTATTTTAATATTTTTTACCTCTTTAGTGCCAAATTAAGGGAAAACAAGCAAATTTCACAATGAAAAAATACAAGTTAAGGGTAAAAAATTAGATTCTGCATCATTCAACCTGACAAAATGTCGGTAGGAAACAAACATTTTTTTGCACCCTGTTGAAATTTCATGCGGCGCTTTATTGTCATGTTTTCATGGGAAGGTTACCAGAAATGAACATATTTTTATGCTTGGCCTTATTTCGGTTGTGGTTTAAACTGTTTAAGGTCTAACATTGCTCACTTGGGACCAAAGTCACATTGTTGAAGTAAACTACATGTAACATGTCTAAGCAGCTACTTGCCAAGGCCCCATCAACAGTAAAATGACTCATTTCCAGCATGTTTTTATTTTTGTGTGCTCCACAGGCTCAAACGGCACAAAACTAGTTTAATACAAACACACAGTAAACTATGTTGAAATCAGAAAAGAGTCTAAACGGCCCAATTTAAAGCTTCAGCAACATACCTGAAAGGTGAGAAACTGCAAAAATATCCCCACTTGAAAATAAAATGAGTGTAAGCTGTCTACAGTTGATCACCCTCAGGTCTGGTAAAAGTTTCCATGACAGAAAGGTATGCACGAGATGGTCACATTTACCAAACACCCAAGTACGATTATAACCTACGCGAAAAAATAGGCACTTTCTTCATGACCATAGTAGCCCTATGGGTGAGGGGGTGTGGGTGGGAGAGAGCTATGTCTACTCACAGTGGTGCCCTCTCATAACCTAAATGTCCTTACAAAGATACACGTACCACTGGCACCCCCTCCATAAAGACCACTTCTTCAAACAACCATGCCACTTTCTTTCCTCTCCAGTCCGGCCGCCCCCCTAAAAAGGCCACAGTTATGGCACCCCTGCTGCTGCAGTGGCCTTGTAAGGTATGGACTGCCTGCATACTTACCCTCCAAGCCCTGAAGCATGGCCGTTCATCACCCCCAGACATAACATTGATGCTATGGCCGCGTCCACTGCATGACCACCCTTCTGTAGCATCTCCTTGCCGATTTCTGAGCATCTTGGGACATCACAAGCAATTGCTGCATGTGGCTGCACCTGTGTCAGGAAAAATAATCGATGACAATAACCAGGGACAGATCTAGACCTTCAAAATTCGTAGTTTAATTGGGAAATCAAAGTTTAATCACTGCAAAATTCCACAGTACCTATCTCTTTAATATGTAATTTCATGTTTAAAATAAACTTGCTGAGTTGCAAATTTCTTTAGCCAAATTTTAATCAAACATTTGCATTTGACTAATGGCACCAGCAGTCCCTCAGAGTCACTGAAAATGTGGTTACAGCCGTACCCTGAAATAGACCCTTTAAAGACCCCAGAAAGCAGCACTTGGTGGTGCTATTTGTGTATGATTTGCTCATTTGTATATTTATAAATCCTATCGAAGCTTCTATTATCTAAATGGAAAACTTTATGTAAATGGCTACAGACATGTGCTGGCATCTGGGGTCCTAATTTCTACCATCAAGACCACTTATGATTGAGCCTTAAAAAATCTTTATCCACAGGAAGTGCTAATTCATATTTACCTTGAAAACAAAATACATGGTTTCCAATAGGTAGATACAACCGAACTCCCTCCTTTCTGACCATCAAGTGCTAAACGCTGGTATTTAATGCAATTGATCTAGCTAAAGTGGACTGCTCTAGTCAAGATTAATAAACTGCATCAGCACTCAGTTTAACTAAAAGGTCTTACTGTTTAATTAGTTTTAATCTTTTCAAGTGTCCCCGCGAACACAATAAAAATTTACATTTCTCAAAAAGGTGACCAAAAAAAACCCCCTCAGAAGTCAATGCTTTTGTTTATATACATGCTTTCTTAAAATGTGTAAAATCTGATCGATTAAATTAAAAATTTGCATCTGAGTGAAAAATTAATTTGACTCTTTCAGTGCCAAATTTTGGACTGAGTCAACAGCTTTTCTCGGGACACATCAGGCACATTTTACAAGAATACAGAGACCCCCCCATCCCCATTAACCGCACGGCACACTTAACTGCCAGTGGCAGACTATGTTGACATGCTTGACACACGAACAAAAAATACATGTACTTTGAATTTCCTTTGTCAGCCCACTTCAAATCACTGGAAATCCAACATGTCCAAAAACAATATTCATCATAACTATTTTTGAATGACACTGATGAAATGTTCTTACCTGTGGGGGACCATAATAGATTGATATTATTAGCGCCACCGTTATAGCCACGGCAAATGTTATTGATGAAGCAACGATCACTTTCAGTCCCTCCACGTGTTTCCCACACCTGGAAAACAAATTAAGTGAATTTAAAGTGTATAAGAATTGATAAACATATACATGTATATCCATTATTATTATGATTATTCTACAACATACTTTTGTCAGGACTGTTTAAACTATGTACATCTCTATGTGTATACATCATTTCTGTCCTAGAGTTAACATTATTCCTCTGAGATGGAGTCAACAGCCTTCCTCAATGCACTCTAGGTGTAATGATGTACCCAGAATGCACCAAGACAAGCCGTTGACCAATGTCAATCAAGATCTGCAGACTTGAGCACCATCAGACCCTTGATTGCAAGTTTCAATGGAAAACAGTTGATATATTGATGTTACATTCTCCGGATGAACATTCAAATGGTTATACTTGGAACAACATCTAGAGACACAAGAAAAAGTGGCAAGGCAGCACAGCTTGTGCCATAAAAGGAGCTATTCAAATTTAGCTGTATTAACTGCAGACCTGCTCTAGTCCTACTGGGTTCCTAGGCAACAGAACTATGCCTCTGCCATGAGGACGGCATTTTTACCTGAACATTAAGTTACCTCACCATCCAGAAATGACACCTTTTCTACCAAACAAGTGAGATTTTCTAAATATGTTTAGTATCTTACATGTATGTGTTTCAAAACCTAGTGAATGACTTTTCTTCATAATTTTGCTTTCTCAAGTCGTTACTTTTATCGCATGAGCTCCTTTGGCCCTGCTTAGTACAGGGATCTGCCCTCCTTGTTGTCAAGTTCCTTGCTGAAGCCTAGGTGGCAGCACAGGATCCCAGTTAAGATGAATACAGTGATCCAATGAACAAAGCAAAACAAAAACAAAGTAACCTGAATGAAGCAGCTTTTGTTCATCCAATGTTTGTTCTTAAGGGGGGCATTAGATACATACTTTGGGGCGGGGGGGGGGGGGGGAGGAATCCTAAATGAAAAACATAATTTGGCTCCAATAACAACAACAGAGGCAGTTTGATTAATGTTGCTATTTCTGACAGTAAATTGACTTAACATTACACAGTATTATTCCCTCGGTGTCAGCACCGTTTGCAAGTTAAATCTGAAATCATTTTGGGTGGAGAGGACATCAAAATAAATTCTTGTCTTCTGCATGCATGTAGGCCTCATAACTCCAATGGAAAAATAACGGGCTCAATTTGAAAGATATAAGGTACCCATGGAGTCTTTGTCTTGGAAGCCAAAGATGAACACTGTTTATTCCCCAGCTGGTGTCTGCACCTACAACCGACCAGAGGAAAGTTATGAAGTGCCAATAGCAACGACATGCTCCATTTTAGGGTCATCACAGCAGGTCACATTGGAATCAATATATTTGTCTTCTCTGTCTCTGCCAACTTTAAAGCTTGAAAGGCTTTGGAAACAGATCACTTAAATACTATCATTGTGCAGTTTCAAGATTAAAACTTACTTTGTAGGTTTTTCCCCATCGGTCGATCCAAGTTGGAGTGGAGCTACTTCAGATGTTCCCTGGCTGTCGGGGCTACCTTCCTTCAGCAACTGTAGCTTGTCTCCTAAACAAATAGAAATTGGTAACATTTGGTCAGAGATCTCAGCACAACAAGTGTACATCACCATGGAACCTGCTGTACACAGCCACTGCCATGAACAGCCACCTGCTCTTTGGCGCCATGAGTTTGGGGACACGCAAATTAATAGGATGTATTCATTTCTAAATGCGGTCCTACTCTAACACCTATTGAGCAAAAGAGGGAGCCACCTGCATCAGGGCAGATCCATGTATTTAGCATGGTCAAAAGTACTTTCTCAACAAAATGAACAACACAAACTCACAATAATCTTAAGAAAATGTATTAACATATATTTAAAACATAAAGGATGCCTAAAATAATTAGAAATGGGCTCTGTTTTGGTTGAAAAGGTGTTATTTACAGATGTTTATGTAGTATATAATACAAATCTGCCCTGATCATGATGGAAGCATCAGTCTGTTGCCCCCGCAACACAGGAAGTGAGCAGGCTCGCAGTTAAATATGAATGTCTCCTATTGCTTTGTTTATTTTCCTGTGGTGAATGGTCACTTGCTGTATGCGGCTACTTTTTCTTGCAAAAGGGGTGGCCACAAACTGCCTCCATTCTATGTGTATTTGGCTGAAAATACAACACAATACACAAAATCCTTGTGGGCTGGAGGTGTGTTTTCCCATTGAATTCCTGATCAAAATAATGTTCTGCACCAGTTCAGAAGCTGGGCCCTTTGGGAATAATCATCATTTGGCACATCACCATCTGGGAATTCTCAAACAGCATGGCCAAGTGACAGTGCGTGTACAACGGTGCAATACACACTTCATGCGTCCAACAGATGAGTGCATACTGGCCCATTTATTTTTATTACTATTAGTGGTTACCTGGCATACATGTCCAAGTGGTTAAACCAGGAACAACACCACATGAAAGAATTACGCATAGTTGTAAATTCCAAAGTGGTGGCCCATAAGACTTGAAAATATGAGGATATTCCTGAATGCTTCAGGATCAAATTGGATATTGATATTTTTGGTGTCATGTGGATCAGTGCCACTTTGGAATATACATGCACATAACGTGATGTACGTTGGTCCTGGTTAAACAACTTGGACATGCCGGGTAACCACTGATGCAAAAATATAATTTCTACAAGGCCCCGTATACATTCCTACCTGGGTGTGCTATTTGAGAATTCTAAGATGGCACTGCGCTGATTCCAAATTGGCAAGAACACTAACATTCATGTTGGTTCATGTGTCAAATGTGACAGCAACAGATATCCTTATATAATAATTCAAACATCTTCATGCAAAGTAACCTGATGTTAGGGCAGAGGTTATGGAGCATGCTACAGTTAACGTTATTATGAACTGGAACCTGCTATGTACATGATATTGGAGTATAGCACGTCCCTTTTATGACTAACCTGTAGTTACTGAAAAAAAATTATGGGCACACTGCCACACACATTGATATCTGCAGACTGCAATCAGAATCTGCATATATATTATCTGCCAGTTATATATTATATTAGGCCCTTTAATTATAATGCAGAGCAAATCTATAAACAGTTCCCCAATAATTATGCTAATTTTAGGGAACTGCTTATAGATTTGCACTTCCCTGATTACATCATACATGCACTGATACAGTGATAGTGATACCTGCTGTATCATATTCTATGAAAAAACGTCAAATCAATTAAAATCATGTAAATCATTTGTCACAATTGAATGATACATGTTTGTCTGTCCCCTACCTGCCCCCCCCCCCCAAATGGAGAGCTATATATAGAATTATACCCATGAAATAATAACACTGTCATAGATTCACTCTGTACAGTCTCAGAATGGGAGTCCGTCTTGTTTGTTGTGTTCCACGTACCTGTAGCGTAGTTGTCCCCGGTAACATCTTCCAATTGCCTGCTTGCTCCATTAGCGCTGGCACCAGATTTATCAGCCTCTTGAGAAGACATTTTGTTTAATAAAACTGAAATAGTTGTTCGTAAGGCAACGTTCTAGTAGTTTTCTCTGTTTTACCACCTGTCACCAAAATCTCGCCGACTCTCGTTTATTGCGAGAGATGGTGCCATCAAAACACTGGAACACAATGTGATGATCACTGGATAGCGGACATTGGTGTGTTCATTCCTGGTGGAATCACCGATTCCTCCAAGGTTCACTCGAACGACGGAATGCGAAAGATGACATAAAATCAAATTGATGTACACAATGTGCAAAATTTGAATTAAAAAAGCACGCAAGCCTATCGATAAAGAGGGGGTTGAGAGACAGAATAATATCCCAGGTAGCACAATAACGTCACCAGAGTGACTAATATTTTAACATTTGGCCAAATGTCACAAAGCTTAAGTTACACAACGTCAATATGAATTAAAAACATATTTTTAACGTTTTACAAAGATGCCAACAGAAAATGTTACTTAATAATGTTTTAAAACATTTCCCCAACATTATGAGAGCATTTCTCGTAACATTTTTGAATAGCATTTGTGATTTGTATTTTTTATGATGTTATTCAAACCACACTCTTTTATGTTATTTTGATATTTTGGTCAATTTTTATGACATATTTTTAAAATGTAGTGTGCTAGCTGGGATACACACAGAGCAGACATAATTGTAGGGCAGAGGTCAATAATCCAGGCTACAATGGTCTGCTAACTTTATTCCAAAACACTGCCAGCGACATATTAACTCAAAATGCAATATGGGCCAATATGCATATGGCCTTTCTTTCTTTCTTTCTTTCTTTCTTTCTTTCTTTCTTTCTTTCTTTCTTTCTTTCTTTCTTTCTTTCTTTCTTTCTTTCTTCTTCTTTCTTTCTTTCTTTCTTTCTTACTTTCTCTCTCCTCTCTCTCTCTTTCTTTCTTTCTTTCTTTCTTTCTTTCTTTCTTTCTTTCTTTCTTTCTTTCTTTCTTTCTTTCTTTCTTTCTTTCTCTTCTTTCGCCTTCATGTTTCACACATACACCCAAGTAATTTTTCTTGAAACCGTTGCCACATTAGGCCTACATCTAATCTTTTTTTTCAGAGTGCATATCATATGACAACGCAAAAGTTGGCCTGGTTGTATATGTATATGTGCATACAACTTATAAAATAATGGCAATGCCGACGATCCAATTACAAAGAAATTTGGTACAAGAAGCGCCCAAAGATAATCGCAATGTACCGAAGCTCACATTTTCCAGGTGGTTGCATATAAGTAGGTTCCTAACTGCATGAAAATACCATTTCAACCTCCACTTATATCACGTTCTTGACCACTCCCTGTACGTCCAATGATAATTGGAAAAGTTGCGGCATTTTACATTTTATTATTTAGGGGTATTTCAATTTTATTTCTCGCAAATGTTCAAAACTACAAACAGTCGACAGATATGGCATCCCAACTTCTACATAATATTATTTGCTAGGCTCCTGACCGTTTCATGCACACTCAATAAATATTTTACAAAGTTTTCAATTTGTAATTCGTGAATACCTTCAAAACTACCATAGACTTGCGTTCTACATCTTTGTTATCGGCCATTGTACGTCCATCACTGAGCACATTGTACAAACTTTTAGCTTAAAAATGGTGGTGAGGCACCATAAAATTAATTTCCTGTTTTTCAAAATTTAAACTTTTTTTACAAAAAATATCGGATGGGTGCATGGCAGGTTTTTATATTGTTTGGGGTTTTTTTATTCCTCGAGCATAAGAAGTGGGTTATCAAATGAAATCAAATGGACAAAACATTCGATCGCTTTTGGTTTGGCTTGAGTTATTAAAATTTAAACTGCGGGTAAAAATGTTTGTGTGGCAGGTTATGAGAAATATGCAACTCATTTTAAGGGCCTGAGGGATAGTCTCAATTTTGTAGCTTTAAAATCGTCGCAGTAAAGTATTTCAAACTTCTACTAATACCCATGATACTAACAATTTCACCTCTGGTAAATGTTGGGTAATAGCTCTGGCTAACTTGCACCAATTGGGATTATATCTGATTTTAAGTATCCGGTATCCTCCCGACTACAGCAGTTAAGTACGTCATCTTAACTTCGCCTGAATTTTTGACTTTCGTAGACTCAGAGACAAATTTGCTTACATGCATTTTTTTCCTACCAGCGTTTATTTGTTTTTATGCCCCCCCCCCAAATATATATATACATATATATATATGTATATATATATATATGTATATATATATATATATATATATATATATATATATATATATACATATATATATATATATATCAAAAGCTGTCTCTGAAGAGTGTTTACTCTATGTAGACTTATGTGAAAAGGAATGACTCATCATTCTCATCATTTTTTGATTAACGCTTATACCTTACGCGGGTGGAGGCGGGGTGACTAAGTCCGTGCATTTTTAATGCCAGGAAATGGCAAATAATGGTCAATTTTGATTTAAAGAATAATGGTATTGTAGTGGGGGTTTTTTTTGAAAATCGTGAAATATCCAAGCGATGGGTCGGAGTATTGAGGTGCACCTGACATTTTCAATTGTAGTTCTGGATGCTTTCAGAGTACATTTTCACCTCCAGAATTACAAATCTCCGGTTTTATTATTTTACTTTTATACTATGTAGTGAATAAATAACTGAATGAAAAAAAAGCATGTGACAGTATCTCTTCCACTTCTGCAAAAGTAAATCAGTGGCTTCAATAAGCGTCTTTTCTTTCTGTAGGAAGCTCAGTTTCGGCAGTTGACCTTTTAGGTTTATGAAATGTGAATAAACCAGAAAAGCTACATCCACAAACATTGCACACTATGCAACCATTCTTGTTACAGTAGTTTTATTCAGCTTATTTATAATTTTCTTCCGGTGTTATATGCTTCAGGATTGTGCATAAGAGTGTGTGATATATATAGGCCACATACATGCGTACGTACACAAATACTTACGTACGTATGGATGGATGGATTGATTGATGGTTGGGTGGATGGATGGATGGGTGCATGCACATATGCGTATGTGTGTCTGTACATCACACACACACACACACACACATATATATACATATATAGTGTGTGTGTGTGTGTGTGTGTGTGTGTGTGTGTGTGTGTGTGTGTGTGTGTGTGTGTGTGTGTGCTAGACCAAAAATTGCAGAGGGCTATATACTTAGCAAGAATATTTGCTTCAGTCACCGTCAGCATTTTTCCATGCCTCAGGAAAATATCAGGAGGGTACTGTCAAACATTTATGTAAAAACTTTGAAGATACACTAATCAATATTGAGAAAATAATAAATCTTATGAGAGGTGTGCTGTGTTCTTTGGCTAATTTAGTTTGTTTCCGAATATTACGCGGTCAAGTATGACTCAGTAATTACCAGATGCTTCCAAGTCCTGGTATTGATAGTGACTTTATTTCTGCTACACTAATACACGTACATTTTGTTTGTGATGATTCCCACAATATATTGAAATAGAGTATATATACAAATGATAAAAATAATGATAATAATAACGATAATAATAATAATAATAATAATAATAATAATAATAATAATAATAATAATAATAATAATAATAATAATAATAATAATGATAATAATAATGATGATAATAATAATGATGATAATAATAATAATGATAATAATAATAATAATAATAATAATAATAATAATAATAATAATAATAATAATAATAATAATAATAATAATTCTTAATTCAAAGAAATGCCAATTTGCCGCCACAAATCACGACGGATAGCCTGCTATAAAAGAAACAACAATACTATATGTTTTGTTTACCAATATCCTGAACATTGTATATAACATATATTTTATCATTTTGCACCTGTTTGGGTCACGAGCCCAGATAAATACCATTTTGGTCAGTCACTAATCACGAGCAGACGTTGCCCTGCGCAAACGCAGACACGGCATATGCATACAATTTGTTTCAGTTGAGCTAGAGTCGGTTTTAAGAACAGACACACAGCTACGTGCTTATGCCTGCGTCAAAGACTGGTGACATGATATTATCGATAGAGCTAAAATGATATCCGAACTGATTACCTTGCTACACAACTCCGGAGTCTCACAATAGGAGATATTCATATTCAACTATATTAAGTGCCGATTTGCTCTGGTCCTATCAATTGCTAGGCAAGAGAACTACACCTCTGCCATAATGCGGGCACTTTTTCCAATATTTAAACTTTACTTTTCCACCCAGAAATAACACCATTTCTGTCAAGTAAATGTGATTTTCTAAATCTGTTTAGCATCGTGTATGTTTTAAAACTTAGCGAATGGGTTAACTGTTTAAGTGACAAATTTTGGACTGGGTCAATAGGTTTGCCCACAGAAAAGCTGTTGACCTGGGATATTTTCTCTGGAACTAGAGGCATACTGGTACTTGAATGAAAAGTTATTTTACAAGAAATACGAATCTGAGATCCTAATGATAATTTAGACCAGTTTGACTTTAGTAGATCAAGTTTAGACGTGATTGGGACTGAAAGAAGTAAGAATTCACTTTTTTTTTTCTACATGGATACTTTTATCATAGAAGCTCATTTGGCCCTCTGGGTCGACACATGATCTAGGTAATGATACCGAATTTGGCGGGGAGAGGGGTAACCAAGTTTTGAGTTTCCTAATTATGAATCAAAATGAATGTGTGTACTTTTATCTTACTGTATTTGCACGATCACAACTAGAGGCGCCTGAATCTATTTGTAAGTCCATGTGGCGCGTCGTTTCCAGTGCCAGGTCACTCATAGTGGACTCTTTAATATATTTAAAAACTGAAAACCATTGACGCTTTCTCAGCCTTACACATACATCAACAGTTCATGTAAAACGTACTCCACCCAGGACATGCAGACATCTATCACTTGGTGCACGGAAGCCCCTGAGCATGTGTTTCCATAGCTGGCACGTTGAATGTCTTTTTCAATCGTACATCCTCGAACAATTAGAGTCAACACTTTCTATTATAAAGACCAGTCTCATTCCAATCACACTGTATTCCCCAGTCCTTCTGTTATCAAATATCACACGGTGAACGTCGAGCAAAATAGTTACGTTGTTTATAAACTATATTTCTCTCAGGATACGATGCCAGATTCAGGCGTGACAATAGGCAGATTAAGATTATATCGTGACGATTGCGAAACGAACGTGACGCAGATTCCGGTCAAATCACAATTTTGTATTCACAGACATGTCCCTTACTACACACAAATGGACTCGTTTGGAACCAATTCGTTATAACATCGTAACCTGCCTATTAATGTATTTGTATGACCATGTTTAAAGGGACAAACAGACAGGAGTGTAACCTCTTTTTAGTGCTGTTTTTGCTAAAGGGTGTATTGTAGATTTTTTGTATTATTTTTGTGAAGTAGCAGATCAGTATCATCAGTGTCTTCACTTGTGTAGGGACTGGTTCCTTTCTTTCCGTCGAAACAGTACTTCCGAACGAGGTAATAGGTGAACATATAAGCAATGATTAAAATAATAGAGTCCATTGAACAGTGAAACCCGAATGCTGCTACTATAAAATGGGAGTTAATAGGATCGGTCTGATTCCAGCGTGGATGTGGTCCATGATCTGGAAAGAAAAGATGGTATTGGATCAGTCAAAGCGGTGTAACTGTACTCTGTATTGTGCTTTTAAAATAATAGTAAAGGAGATGCGTGACCATATACATTGATCTCATCAATTGTTGCTCCTCTCTTTGATTTACTCAGAGTGATGCCTTGCTTCTGTTTATAGAAGGGATCATCCGATTCCGATATATAAGATATTTGCAAATCGGACTTTTTAGTCTTAATGGAAGAAATCGCAAGTATTGGGTCATCCAATTTCCGTTATTCCAGCAAAGTGTTAAATATATGTGTATCGCCCATTTACGTGTTATTTGGTTGACCCGAAAGAGAAAACACAGTCAGATACCCGACTACAAGAAAGAACCCACAACGTTCTCTTGTTAACGATGAAATAAATTCATCAGCTAATGCAGTGCCATAATATACTTAAACAACAATACATCAAGGTCCACGGAGCAAATTGAAATAGGGCTTCATGTGATCTATGTAGTGAAGCATATTTACATTTGTATTTATTTTTGCGTGCTTGATATAATCTTGATCGGTAATCGAATATTCAGCGAGTCAACATTTAATCGATAAATGGAAATCTGACAATATGCTTATATCGCCCATTGCTAAATAGTTTTTATAACAACAGATCAGCATATAATATTCTTTGGAAATTAACAGTCAGAGACATACCAACATGAGCGATGAATCTATGATATATATATATATATATATATATATATATATATATATATATATATATATATATATATATATATATATATATATATATATATATATATATACATATATATATATAACGCGTACAATCCTACCCAGATATCCATTTTATAGCCTCTGACAGACTTAGAATATTATGATTATGCGTTGTTCTTTTAGTTGTACATTTCACGGTGGCTTGGTAGAACATACCATTATTTTTTCGGGTGTAAAAATAATTTTTAGTTGTAAAAATGTTTTCGGCTTTTAAAATACATTGCAAGTGTAAAAACGTTTCTAGGGGCAAAATATTTTTCAGCTGAAAAATATTTTTACGCAAAAAATATTTCTTCAGCTGCAAGAATATTTTAGGTAAAAAGTATTCTTAGCCACAAAATGCATTTTTCAGTTAAGAAAAATATGTTTTGGGGCCAATTTATTTTTCCGCCGGAACAAAATTATTTTAAGCCGCGCGTGTGAGTTAATAAGTCGCTAGAGTGACTTAATAACTCGCACGCGCGACTAAATAAGTCGTTCGCACGACTTTATAACTCGCTCGCGCGTCGCTCGAGCGACGTAATAACACGCAGGGATGAATTATAAATCAGTAGCTTGCACGTGCACATCTTCACTGTCACATGGTGCGTCACCCAAGAGGGCCACACGGACAACAAGGCTGTTTGTGGTTGTTCAAGGATTTGCATTATTTTGTAAACGTCGCCTCCGTACTCTATTATCTGGTCTCGGACGATTTAGGGGAAAATATCCAAGTGAAATAGAAGACGTGTCAGATCTCATAGATGAACAGCTCAACGCCTCAGCACAAATTAACGGTTATTGATTCATACATGACAGTTGTATTGCTGCTGGATTAAGAATCAACCGATATATAATTCGTGAAATGTTGGCACATCTGGCGCTGGATGCGGATGATGTGACATTTTAGACGCAGAAGACGCTTGATACGACGACGTTATCATGGGAAAGGTCCAAATTTTACTTGGCTCTTGAACTCCTGTGACAAACTCAAGCTATTTGGTATTGGAATTAACGGATGCATCAGGCGGCTATACTCGCATAAAGTTACCCGGGCGGAAGCACATACCAACAACAGTGCCTCAAAAGCCATGGCTAGTTATTGTGGGAATGCTGTAAAAACATTGAGAGGTTGTTCAAACTTTTGAGAGTTACTTTTGACACAAGTTTTTGCACCAAGGTGCCCAGGGTAGAGCTCCTGATCAGCGTATCATATGACGTAGAAGCCGCAGCAACCGTCGTATTACGATGGGCACAACATAGAAAAGCCAATTGTGAATGCTGGAAAACCTTATTTCATAAACTGCACGCATTTCGTGGGAATTGAGTTTGATAAAGAACTGATTTGATTTTGTTGCTTTCGCTTAATTCAGGCGGTTCTTGTGCTTTCAGCAAAACACGCATATATACTGCAAACAATAAATCCTGAAATTGCAGTATTTTACGTAACCCCAGCTTCCAGTTCTGCACTCTTTAAAAAAAATTGGGTCAGTGTCAGTAAAGACATCAATTCGTTTAGAAAATCCTGTGAGTTCGACTGACACCTTTATTTTAGTGGAACACCATACTTATCTCTAAGATCACATAACTGACCAAGTCATATAACAAGCATAACGCTTGAAGCAATGCGCATCATAATACAAAACCAGAAACTGTATAAATTCTCATGCTTAATATATGTTTCAGTGATGGTCATTTCTGGATACTAATGAAACCAATTTCTTAGTGGTAACGTTAAACTACTTATCTGGCGTTAGCTGTCACCAAAAGTACAGTACAGTAAAACCAGTCCTCATGAGCACCTGTAAAATGTGGACACCTGTCTAATGTGGACAATTATGCCCGCAGCCAAAGTCAATTTATATGTTATAAACACCCGTCTGTTGTGGACACGCGCCCACTGTGGGACAGTTTTTGCCAGTCCACAAAAGACAGGTGTCAATGTATTAGAAAGTTAGGAATTGTTTCATCACCCCACAACCAGCCACCCATTAAAAATTCGGTCGTTCAAATCAACCGTAACCAAGTTAAGTATAGGACCATATCTTTGACATGGATTGGGAAGCAGGCCAGCCTATATTAATCACTCTCCATTACACAGATGGTGGCGTATACTTTCCTACCAACATGTTTGGTGGAGGAAACCGAAGGACTCGGAGAAGACCACAGTGCACATTCAGAGTGGTAGGAACTCTTTCCACATGCTTCCCTGGCCATTAATCGAACCCGGGCCACAGAGGTGGAAGGCGAGCGTGTTACAGCTGCGCCAACCATGCACCATACTACTAACCAAGTTGTAAGACAAAGTTAGCAGAAAACCTGGCCAACGTGTGCCGTTATTTGGCAGCAAAGTCAACTCAAACACAGCATTTTATTTCAACTTGTCTAGACGGTCAACTTGGGCAAGGGAAAAAGCATAGCTGCTGCATATAGCCACGATGGGTGAAGAGGTAGCGTCCAAAATATATGTGTGATTAGTGTTAAGGGAAGGTTAAGTTGTCGAATGAATGTAATGTACAACATATAATGGGACTTTTCCAGAATGAGCATTACCTAAAAATGTAAATACAACAACAAACAGTGACCAGTTGTAGGACTCAGAATTAGGATATTGTATCAGACAGTGAAGTCGCCCTGAGGCAATGAAATAAAGATCAGCAATAGGCTGAGTGCCAAGCGCCCCGCTGCGTCAAAGACGAAGCTCAATGGAGAAGGTTGCCCCGATAGTGGATACAGGTCCGAAAGTACTGTCGAGTTTTTATATAAGTGGTAATAGATATTTTTGGGAACAGAAAACTATGTTTTTGAACCCAAAAATATGTTTACTCCTAAATTTTTGTTTGTAGGTGAAAAATATATTTTTACATAAACTAGTTTTACACCTGCAAAAATATTATAACGACAAAAATATTTTCAACACTGAAAATATTTTCAACAATAAAAAAAATCGCACCTGAAAAATACTTTTCACACATCAAAAATATTTTTCGCACCTGAAATATATTTTAGGAATGTCCTACCAGAGCCACTGTAACTACATATGCTAAGTCAATAAATTTCTTACTAATGAAAACATCATATGCGCTTGTAGGAGGCTTGAACAGCACACACGTCATCTGTAAAAACCACGTGGTCATGAGTAGCTCTCCGAAGGTTCTGATAAGTCGCCCCGTTATAGAACGCCTGTTCCACATGTCAACGAGAGCGCCGGCCGAGCAAATCAGGAATACACTGGATGCCAACACATGCATCGTCCCATCCAAGGCGCCTTTCCAGCTACCGTGAGCGTGAGAGAGAAAGCCTTTGGATCCCCAAGCGTAGAATAAAGCAATGCTCAAATAATCCATTCCATTGGGGAGGGGTAGGCCATAAAATGTCAGCAAATCTATGAGGCCGTGAACTGCCAAAAGCAAGTCAAAGCTGGCGTGTTGCATATTGGAAACTTTAAAGACTTTGAAGTTTCCGCTTTCATCAACCAGGTATGGTCCTCCATTGTCTACGCTTTCAGCAAAAGCAGCTGAAAGAAAATGTGCCATTCATATTATTGCTGTATTGTAAATGGAAATAAATCAGATTTAATTAAAACAGAGACGCGCCACGCACTAATACTGACAGCAAATGTACAAAAAAAGGCAATCGGACAAGAGCATACGCCATGAGAATTGCAGAAACGTTTACTTATCACTTTAGAGATAAAAGATGATATTAAAACGCTCGGCTAGTTAGCAATACACCAAAATCGACCAACAGAAGGGGAGAGAGAGAGAGAGGGAGAGAGAGAGAGAGAGAGAGAGAGAGAGAGAGAGAAAGAGAGAGAGAGAGAGAGAGAGAGAGAGGCTTTTTATGACAATGAATCCAGTTACAAAATTAGAAGCAGATAGAAAGACATGATTTAAGGTGAACAATTTATTATTAAATTACAAGAAAGAGGGTGGAAGAGAAACTAAAACAGAAATCTCATATCGATTACACAGCAACGTAATTGTCGAAAATTATAGGCGAAGTGCAATAATTCTTGTCAAAGTATTTTTTTAAATATGTATTATACAGTTGTGTAAGTTCATCTGATATACTGCAATATGCTCTGGGCTTCGAACTATGTAACAAATCTCCGTCGGCAGGTAATTTTACGAAAGAAAATAATAAGAATCATAACTTTGTCAGTACCAAACTCACAAACTGCTCCATTGTTTAAAGATCTAAATATTCTGCAATTTTCATATTTGAAAACTTACATGAGTATCTAAGGGGTATTTAATGTACAAATATAAATGAAGATGTTTCCATCAGTCTTTGATTAATGGCTTAGTCTAATTTCCACTGTTCACAACACAACTATGGTGCAAGACAGTCTACGTTTTGTCACCTACAATTGCGCAGGTTAAATGTGCGTCATTTGTCCACACGTTTTCAGAGTGGCAAAATCTAGAACATGCGTCCCAAGGAAATACGTTTTGCAAATAACCTAAGACAATTCAAACGGTTGCTCAAACAACACTTCTATCATAAATAGTCACAATAACACACTGATGTATGAGTATATAATGCTCTAATCTGTTTTGGAAGTTATATTTTTCATATTATAATTATACGTAATGTAATGGGGTAGCTCTTTATATAAAAATTGCACCAAGTTTGTAGGATTCAGAGCTAATTACCTATTGCATGATTTCTGAAGAGGTACATAAGCCTATCTGGGACTCATTCCCTGTCACAGCAATGCACTTTTGCGAGCAGTACCGTAAGTACGTACTTCTTATTATGTATACTTCTGTGACAATAAACTAGATCAAACGATCTAATTCTAATTGAACGTATGCAATAAAAATTCGTCCAAAATGTTTTGCCATGGACAGTTATGGAACAGAGTGACACTCAGGGTAACTCGGAAAGCAAATAAAACAATTACACAGCAAAAATATAAATCTGCTGCATAAATTGATATGTTTCAATTAAAATGTAATGGGCGACCAGTTGTTTTAGCTTTTCAGCTTCTTGTATTTGAGAAATGGTGACACTAATTTTGATTTACGGTGGTGGGATATGGGGATTTAATTACCATGATATTGTAGAAAGTGTACAGTGAAAATATAAGTTTATTTTAAAACTACCTTACGAACTACAAATGATGCAGTAGTTGAGGAATGTGGTAGATTTCCGCTGTGTCTTGTATAATTATATTTTAATCTGCACCAAATTCTGGCTCAGCTTATTGAATATGTCGGAGCATCGGTATCCAAAATTGTCAATACATGCTAAAGAATTTAGATGAAGAAACAAGAATAATGCCAGATCTGGTAAGAATTTGTCTGCTTTTCGACCATGCAACAACCTATTCAAAACTTCTTTCTTTCTATCGGTTGTTCGATTGTGAAAAAAACTTGTCTGCTGTTTTGCGTACTTCCGAAGACACTTCATCTTTTAAGAGAAATTAGACCAAGGGAAAAAGTGAAAACAGACTATATCACAGAGATGACAGAATGTTTGCTGTTTCCCACGCACGGTTGGGATGCAGCAAGCTAAAGTCAGATCTGTTCAGAAAGGGTCTTATAGACTCCCCACAGTGTGCCCGTGGAAACGGAAATGAAGATGTTTTTCATTGATGTTGCGAGTGTCCCTTTCACATAGCTCAGAGAAATACAATTCAAAACAAAATTATGTCTTTTGCATCGTTTACGGTTTCGACGTTATTATTTGGGTCCAAAACATGTACCCCCAAGCAAAATGAAATTATTTTGACGCAGTCCTTAATATTTATCAAAACAGCAGGCAGAGTGGGAGTAGTGGCAGAATTCATATTATGGTCAAATTCTTGAAACCAGAAATGTATCATCTGTGAATGTAGTTTCTTTCTAGGGAAAGACAACTGCTGCTACCACCAGGTGGTTAATTGTATCTTAATGAAATGCATTGGACGGCCAGTATACATAATCTCTTGTCAGCTCCAGAAAGGGGTAACACCTCAACTAATGTCACCGTGACCGGCATTAAAGAAAAGCTAATTATTATATGACCACTGTGAGATGAAATCACAACTAAAGATTCCATCCAGGAAGTAAAATGTGGCCCCCCTTTTTTTTGCCTATTTCATATCACCTAAGGTGAGCCTCCCCATAAATTTGCCAAGAGATGACCTTAAGGTCAAAGTCAAACTTTCTGCAGAAGAATGGTGGCCCTCTTAGAGGGATGGCCTCTGGTGAGACACTGAGAGGCACCTGCTCGGGGGATGCATAATGTTTTTCGCACCAAGAACTAGCCTTAGTTTTCTTTAATTGGCTGGGGTTTTTTCATTTGTTTGTTTTTTGTTTCGTGTTTTTTTTCTTTTTTGTTTTGTTTGTTTGTTTGTTTTTTTAACAGGGGTGGGTCATTTGTTTTTTTTTATTTTGGGAGTTTTTTTTTTTACTTTTGTTTTCGGTACGTGTGCAGTTCTTGACTCCTACATGTGTGTAAAATTTAAAAATATGTCAATGATGCTCCCGTATTGCTTAACATTATGTATTACGAGTGTGTGGGTCATTTACTTGCAATAAACATGCATGTACCCATAATTTATGTTTGAATTGGTATATCCTCTACCGTTGTATGTCTTACATTGTTGCTATATGCTGTATTCTTTACAATTGTATGTATTGCATTGTTGCTATATGCTGTATTCATGGTATTCTTAACAATTGTATGCATTACATTGTCGCTATATGTTGTATTCTTTACAATTGTATGCATTATATTGTTGCTATATGCTGTATTCTTTACAATTGTATGCATAACATTGTTGCTATATGCTGTATTCGTGGTATTCTTAACAATTGTATATATTACATTGTCGCTATATGTTGTATTCTTTACAATTGTATGCATTACATTGTTGATATATGCTGTATTTACATTTGTATGCATTACACTGTTGCTATACGGTGTACTCTTTACAGTTGTATGGCATAACATTGTTGATACACGGCGTATTCTTTACAGTTGTATGCATTATATTATTGCTATATAGTGTATTATTCACAGTTTTATGCATTGCATTGTTTGAAAGCAGAACTTGACAAAGCAATTGTAGGCACACACATGATGTATAATTCATATTTTGCTTTTGAGAAGCACAACGAAAGAAAAAGACAAGGAGAATTAATAATTTTACAAAGGGCGTTATATTTTAATTGAAGTAAAGGATCAATACTGTTTGAAGCTTTTCGTTTTTTGTTTGTTTGTTTGTTTGTATGTTTGTTTGTTTTTTTACTTTTTCCTGTAATAGTATTTTTAAAGCAACGTTTCAATCGGAATCTCCTCAAAGTATAATCTGTACTCTTCAGAAATAAAAGTCAATAAAATGTTCCTCTGTGATAAGCTGTCAGTTAGGACATTCTGAAAGAAAGTATATGAAACAGTTTCGTTTGGGGCACCACAAGCACATTTAGGTGATGCGGTGTCTGTCCTATGCAGATGAATCTCGCATACAACTTGACGCAAAAATTGTTTCAATGTCCAGGCAATCGCAGTGAATTCCGGGAAGGCCCTGGTATTCTGGATAAAATTGGTTCAATTTTCTCTATCAAAAAAGGCGTTTAACTAAGTTCTCAAAAAATTGAGCTTTCCATTTATTTTATATAGGCGTCAGTTTTTCATGCATCTTTCTAAACATAAGAATATCAGCTAAACTTGGTAAAAAATGACAACACCATATGGCTTCGAAATAAATTACAATTCACGTCAGCTTTTCAAGACTAGACTCACATACATGTATGCATAAAAATATTTAATTGTATATATATGTATATACTCACCTACGAGACCAAATGTGATTTTCCCGAAGGCTTCCAAGGGAATATGTGGTTTGCCAGGACATGGGTAACTGACTTGACTCCTGTATGGTTTTCCAGATAAGCGAGCCTGTGTCAACAGACAATGGACTTATAGTCACATAAAGATATGCATTTATATACTGTGTAATATCTCTATTAAGGCCATCTTAGGGACTAAAAGAACTTGTCGCATTAGGGGAAAAAATTTAATTAAGATTAGGAATAAAAGACAAATTGGACCATAAATGAGTGGTCTCAATACAGAAACGGTCCCTTTTGGGTGATTCTGTTTAATGTATGTATGTATGTATGTATGTATGTATGTATGTATGTATGTATGTATGTATGTATGTATGTATGTATATACAACATAGCCGAGAAAATAACTGTGATAGCTCGCTAACTGTCTCTTGAAAGGATTTTAGAAACGTTTTCAGCTTGATTGGTAATCCCTTCATTGCAACAATGATTCACGTTACTGACCACAAGATAATCATATATCGGCACCATGTAATGTATGTTTCTTGGAGATACAATTCATAAGGCATCAAAGGTGCAGTTAACTTTTTGTTGACAAAAAAATCAAACGGATATTCAAATATATTTTATCTCTTATTTTTAATTCTATATAAAAAAAACATATACCTGCAACTACATGTCTGAACAGGAACACAGAAGTCCCATTGTATTATGCATTATTTTGAAGCCTATGTAATAAGGAATAAATATCTGAATTTATCTCCCTTGTAGTTCGAAATTTCAATTTGATGAGCCAATATATGCCGAAAATGTGTGCAACCTCCCAATCATATTGCTGTACTCAGCCGACCAATCACCATTTGTGTTATAAAATGATTCCAATGACAACATGACAACAAACTTTCACATGTAGCTATAACACTCATTGCAATGATGCCCATTCCTCTTGACTAGGCCATGTGATTACAAAACTGTGGGAAATGTATTGATAACATTCCAAAAGAGGTCATGCTGACAATAGCCAGTTCATTGTTCTTACTGATGACCAGTCCAGTGCAGTGAGGCAGTAAGTGTGAGCAGGGACCTGTTCTGAATGGCAAGTCCCAGGAGTGAGTCTGCAAATCAGCCAAACCAAGGACAAAAAAAATCCCAAAAATTATTGGATATATATGTATGTATATTCACTTTAATATGGAATATAGCAACCATAACCATGCATTTTTACTCAGACAATTTGATTGGGTAACAAGCCGTGAAGAAAGCTTTGTATGGCATATGTAAAAAATAACCCACAGCTTTTGATGAAAAAAAAACCCTGCATTTTTACTGTCACATACAATTGACATTCCCATGATCTTCTCTCAAGCCACCGCTTTGTTCTCCCATGGGATTTCAATGAGCGTAATTTTTGGCAGATTGTAAAGTATATCCTAACATTAAAATGGGAATTTTTTGGGCCTGCTTTTACATTGATTTAATCATTTCACACATGTATGTTACTAACCTAGACCCTTCCAAAAATATCATATATAATGGGCCTTCAGTGTTCCTTTAAACTTTCATGAACCATATTGTTTAATTGGAAACCGGATGCTGGTCATTTTAGCCCCCAGGGGCTTCCTGGTGGAACAACGGCTGTGCAAAACTTCTATTCTGGACTTGCCATACCGTGCTGCAGTTTCTAAAACACAACACCTCTGTTGTCAACTGGTTGTTCTCCGCAAACAAGGGGAGTGCACTGACTCAGGCTCATGTAGTCAAGCAGGCATGTCACATGTTTAAATGTCTTGTCATATTTAACATACATTTTTGGACTCTTGCTTTCGTGGTACATATATGTATAAATATATATATATATATATATATATATATATATATATATATATATATATATATATATATATATATATATATATATATATGCTGGAAAAAAAATGTGGTCTAACATGTTTAGATAACATGTCTTATAAACATACATTTTTGGACACTTGCTTTCGGATATATATATATATATATATATATATATATATATATATATGTATATATATATGTATATATATATGTGTGTGTGTGTGTGTGTGTGTGTGTGTGTGTGTGTGTGTGTGTGTGTGTGTAGAAAGTGGGATCTCCCTACTAAGCCCACCTAGCGGACTGAAAAATATGGTCTTACTAAGGGAGTGGTCTTAATGGGGATATAATTTTATTAAGGATAAAACAAAACGGGTCTGTAACTTGGTGGTCTTAATAGAGAAATGGTCTTTTCATGAGGTGGTATTAATTGAAGATTCTACTGTTTATATATGTTTATATATGTTTGTATATGTGTGTGTGTGTGTGTGTGTGTGTGTGTGTGTGTGTGTGTGTGTGTGTGTGTGTGTGTGTGTGTGTGTTGTGTTGTGTTGTGTGCCTACACCACGTGTTATCTGTTACCCTCACAAAGTTCGGGCATGCAGACACAACACTTCACTGTGTGGGAAACAGGATCTATTCACACAGACTGCAACATATTTTCGACAGGTGCCTATTTGTAGTTCATTTTCTCAAACATCAGAAATTATATATGTAAATTATGTTCGCTCACGACACAGTCTGCTGATTTGAGACGTATCAGTACAATTTGCGGAAAGTACAGGATTGCGTGCAGTTTTTTGTTGTTTTTTTGTTGTTGTTTTTTTTTTCGAAATGGTTCAGCAATCATTGTAGCCCAAATCACGATAAGCAAAAGGCCAAAATGGAAGGACACGAATATTCTGGTAAATGTGTTTTAACACAAGCACTGACATACAAAGACATGTGTTCATATCATGACATTCTGGTGAACATATTGTATAACGTGGAGGATTCTCATGCACAGTGAAACCTCCCGGATCTGAAAGCTGTGGATGGCATAAAATGTTTTACAATTCCCCGTTTAGCAAGCACATCGCAGTTGTGTTACCGTGTTTCACCTTCAAAGACGCATGCTTCAGGCGCCATCTTTCGGTGATGACTGTACTGAAAATCTTGACGTGCTGTATTTTTTCCATTTTTGTTTGTGAGGACATGAAGGTGGACCCACACAATATAAATTTCAATGAAAGAAGGCAAGTCATTGCAGTTATTTCACAGCTAAGGAAAATTACAAGTGACTCTTTCCCCATGGTTCTGCAGACAAGAACAAAACGTATAATAAAACATTGCAACAGAAGCTGAGCGGTTGTGATTTACATCGATACCAAATCATTTGGTCAGAAGCCACGTAAAAATCACTGTAGTAAGTCACTGTTCAAGTATACATGTGCTGGCTTTGCCATTCTTCATGAAATTTGGCGCAACGATAATTAAAGATTTGTCTGAAAACGTGGACATAATTTATCAATATAATAATGTCATAGCCAAATATGAAGAAAATAAGGTACCAATGCCGGTTACTTTTTTTGGGGGGGGGGGGGGGTAGGGGCACTGTGCCTAGTTCACAGAAAATAGACACCCTTGCATTGAACCGTGCAAAGTAAATTACTCAGAGTCTTGATAAAATTTAGAAATACTCTAACATTGTACTGTCAATGTGACATTATCAGCCTGAAATGCCCTGGGCTATGTTCTCATTCTGCAGGAAGTTGCTCCAAGTGAAAATGTATATATATGTATATATATATATACATAAATATACATACATACATACATATATATATATATATGTGTGTGTGTGTGTGTGTGTGTGTGTGTGTGTGTGTGTGTGTGTGTGTGTGTGTGTGTGTGTGTTTGAATAGCCGGAAGAACAGGTCCTCTATTTTAATTTTTTCATTTGTTTGCTTCTTCAGTCCTTCCTTCCTCCATATATTTTTCTTCTAATTTTGTTTACTTTTTATTTTTTATTTATTTATTTTGTGAACGCTTCGGAACTTACTCAATATTTTCTCTCTCTTCTTTTGTGTGTAAAAAAGACCTGAATGTTTTAAGTGATCGGTACATTGATCAGCCGCATCTATCCCTTTCTTTCTTTTTTCTTTTTTTTCTTTCTTTCTCTTCTTTCTTCTTTCTTTCTTTCTTTCTTTCTTTCTTTCTTTCTTTCTTTCTTTCGTTATTTCTTTCTCTTTATTGGGGGGGGGGGGTGTTATAGAGGAAAGCCGGTTCTTCATTGTTGCTGTCTTAATTATTTTATACGCGCGTGAAATATCTTTGACGTGAATGGGCCTATGCTTGAATTGTGATCGCTCTACTTGACTTCAAAAGTTCAGCATCTTTAACGACAACTTGCTTTGTAATACAATTTTACCATGTTATATCAGCTAGGCATATCGAGAATATCTTTATTGATACTTTGTTTGTAAAGCGTTTTCTTTTCTAGTCTATTTTCTCACTTTTCTGATGTTCTTGTTGCCTGCAGTACCTGTTTTATGAAATACCAACAACAAAATTTTAAGTCTTGAAACACATTCTACGCAAAATGGTCCTGATAGCTTCACGTATAAGATATAATATTGTCCAGTTTACACAATATTAGGTTATTCTTGCCTTTATTATTGTTTCGAGCGACATGTTATGTAAATTCCTCCTCAGGTCTGAAAGCCAGAGCAGCAGACTATAAACAAAATGTATGCAATATATTTATCGTTGTGTTATGTAAGGGGCCACTCCTATTGTCCGTATGTAATTTTGGATCTATTGGAAACCGTATCAGTGTGCTACGCTACAATGAAATGGTGCATTTCCATGGTGTGAGAGTTGACATATCTTAACACTTGTTCAAACGACTAACTCCATTACATAACTCTTTCAGAAAAAAAGACTGCCCTGAATTATAATAAGGGTGCTAAATTCATGTTCATTGTAAAACGACCTTCCATTCAAGTCCATAAAGTCCAGGTCAACAGCTTTGGCGCGCACAGGAAAGCTGTTGACATTGTTCAAAATGTGGCACTGAAAGAGTTAACACTTATTCAAACAACTAGCTATATTAAATCAAACTCACGCGTGACGGTACTGAACTCAAGATGTCGCCATTTTCTTCAATTCTAAGTAAAATAATTCAAATCCGTATGAAATGAAGCCCAGGGTTTAAATAATATGGATAGCATAGCGAGTTTCTTGTAAGATCCAAGAACTTATCGACATACGTTTTCAGCAGTTTTAAACACGGTTTGTAAGTAGACCCCATTAAACTCAATAAAAATTGAAAAATGTCTTGAATTTTAAGTAGCTGTAAATCTGAACTATTGACTACAAATTTAAAACACAGTTTGCTGTTTCATCTGCAATGAAGGTTGAATGTACGCCAGAATTTGTATGTCATAGGCGCACGTAGACAACATTTGAGCCAATGTTTGATTTAATTTAAACATCTTTATATAAACTGGATATCCTATTAGTACATCGAGTACTAACCAACAGGGCCTCGAGCACATTTATCGACCCACAATGTATATAAGACGCAGAGTACGGTACAACAAATAAGGTTACACACTATAATTGATAGCACGAATTTACCACAGCGTTCAACCGTTGTATAAGAAATGATCCACTGACATAGCAGCCTTAACTAGTGATATCTAAAGGTAATAACGGTAAGCACAGCCCGAAGAGCAAAGGGATTAGTTGTATTTTTCTAGATCTTGTAAATCTACCAAGCCCCTTTAAATAAAAATGCTTCAGTAGTATATATTATTGACTGTACAAAGTAATTCCTGGCAGCTCAGATCATTAATGATGCCCAACGGAATATTAAATCTACACTTGCTGCGCAAGTCTCCACATTACAGATTGAATTGTCTCACATCCACTGAGCTTTTGCTGCATGTAGGTCAACATATACAATGGACTATCAACTTTGGAAGGCGCCTTTAATTTTGTATTTAGTCATTTATTTACGCGTGGGAAGTAATAAATGAACCTTTTGTAGTATTCTTCGGTCACGACATTGAGAACAAGCTTCGCTCTCTCCTGAGGAAATGTTACCTGAAGTCTACAGCTATTTCATATTCATGATTTATTTGGCACTTAAGCTGTTGGGCAGAGCCTTAAGGTCAACATGAAAGGGCTTGCAAATAAAGGATGAACTTGATTCGGCTGTATAAAAAATGAATGTCAACACTTTTCATCGCTAATGTATTGACACGTAAAAATGTACAACAATTTTCAATAAACACACAAACTTGCGCAAACATATGGACACACAAATAACGAATATTAGCGAGAGAGAAAAAGTGTCCTAATCCCATACAAAATTAAATTAAATTGAATTGAAATAAACTTAATTGAAATAAATGCATGAAAAAGAAGTATGATATTAAAAGTAGTACTTAGTGGTACTTGTGCTGTTTGGAACACACATAATATCAAAATTGACCTCATAAATATCCCAGCAAGGTAAATTGTATCAGATTCTTCTAACTTCATCATGAAGTTATTCATTTCTAGGTTTAAAAAAGTTAAAAATATAGAGAAAAATTCCGTTCATTTGTGAAAAAATGGCTAATCGTAGGTTTTTATATTCATTCAAAACATGACTCATCTTCTAGTTCTCTACAAGTCTCACATTTCCGTTCGTCTAAAGGTATTTCGACAGGCCTTTTGTGTCAGCTTGTTTCAACTTTTAGATTATTGGTGCTACTCCTACCTTTCCTCGGGCACCAAGATAAAAAAGCATGACTCATTGTGATTGGAGTTCCTTTTGTCCTTACACGCTTAGGGTATCGCTTTATAGAGGACCAAGAATCCATCTGTGGACGGAGGCTGCCTAAAGTCCCGCGGTCATGTAGCTCGAGATGTCCATCATGATGGATCAGTCATTAAGCCTTGTACAATCTTACTAGAAAACATCATTTAAATGTCTACGTAGAGGCTCACTTAAAATGTAGACTTTTCTCTCTATTTTTCTGCCCATTGTGGCCCTTTATATAAAAAAAAAGGTCTTGAATTTATTTTGCATTTTAACCAAATCTCATAACACTCATGGCTGACAAAAACCTGATGTAGAGATCTCATTTATATGTCATGACCTAGATAGGTCAGCCAAATGTTGCCTCATAAACTTTTCATGGATACTGAAGATGGAGGGTTAAGATCCACATACGCGAAAACAATTTTTCCAACGATTAACTTGTTTAACTCTTTCAACGCCGTATTTTTGACTGAGTCAACAGCTTTCCTGGGCGCCCAAAACGCTTCGAGGAAAGCTGTTGACTTGGACTATAATATTCTATGCAACCACTGGCATGTAGGTACTTGAACTAAAAGTACTTTTACAAGGAACATAAGTCTGGCACCGTTGTTATAATTCGGAGCAGTTCGTTCAAGCAATTCGACTTTAGTCCCAGTTGACACTAAAAGATTTAAAGCTGGGCTTTCTTTTTTATGTACCTGTGCGGTCCACTGGCAACCAAGATAAGAAAGAGCAAAAATAGAAGACCCTAGGCATTTCAGCCAGGAGGACTGTGTACTCCCATTATTATGTCTGGGTGCGAACCAATACATTTTGTTTTCCCAAGAATTCTCTCTTTCTTTCTTCAAATTTGTCCGAAGTTTTTCTCGAACATTACAATTAAAAAAAGCACCAAACTTGCCATGCTGACTGACCTACCAATGAAATTGTGCATGTTGTTCGGAATAGTCATGATGTTTCAAATTATGCAAATTAGGGTCAATTAAAATTTTAAAAGTTCTATATCTTCAAAACTATTATAGACAGACACAAAGTTCTAACTTACACATAAAGGTTTGAGACATCTGTCAATGGACAGTGAACAAAAGTTCTAGAAGTGCAACTAAATTTAGCAAGTGTAAAGTTTTTTTTGCCATGTAAATAGTCTGTATATTTTTTGTGGAAAGGGAAAAGGGAACACATTGTGTTAAATATAAAATGGTTTGTTGCATTGACACAAAATAATTTAGACTGTAATCATGAATTGTATATAGGATATCAAGTCATATTCACATGTTGAAGCATTTAAAGGAAAACCATCACTCAATGCTTTTTATGTTAAAAGGCTCATTACAACCATGCAAACCCTTAGGGGAAATGCATGTTTGGGTCCAATGTGGCTACAATATAGTTTTGCTCATTGCTGATTGGCTGGAGATCGGGTTTTAGACAGGGTCCACTGAATATGCAAGCCTGTCTCAGAGTGCTCTACTGAGGCTGGTGGAATGGAGTGGCCCAGAGGTAGACAAGCTCCATGGGGTCACTGCCTCAGTACTGGGCTTGCATGTTTGCACAGCTGTGTGTGTGGTGGGAGGGACTGGGAGGCTTACAGAATTGTACAAGTGATGGTGGTCACAGCAGCATTGTCCTGTTTCGCTAACTGTCAGGCCATTTTAGTGTATGGCTGGTGGCGTATGGTCCCTGTCAATGGCCCTGGGTCTGCTAAACAGACAACAGTAACATCATCTTGAACAGGGACCTACTCATTTACCTGAGAACTTTAACTCAGGTATAATGGATCTTTTCCTCCAAAATAGTCAATTTAAAATTTGAGTGAAATACCTCAAAGAAAAAAAGAAAAACAAAACAAAAAATAACAAACAAAACAAAACAAAAAAACAAAACAAAAACAAAAACAAAAAACAAACAAAAAACAAAAAAACAAAAACAAACCCCCCCACAACTTTGAAAATTAATACAAATAAAAATAAGGCAATTTACAGTATATGCATGTAAAAAATGGTCCACTGTGAAGCAGTCATGGAGAGGAGTGAAGAAAGGCTTTCTTTACTCCTCTCCAGGACCACTTCGCGGCCTGGCTTGTTCTAGCTCGACGCTATGACTGCCCCTCATTTATTTTTATAATATTCATCAGCAATTTTGTTTTATAATGAATTATCTAAGAAACGGTCTCAAGAAAGACTAACAGCTGCTGCTTCATGGCTGTAACATTACCACTGGACCCCATGTCGGTGATGGGTTTTGCAGGATAATATGTATATTTGTTACATGTTCATATGTTAGAAATCTTATAACATGAGACACTGCAAATAAAATTTTACTCTGTTTCCACATAATTTTCCACTATAAAGCTGCATATAAACTTAGTTTCTGTCTCACTATGCAGATCTATTAACCCCTCTTCCGTATTATTGTCATAAACGTATATATTTTTTCCTTGATTGCTTAATAGAATACAGGGAATAATCTGGAGGCTCTCCTGTACATAAAAGGACGCACAGGTATATATAAAATACACACTGGACGAGAACAGAAGGCTAAATTCACAGCTTGTACAGGAATAATACAATTGATGCCAAATAATGGAGACTTAAAATTAAATCATATGCTAAATTTGTAAATAAAACTTCTAGATTCTTATATGAATGTCTGAACAGCTTCAAAGATGAATACATTATCGGTGTCTGGCAAATCCTCACTACCTTTCAACAGAATATTTATGAAATATCACTAGAGCACAGAACTTTTTGAGTTGGATTTACACCTGGAGCGAGTAAGTGACACACAGTGCTCAGCAGATGGACCCTTTGCACAGTGAACTTGGGGCAGAACAAAAGGTAATGTTTCGTATCTTCAGTAGGATGAGAGCATGCCCACGTTGAGGTTGGAAGAATATTGACATGATATACATGGGCATTTAAAAAAGAGAAGTTAAAACGTAGCTGCGTGTGGCATATGTTTAGGAAACGAGTTCCATTTTTTAAGTACGAGGGCTTTTTGTCAATATTTAAGAGTAATAGATTTAATTTGGATTTGAACTGCGGCAGGGAATCTGTGATACAGCATCAACCGGGAGGTTATTCCATAATTTGGTAGCAGACGGGAGAAATGAATCGCCGAAGCGATTGGTGGTAAACCTAATGTGGCGTAACTCATTACGATTTCTCAACAGACACCCCGTAGTGAATGCAATGTCGCGAGGAACAAGATCATGTAGGTATTGTGGAGTCAACCTATTGTACATTTTTTAAAAAAAAGAATAAGTTTACAGTATTTCCTTCGATGTGCCAGAGTTTGCCATTCAAGCTCTTCGAGTAGTAAGACGTGTAGAGTGTATCTAGTTGCGCCAAGGCAGATCCTGGATGCCTCATACTGCACAGCTTCTACAGATTGTGACAGGTTTTCAGTGCAATTATCAAACAGGACACACCCATATTCGAGGAAAGGACGAATAATAGTACTATACTGCCGTATGAGAGTCCGGCGGGAGAGTTTGTATTTGAGTCTGCACAGAAGAGCAAGCCATTGGCTGGCTTTATTTACAATGCGTGTTTTGTGCTTGCGCCATGACAAATTGCTTAAAAGTGTAACTCCAAGATGTGTATGTAAAGTAGCTTCAGGTATCGGGGTGTTTTCAAGAAGTAGGGGAGGATGATCTAGCTTGTATCTTTTAGCTGAGAAGGTCACTGAAACAGATTTTATAGCATTAAATGTCATCCGCCAGAGCTTGCCCCAACAATGAATTTGTACAAGATTAGAATTAAGGCTTTCAGCTGTGGCCGTTGGTTCGTAGCCAATTTCAGGAATACTGGTATCATCTGCAAATAAACGGATGTCACAGGTAATGTTGACAGTTATGTCGTTAATGTAAACGAAGAAAAGAAGGGGACCAAGAATGGAACCTTGGGGCACTCCAGCCTCTAGAGGGAGCAAAGGTGAGGTCTTTCCTCCAATAGTAACGCGTTGAAATCGGTTTTAGAGATAGCTTTCTATAAACAATACAATATGATCTTCAAACCCAAATTGTTTCAGTTTAAAAAGTAGAGCAGCGTGCCAAACTCTGTCAAAGGCCTTGGATATGTCCAGAAAAACCATACGGGCCTCATGGCCCAACTCAAGGCTACTGTAAATAGTATAAAGTATGCTGACAAGTTGATTTATAGTGCAAACGTTTTTATTAAAACCAGAGTTTTTAGCAGGAGGTAAAATGTGAGAGGTTAGATATCCATAAAAGATGTTATAAACTGCACGCTCAAGTACTTTAGAGACATACAGAGGAGTGAAATTGGCCTATCATTTCCCTTAGACTGTTTGTTACTTTTTTAAGTTGGCAGCTGTGAAGCTAGTGCGCAGTGAGACTGGCAAATTTGGATCGCAATTACCCATTTAATTTTTTTCACAAGTATATCAAAACTATTAATTTTCTGATTACTACATATCCATAGATTTGTATCCATGGAGTTATTTTGCAGGATTAGATTTTTTCAGACTTTATAGCATTCTTTCTGACTTGGTAGGATTTTCACATTTTTTGTGCAGAAGTCACTCAAAATTGTTTTGTTTTTTCCCGTTGAAATCAGAAGAAATTTAAAATATATATCCATGTCCACGATCAAATTCAATGGTTAGTCCTGAAATAGCATAAATAAAAAGTTATAAAATTTTAATTTAGTCTTGACATGTTGTTCATTTTCCTTCTATAAATTGCTCCAAAAGTCACGGAAGGGGCTGTCAGAAAACAAATCCTGGGAACCGTTCCTGGATACGATATTTTTCTTTTAATGTCCATTGATTTTAATGTGATAGGACAATTCTTACGTTTGTAAAGCGAGATACCAATTGCAGAGGTTGAGCAAAAAGACAGTTCCGAGAAAATCGCGTTGAAAGAAAAAGTTGCCAATTGTTATGCATTTATGGCTGTAATATGACACATGCTCATTTTTGCTGTCCTGTGTTTTAATTATTGTGTGAAATAAACTTGTAATTTTACCTCTGTGATGTTGTCATTAAACAAAAGTATATTTTGCGGCTTAAATCTCGAGTTTTTTTAACTTGGGAACACCACACTTGGCTTGTTTGGGTGTGGGTTCACATGCAGTTTTCCATATTTGGGGACCAGTAAGTGGATTGTGCCAATTTGTTTATACATGAATAGAGAATTTCAAAGTAATCAGAACAATGGTAGTGATAAGCCTGAAGCGGCCCATTCTTCTCTCCACGGCTATTGGTTTCCTGTGAGTGACCCTTGTCAATAGCTCAATTGGTTTCCAGGGGCACGGACTAATGACTGTGCAAACAGTGACATAGTTAATTATCATGCCCATGCAAACAAACCTATGTGCCTGACACTGCTTAAACTTTTCAGTGTAAACAAAAGCTTTGAGATCAGTTATCTCATATAAATTTTATGTTCACACATCTGAGTTTTTGGGAGCATGTACTTCAAGTATTAGACTATTAAAAATATGAACAAGTGATTAGAGGTTATCCAAAGGTGCCGGCTTCAGATCTTCCACCTTAAAGACGGGGCACATGTTGGACCTGTTCCAGGGATCTGGAAAATATGAGTTGGATAAGCAGAGATTGTATAGATCAGTAAGAAAACGTGAGAATGAATGGGTACAGTATTTAAGAAGGGTGTTGCCTATACCGTCAGGACCACCAGCAGAACTAGTTTTCAGAGATTTTTTAATCTTTTCCACATCATGTACTTCACTTGAAACATAGACAAGCAGGCCTCAATCCGGAAGGCAAAGTTGGGCAAGGGCAAAGGATTGTAATTATGCAGGGTCTTGCACTGATCAGCAAAATACTTGTTGAATGTCACAGACTTCTCTGTGTCGGAAGAAATATTCCTTCCATCGTCAATAAGAGTTGGAATGTTTTGATAGAGTTTTTGACCGAGAATAGATTTGCTAAGGTTCCACCATCTTTTAAGATATATCTCTCTTGAGTCTAGCTCAGATTGGAGTTTGGTAAAGTAAATACGAATGGAGTTTTTAATAGTATTGACTGTACAGTTGCGTTAAATGTTAACTTTTTGCAGACGACACATCTCTTTTCCTTGCATTTGATGACGCCGCCCGTGCAGCTGCTGTTCTTAATCAAGATCTTGCCTCTTTGGACGATTGGTCCAAAGAGTGGCTAATTTCCTTCAATGCCTTAAAAACCCACTCTGTGCTTAACTCTCTTAAAAGACATACTCCTGACCATCCACCGCTTGTTTTTCAAGGTCATCAGCTAGAAAATGTACCCGAACACAAACATCTAGGTGTTACCCTGAAATCCGATTTTAAATTGAATGCCCATATTAAAGAAATTGCCGCCAAAGCTTCCAAACAGATACATAATGAAGTCTCTTCAGTTTCGTCTTGATCATGTCACATTAGAAGTTATTTACTTCTCATTTATCCGTCTCATTTTAGAATATGGCAGTATGGTCTGGGACGGCTGTGCTCAAGCTGACGAAAAGATCCTAGAAGATTTACAATTGGCTGCGTCCCGCGTAGTTACAGGAGCTACGCGAACTAATCCCAGTGCCAAATCATATGGAGAAATGGGTTGGGAAACTCTCTCCAAACGGAGAGAGATCTCAAAACTTTCTATGATGTATAAGATAGTCCACAAGTTAACTCCTTTCTATTTGTATAACACTCTCCTCAATGTTCCAGCACCCGATGAAAATTACTGCTATGATACCAGGAGCCAATCTGACACCAATAGACGTTCTGACTTATCTTTAATTCCAACCAGAATGATATTGTTTGAAAAATCCTTTTTCCCTTCTACTATCAAATCGTAGAATCTTCTCCCGCTTGAAGTGCAAAACTTACTTACTTTATGCCAGTTCAAAAGGACAATTTCTAATCCATCAAAATGCTCATTGAAACATCCCGAACTTCTTAACGTAGGCAAAAGATATCTGTTTTACATTCTAGACTTCGCATGGGCCACAGCCAATTAAATGAACATCTGTTCCAAATAAGTGTAAAAGAGTCACCAGCATGTTCGTGTGGTGCTGCCGCCGAAAGTGTATGGCATTACTTTCTTACTTGCCCTCGATATGTTATTATACGCAACAATCTTCATACGTCTGTTAATTCAGTTCATGCATCCTTCTGTTTAAATACAATTTTGTTCGGTGATTGTCATTGCAGTCTCGAAGATAATATTTTTATATTTCTCTCTGTGCAAGAGTTTATACAAAAAAGTAAACGTTTTGAAGCTGAATCACTGACATGATACATATGTTGGTAGCTTCTACAAGTCCCTCTGTCTGTGTTCCGTTCTGGTGGAGTCAATCTTGTTTTGCCCCTGCGTCGCCACACCTGGAGTGCTTTTTGCACTCGACGTGTGGCGGCGCAGCTGGTGTGCGTTACATCTGTCCTGTGCTTGTGTTTTCTCTTGCAAGAGGGATTCATATAGGGCTCTGCCCTTCTTCCCAATTGTTTTCTTTTGTGAATAAAATATGTTTAAACCAAACCAAAGTTGCGTTTCCGTTTGTATAACTGGAAGAAGCGTTCAATATTTTGCGTAGCGAGGATTGTGTGAGGCCAAGGCTTTTGTGTCTAGCATTTATACCTATTCCACGCGCGATTGCGCTGCCTTATTAGCCTCTTGGTACTACAGGTTATCCAAGGCTTGTCCCTGGGTCGAATGGTGAGCTGGCGGAACGGAATAAACTGTTTACACGTGTCAATAAAAAGGTCTGACCAGCATAACACATTGTCATATGGCTGGTAGGAATTTGCCAATCATAAAGCTCAAAAAGTGTTGATTATATCCCATAACCATTGATTATGAAAAAGAATGTATTATGAAACTTGATAATGCATCTTTTTTGGGCTGACCTTCACCCTCAATAATCGCAAAAAGGGCCCGCAAAAAGAGTGAATTAAGTAAAACCTATAACTCACTCTTTCCGAATTAACCCTTTCAATGTCTAACAATAAAATTTGAAATGATTTACCTGAATTTCCATGACAAAAACTTTCCATTCAAGTACCAGCACGCATTATGACATCAGCCACAACACTTCTCCGGGTCAGTTGTCTTGATGCAGTAGCATATCATGAATGCAAAGCAAACTTTGATTGTGAAATTGTAAAAACACTACAAATAAAAACCAACATACCTCCCAGTACTGCCGGTGCCGTCATTTCTCTGGAAAAATAATTGCTGAGTTGCAATATTATCAAGTTCAATTAGAGGCACGTCATCTTCCATTTTGTAGCAGCTAGCAGATTCACGAACTACCTGAACGCCTGAGCGAAATCACGAATGAAGTGACTCAGAAGTGAAATGACACTGTCACACGTGTGTGTTAGAATTTGATTACGTAACTGACAGATAATACGCTTTCAATCATGAAATCACTGATCCGACCTAAACACAAATGACCATTCCTACCAGCCAATGACAAATGTGTTATAACATGAAAGGAGACAATTATGGCTATTACAACTGTCTCGTGGCTTCGCCGCTCGACAGTTATAAGCCATAATCGTCTCGTTTCATGTTATAACTCTCACGTGTCACTTATGGAGTCAAAAATTGTGAAACCACTGTCCCAGGGAGCATGGTGGAGTTCATTGTTCAAAATGACAAAAACGGCCCTCTTGAAGTTCCAGACAGAGCGTTTGAAGGGGCGATCCTTGTAATGAATCACAGAGAAAGAGCAAAAGACAACAGAATGATCAGACGAGGAGATAGGAGGGAGTATGCCGGAGTTAAGGATATAACCAGGGAGTCATGAGGTCCAGTAGGTTTACAGAGTACTCCAACACACAAGTAGATTCGGATATGAGCTGATGCAGGTTGTTTTGAGCTAATAGACCAAAGAGGCGCTGTCCGAGTTCGCTGTCAGTATGAGGAGAATCCCAACTTACACAGCGGTCGTTAAAATCACTTGTTAAGAGGTGTAATATAGGGTCAAGTTCGATAGCAGACGAAATGGAGTGAAATAAATTGTCCAGAAATAGGTCTCTCTCTGCGGCAGATTGGCCTGGTGGACAATAATAAACCACTAGGATCAGTTTACCAGAAAGAGACAGTTGCCCAGATGGATTCGCTACTGGGAATCTCCAGCTCTGCACATCTTCTAACAGGTAGATTGTCTTTTACATGCAGGGCACCCCCTCCCCCCAAACCAGTTCCACGATCCTTACGTAACGGGGTTTGAAAGCCTTCAATTGCCAATAAAGCATCAGGGTAGGTATTATCGAGCCATGCTCCCGATAAAGGAATGACTTCCATTTTTTCAGACTCCACCAAAATACTTATTTCTTCAGGTTTACCATCGGATTTTAAGCTGCGTACGTTAGCATGACACACAGAAAACTTATTGAGAACAATATTATCAACTGCACCGGGGTTTGGATGAATACTCGTGGAGAGCACCTTAAGTATAAGAACCGTCACATGTCTTAGATGGCATAGACATTCGGTAAGTAGTACTGTGACAAATACTATGAGGAAGGTAAAGGAGAGGATGAAAATATGATCTTGATATGTATATGTAGAAACGTTGGCAGACATGGACAGGAACACACATCCATCTTTGTTGTGAAATAACCCTACCACAACCCTATATTGATTCAAGCAGTGCCCACTAGGGGGTATCACACTGGGGAATGTTCGTCGCTGAATACTGTATGACACAACAGGAGATAAATGCATTCTTGTTTCCAAAAAAAAACCAATAAGTATATGACATTGTTTGTTGGAGAACATAGTCTTTGTAACACCAAGTCAAGTAACATAAACAAAAGCACAAGAGAGTGCAGAGAACAAAAAGTGTACAAACATGGCAACAAAAGAGAGCAAGATCATCACAAGTGTAATGATGTTCATATGAAAATGATAGTCAATCTGAATGTAAGTTAAATCAGACATTGACAAGTATAACCTGTTGTTATACCGAATATCATATCTGTAAATGTATGAGGCATTCTGCTGAGTTGACAAGAGGTATGAAGATGTAGAGTGGCGAGGATAATAACAACTAATCTGATATTGTAGCAATTGTACGCTCGTCTCACAGTTGTCATACTACATAAATGCACGATTCCATATACATCAAATAGAAATAAAAAGATATAATTTTAGAATACATGTTGTATACAAATACTAATGATGCACATTACCCAGCAAGAGTTACCTGTAGTATGAAGCAGAAATTCAGTGTATACACATCATGTAAGCAAATAGGTTTAAAAAATCGGTATGTGCCCAGCATGAACCAGGTGACATGAATGCTTGGAGATACTTAACGTGGGTGTACCTATGGACACGACAGTGTTTTTTGTCTTCTTCAGAAACAGATATTGACATGATGGATCATGACTTTGGTGCAGTTTGACAACTGGCTCATATGCGGTGATCACAACTAGCACAGCTGAAGGGCGTGACATGTACACAAACAGACAGATGTAAATTGCATGTAAAACATAGCATTACTCATTAATGAAGTAGATAGGAAAGTATATGCCACCATCCTTGCCACGGAGAGCGACCAATACAGGCCCAGCCTGTCTCGCAATCCATGCAAGAGACACGGGGCGCACTTTTTCACCCATTAATAAATATGAATAAGTGGCATGTAAATCACAATGTATGAATATTACAATGGACCGTGACCAGATATAATAATACCTTCAGCTTATTAAACGACTGTTAACACCACACATACATGGTTACACGGCTTGACAATCGGAAAAGTATAGATGCGGAGACAACAGGAGCACGTAGCATCCAACATACAACATCTATCATAGGACAAAAGGTTGGTATTATAACATGTAGACGGCAAAGTGAAATGCCTGAAAATGTCGGATCAACTTGTTGGTTTGTAGTAGTGAGTTATATCTCATGGTCAGTATTAATGAGTTGAATGATACGCATACAGCGCATCCGAACAAACATATTGTGTCCATCACCCAGCAAAGTTACCAACTATTATGATAGCACACAGGTGATCACATGATTAGTCTCTTCGTGGTTTTGGAAAAAAAAAAAAGAAAAGGAAAGAAAAGAAATAAGTTCATTGAGTAAGAAAAAAATGAAAACAAAATGTAGCAATATTACGCATCGAGATAACAAGTAAATGTCACAGAAGGAACAAATGTGTTCACATGAAACGATGCCTGATAATTAAAAGTTGGAGAACAGAATGTAGGGTCAGAAAGGTAACACACTTTGCCTCGTAAAGTCGCAAATCAAGAAGATTATCGACCATGCAGTTTGGTCAGTGAGTTCAGTTTTCCATGTATTTATCTAGGTCTTGGGAAGAATGTCTTTGTACAACACGGCCAGTTGACTGATTACTATTGTTTGGACCCCATCCATTCCATTCACGCACATACAAACGTATCTATGGATTGCTCCAAAGCATGTGTCACATAGCATCATTGCAGACCCTTCTTATTTGTGCTGTACTTGTGGTCGCAGTTGTAGGTTTCCGTTTTACTCACCATTAACTGTCACTTTTATTTCCACGCTGGCCAAAAACCTTTCATTATATAATCGGAGACACCATTCACTTGTCATAAGATTCTTACAGATCCTCAGAGGCACACTCTGGAGATGGCACAGTTATTCTTGGTGTTGAATGATTAAAAAAAATATGGAGTCGAGGTTTCCTATACTGAGCTTGACATGGAGACTTTCTATTGTACTTGGAATGGAGGTTTTCTAATGCACTAGCTTGACAAGGAGGCTTCTCATTACAGTGTGATGACAAATAACTGCCGAGCATTGCATATAATAATAATAATAATAATGATAATAATAATAATAATAATAATAATAATAATAATAATAATAATAATAATAATAATAATTGGGCAACGTGTCTGAAAAGGTCCCATTATTACATCAAAATATTCTGTTAAGTTCAACAGATATATCCTATGCACATTGAGTACCCCGTTGATTGATTACTAATATTGTGACAACGCTTTCTAGTAGTGTACATTGTGTTATAGCATACAGCCTTGTAGTCAGGAAATGTTTTTAAGTTGATCTGGTTGAATTAATACAATGGGAATTTAAACTAGTTCTGCCACAACCGTCAGGATACAACATAAAGTGTACTTAAGTTTAACAGTTGCACATTGTCTGTCATTGTTGTTAATATGTCATAATTTTACTTTTGTGTACTCATGTATATAAATAAATGTCTAATTCTATTTTATTAGTTAGACTAGACAGAGTATCAATATATTGTATTTTAACCATCTTGTATCTAGTGTGTTGTAAATTGCGACTCATTAAACTTCAAGTGATACCTTGGTACTTGAACATGCTAAAGCTTATAAACATGTATTGCAGCCCTTATTGGGAAGCGGCATCTTGTGATATACGAAAGTAATGTTGCTCTGATTTGTGACATTCCTATAGTGATATGTGACATTGCAATTAATTATTTCTGATAGGCTCATATCTAAAATTCCTTTTTGTGATATGCAATATCAAAAAATAAAATAGAATAAAATAAAAACCTAATTACTTTGCAAGCTGCGCCTACGAGGGTGGAGATCAAGGTCATTTCCTACAGAAATTCCTGTCCTTGAATTACTTTGGTCGAACTTCAATTCTATTTGGTAGAATTTTGCCAAGATTTTTTTTAAGAGAAGTCATCTACACAACATGTTTGGTTTACTTATGGAATGAAATTTGATATACCAAATTCAAGCGAATGTAAAAGAAAAAAAAAAGAAAGAAAGAAAATGTGCAAGGAAATTGTAATACACTGAATCCGGGTCTTTGATAACGACGTTTCGGACCGTGTACCACGAAATCCCGAACGATTGAGGTGCTTTTTAAAATTATCATTGTACCTGTATAAATTAGACGCTTTCGAGAAAATTGTCGTGAAAAGTCTTTGGGATGGCATAGAGAGTTCAAACTGCCCACTTACAGTGAAAGTTATTTACTTCATGCTGGGAGGTTGGTAAGTGCGAGACTAAGGGACTGTGGCCCTCCCTGGGTGCTTTGGTTTTGGTAAGGATCTGGAAAGACGGGGTATGTCTGACGGCAAGTGCCAATAAAGCAAGGAAGATTAAGAGGTAAAACACATTTTTTAATATTCTGCTAAGCGCTTAATGATATTAGATTGGACATGTTTATGGATTTGTAGCGGGACTGTCTGAATCCACAGTGTAAACATGCGTGACTTTGTCTTTCCGCCTCACATTATGTTGGTTCGTTTGCGAACACATTTATGATCTTGGGACAAGATGTTGGCTAAATGTATGACCAAACATGTAAAAAAATACTTGGTTGAGACTTGGCATTGTAGGAAGCAGTTACTTGATGACTCCCCGGTATCACACATTTCACATAAACTTTGATTATGTAAATACACACAGTGTAAACGCCATGATACTAAATATAAAATTAATGTAATTTTGTGGAAATCCTTACACTTTCCAGAGTTTTTCTGAGTGAAGGATTTATCTCTAGTTTAATACAGGGACATTGAATATGCAAGATATATTATCGATGTTTTGCAATGCACAAGAAAACAGTAAATACAACAAAGGCTCACGTAAAGACTCAACTGAACGTTTAACTATTATCGTCTAATATTGTGTCAGGTAAAGCCAGTGCAAATGTTGGAATATGTTGGAATATGTTGGAATCGCCATCGATTTAACCCCTTACCATCAGTTCCCTCGTTATAAATGTGTAATTTTTCGAACAAACTTTTATTATTATCATTATCATCATTAAGATTACAGACTTAGCCATATTTGGAATTTGGCCTTGGCCTGCAATTGTACAGATGATAACATCTACGTTAAAAAAAAAACACATTTCCAGCTTCAAATTCATTTATTTTTCATGGGTTATATCTTTTTTCCATGTATAATTGCATTTCTTTTGCATGGATTTGTACCAACCTTGTTTATTTTGTTGTTTTTTGTGTTGTGTGTCCTTATATTTTATTTTATCCATCTTACTTTTTTATATTATTTTATTTTATTTCATTTTATCTAATTTTATTTCATTTTACATTTTTACCAATTCGCATATGACCTATACGGAGCAAGGTTTTGACCATTTTGCAACCTTAAAGCATAAGCTATGCAGGTAAAACATTCCCCTCCCACTTCTGCATGAAATTAAATATATGCACATTAAAATTAATGTTCAAAGTTATGTTGTGAACATCATTCCAATACAGACATTCTGTTTCTTTCTTTCTTTCTTTCTTTCTTTCTTTCTTTCTTTCTTCTTTCTTTCTTTCTTTCTTTGTTTCATTCATTCATTCATTCATTCTTTCTTTCTTTCTTTCGTTCGTTCGTTCGTTCTTTCTTTCATTCTTTCCTTCTTTCTTTACGAGTGCTTTTGTTCGAAAATTTCCTCGGACACTATTACACTTAGAAACTCCAAAATCTTATATGTCTTCAAGACTATGTTAGATGGAGATATGATTCCAAGTCTTGCACCTGTTATTGTCCATTGTGCATCCAGCGAATGCAAAATTATTAAAGTTGTTGCATTTTAATTTATGCCAGTAAGGAGCAATCCAAAATTTAAATTTTAAATATCTGAAGACTGTGATGGACAGAGATGCGATTCCAAATTGTACATCTAAGCTATTGACCATTGTGCATCTTATGAACACAAATTGAAAGTTGCTGCATTTCAATTTTTGCCAATTACGAGCAATTTAAAATTTATATCTTGAATAGCTTCATGACTTTGATAGGTACAGATGCGTTTCCAGATTTAACGCGGTATTGACCATTGCACATTTAATGAATACAGAACAGTAGCTGTTGCATTTTGAGTGACTCTAATTAGGAGCAACTCAAAGTTTAAATATTGAATATCTTCAAAACTAGATGGGTGGAGGGGTGCAACTGCATAGGGTACAACCAGATCAACATATTTGTACAGTTTCTTTGTGTAACCATGGAGACGGTGTAGCAAAGCAGTCTGGGTGGGTCACTTTAGTGCAAGTACTGCTTCAGCCTGGCAAGTTAGGCATCCAACCGTTGCCTGCGGATTGGTTTTCACACATGCGCCCCCCAATGCTAAATTGTTCGGTACTCTCTTGTGTTGGAGGGGCATGTTGGTATTTTCTTTAAACCTGTTTCTAACTTGATATCTATTTGTTTATGAATTATCAGTCATTTATCACATTTTTTTGGGTGACAATACAAGTTAATTTTGATGTATATTGAGGCACGTTTACATGCGCAAACTTATTGTTCTTTGTTTCCAGAAGTGAATATTTTGTGGTTTTCCTACCTCTAGCACTAGAGAGTTACTGGACAGTTTGGCACTAGGGGGCTCATGTGTGTTTTGAAGCCTTCCTGATTTTATGGACAGTGAAGCTGTCCTGATGCTAATATGTTTACTAGAAATGTCATCTCTGTTACATGTAATATGATTAATAAAATTTGTTTATTGATTTTTTGATACCTTAGTCTCAACTTAAACTGCACTGTTCTTGAAATGCCTGTTGGTGGCCTGTGCGATTTCCTATACTAGAAATATTTTCTTGGCAGGAATCCCATTCACAATCATGTCTAGAAAAAAAATCCACTGAGACCCCAGTGCCATTTCAACGTGTGCGTGATTTGCCTGTTTTCTCTCCAATAAAATTACATTTGTAATACAGATATCAAGGGAAATACTTAAAGCATTTGAAACAGTCACATTTTCATAATGTGCACATTTTACATTAGATGCCAATAACCATACCAACAACTGTAAACAGTCGTTTTGTTTGCTTAAAGTATATATATATATATATATATATATATATATATATATATATATATATATATATATATATACGACTCTCCACGGCACAGGTGTTGGCGTTCACTCTACTACCTAATTATAGGATGGAGGTATCAGAAGGGTCCAGAGATATATCCACCACCGTGCACAATCACAGTGGTAGTAACTCTTTCGACTTGCTCCTCGGGTCGCGAATCGAACCCAGGTTGCGGAGTTGAAAGGCAAGCGTGTCGCCCTTCAGCCAACTGTGTACCTTCTTTTCTGAGACGAAGCATCCACTATTTATCACACTTAAAACGACAACATCAGTCAATAATTATAATAATAATAATAATAATAATAATAATAATAATAATAATAATAATAATAATAATAATAATAATAATAATAATAATAATAATGATAATGATAATAATAACGATGATGATGATGATGATTATTATTGTTATTATTTATTTTTATTTATTTATTTATTTATTTATTTATTTATTTATTTATTTATTTATTTTTTAGCGTAGATCAGCAACACTGTATATCAGCACTGCATAAAATACACTTACCTGGATATGTCTTGCGAATGCGTTAAACATATTCCACAGAGTAAAAATCAAGAATCCAGTAAAAGGAGCAAAATGGCCGAAGAAAGTACCCATGTTGAACACAAGATGCAGACAAATACTATAGTTAGGAAAGGTACGAAAGGCACCACAAATGGTCGCAATAGTTCTATGTTGGAATGCTGTGTGTAAAATGGGTTGGGGTTATTGGTAGAAGCAGCAGTTAAGCTTGCATCATAACACTCCCTCTGAAATTGTTGTCTTTAATTATATGCATTAACTTTTCATGGCTAGAATAAGACGGAGTCAACGGGGATCCTGAGCTCAGGGCAAAATGCGCCCTCAGGGCACCAAATAAACTGTTGACACATAATTCTGAAAGAACATGAAATTCATATACACTTACATTAAAATACAAGTCATAAACTTCATATGAAAATATATTTCAAATAGAGCTGGTATAAAACAACAGTTTTTGCAGATTATATTTTCAACCTTACTCAAATTTTCGGATGCTCACATACAAGCCTGTGGTCAAAATTTTGGCCTAATGACTATACTGTCTGACCGCAAGATATATTTAGAAATATATTTATCGAGTTCCTGGTAAAAAGCAATGAGATCTAGATTTCTGTAGTAAAACTTCCTTCTTATTTCAGACAAATAAACACGATTTTATCATTGTTAATTAATTATTAAAACATTGCCCCAAGGTGACATCAACAAGTGGAATACGGCAGTGTGCGCATTCGAACCTTCGGGCATATTGATAAGGTAGTGTTAATGATGCGTAGGTAAGAATCAACTGTGAAAGACATTAAGAAGTGAAAACATTTTTGGTAATTGCGACGTGCACTAAAAATTTTATTGACTTCAACATAGTGAGATACAGCATGATAGTGCAATCCATAAGGATAAACTGGGAACTTTGCATGTGAGGCCAGACCACCTTGCTCTGTTGTTTTTCTTGCCGCAACTTTTCTATTCTTTTCGGCACATCCGATATTTGAAATTTATGTTCATTCTAGGAACTTGTGTATTTCATCAACAACAAAGTAACGATTTGTACATTCACCTTTTTCGCGCTGCTGGGATTACCATCAAAACACACGCCAGATCTACCGTTTACCAACACCGCAGCCGAAGTAACAATGGGTCCGGCGCTGATTGGTTGATTGTCGCCTATTACATAATTCAGTTTCACGGGCAACCTGGCCTTCATCTTGGAATACACAAATTCGCTGTTGGCCGGAACTACCATAGTTGCCTCATAAAATATCTTCGCAACTAAGTTTTATAGCAAATGTTACTGTCCCGTGAAGTAAGTTGTTACATTTTATGAATATGATTTGTTCCTTTCATAAATTAATTTGCTATTTTGATTTAGAACAATACAGTTTTTCAGTGAATGGTACGGAATAGGACTTTGCTCTTAGAATATCGGACTTGATAGTATTCAAACGGTACATGGGCTTACAGAATTAGGTTTGTTAAGTTTCTCTTTGTATTAAACATGTCCACGGCAGACCCTTCGAGCCCGGGGGGGGGGGGGGGGTCAAATTCGTATCAACGTAATGTGAGAAAGAAGAAAGCTACAGCGGTGAGAAAGGTCTGTCTGCGCAGAAAACTGACGATTAAGTCAACAATTGACTTAAGTCCGCCATGATGCACAGTTCTGAACACGAGAAGAGGTGTGTTAAGCACAGGTGCTCGTAACGTTCAGCCAAGCATTCGTGCAAATATACGCGGACGGGGATGGGGGGGGGAGGGGCTGGCAAGGGGAGGGGAGGACGTGAACCTGGAACATCTGTACGTGCAATGGCCCACATAAGGCCTTGTGGGCAATAAAGTATTGTGTATTCATCTGTGCAGTCAATAATTTGTGATAATAAGATGAGAGATGGTGCGCCTAAAGGCAGTACGTCGTCATGTGGAGCTCATGCAAAGAAACGAAGTTCACATCTGGACCACCATCCCGCTTCACGCTTGACATGATTTCTCCGTTTCTGTACATACCAACAATCTGCAACTCACCAGTTTATTCCAAAACTAGATTTTACAGATATATATCACACTTATAATCCATTGAAATCCACATATATCCATAGCAACACGCCTATAATTGTCGCAAATGTCCCACAAAATCCATTTGGGGCAAAAAGTCCGACATTCCAGCGCCAAATTCAAACGGGTAACACATCCTGAATCAAGTTTATTCTGTGGCATTAGCCGCATGACAACTGTTGTCAATTGTCAATTAAACCGTATTTTTTTATCCACTGGCGTTTTTGTCGAGTGTCCTTTTCCACAAATCGTGAAACCTGAGCATTTTTTTTCCGCAAGTGCTTCTCGAATCGGTCCAAGTTTTTTTTTTTTTTTTTTTACGGCCATACTTTTGATCCAACACGGACTCCAGCCCAGCTGCTCTCTGTGAAGTCTGTGTAGCCAATCAGACGACAGTTGGGCTGCCAGTCTGTGGCCGGTCAAAAGCATAGCCGCAAAAGACCTTCGATGAATAGAAGCACTGGCGGAATCAAGTTTGGTCAGTTTGCACAATTGGTGGAAATGAAAACACAGGTAAAAACGCCAATGGATCAAAGAATATGGTCTGATTGACAATCGGGAACAGTTTTCATATGAAAATGTTGAAGTAGAACAATCTTTCAACTCATTCCAGTGGCCAAAACGTGTCTAATTTTACACAGCCACGCATCGTTATGTTGATTTCCAATCGAGTAGCATATATGCCCATGTTTCCATTAAATGGGAGAACCAGACAACATCATATAAACTGGAAATCCCTGCCAAACAAGGACCAACCCAAACTGGGCTTACGTATGTATCATGGGACCATTCACAAGACCACACCAAATCGAATACAGCCGAATTGCAAGGAATTGAAAGATTATATGAATCAACAACACTGGCATTCAGAAACAGGGGGTGGAAAATATGTCCTTTTGATTATGACGTGTTCTTTCATTCCACAGTCATACCCCATACCTCCAGTAAAGACAATTCATGAAATACACTATTCTTCCATTACAAATATCATCTTGGTTAAACAAACAAACAAACAAACAAAAAGAAAGAGAGAGAGAGAGAGAGAGAGAGAGAGAGAGAGACAGAGAGAGAGACAGAGAGACAGAGAGACCGAGACCATTCCTATAAGTTTAAAATAGGCCCGAGTGGTCTCATGATATATATATATATCAACCACTACCAAGATGAGAACAATAATTTCAAAGCAACAGTGTGGCTCGAGCTTGAATTATTTCTGTTGAAGCCAATATATTTGAAAACTACATATGTTCACGTCGATTTTATTTTTTTCAAAGGCAGCCAAGTTTATTCCCGGTTTGTTATACTCCTGAACTAGGTTACCATGTTGCACTGCTCATGCTTCGAAGCGATGCATCATGGAGCTAGACTTACGTGAATGTTCTTCGGTGCACTCTGAGAGCATAGCGGGGAAAGCTGCTAATTGTCTATTTCGTTCATGATGGGGAAAAGAAGCAGACTAGATCTAAGACACTAAAGCAACTTTGACATATGTTAATGTGAAGAAGTTACACGCCGAATATATCAAGGTTAGATCTTTCCCATTTAGATTACTTTGCCGTTGGGCACCTAGTAATATTACAATTGGAACATTTTTTCTTGTATTTTACTCATTCCATACCAGTCCCTGATTTTTTCCGTATATTTGCCTAGATTTAAGACGACAGTTGCATATTTGAATTCTTCATGAAAAAGAGCTTTCATCAAAGTACCAACATGCCTACAGTCTTAAGTCAGTGGTTCTGGCACTGCCTGGCAAGTCATGCTGCAGCTGCCGCAAGGGCAGCTGCAGCATGACTTACTAGGCAGTGTCAGAACCACTGACCAGGGCCTGTGACCATACTATGGAGTGAGTTAAGAAGTTTTATATGTGGATTATACATATCTCTCCTGTTAATCTGATATATCCAAGTGACGTTGATCAGTTTGAAATTTTAGTGCGTGATAGCTGTACAAATACAAAATTAGGGACCAAGTGTGATTTGTTGGGGAATTTTAATGCTGTAACGAATACAAATAACGATTTTGTCACACCTGGGAAGGCTGATGCCAATTTTATACTACTGCCACCAGAAAATTACATGGAAATCTCCTCTATAGAAGTAACGTAGATAACTGTAACACAAATGAATACGATCATAAGATGTCAGAAATTTGTAAATCAGCTGGGCTTTGTGCTTTAAGTGGAAGAATATTGTGGGATTTATCAGGTAGACCCACTTGTTACAGCCACATTGCAGCGAAGCCCAGCCGTGTTGATTATGTTCTAATGTTGCTTATACCATGTATGGAACTGGTAATGCCGGGGTCAGGTTGGTATTCTGACCATGTTACCGTCTTTCTTGACGTGCTAGTTAACAAAATACCCATTTCATTCAAATACAATGAGCTCTGTTCGAAACGTTCACTGGAACCCTGTTTTACTGTGCTAAATTGGTCTGCTTCAAATCCCAGGGTTTTAAATTGGCATAAGAAACAGTCAGCAAGAAAGATTGCGAAAAGTTTATGAACAGGCATCGTGACTTAAATGACAGAGTGTCGATGAAATTACTGAAGATTTTACATAAATTAAACAAAAGCAGGCCAAATGACATTAGAATAGAGAAAACAGAATAGGAGGAAAATTAAGCGTCTACCACTTCAGACAAATATTATTATTCTACCTATCGGGAAATGAAGAGACTGGCGAGATAAGTATCTAGTGAGGTTCACAATTATTCTTCAAGACAAACTTACTACAGGATGAGAACAGAATTTCAGCAAATGCGTATAAGAAAAGAAAGAACATTTAAACCAAATGTTATCCAGTCACTTAGTACCATATATGATAATAATACAACCCATGCTTGCAAATGAAGTTTCTTATTGTATCACTGGATACGACAAATCAAATCACTTATGACACAGGATATCAAAGACAGACTGTCTCCTATGGAAGTAATAGTACGAATTAAGAAGAAGAACGTAGGTTTTAATGGTTCATTTTCTGAAATTGGTTTTGTAACCACTGTAAATGAAATTGATCATGCTATATATGGACTGAAAAATGGTAAAACGCCCGAGAAAGATGATGTGTTGAATGAAATGCTAATGCAGAAAACTGGTAAACAGATACTGTCTCCATTGCTAAACGCCTTTTCAATTTTATATTTTCATCAGGTTTAATCCAGCCTCCTGGACAACAAGTCTGCTGACTCCTTTGCAGAAAGGTGGATCTCAACTGGATCTGAACACATATAGAGGAATCGCGTTGGATAGTAGATTATCTAAATTATTCTTTTCCAGTTTACATATACGTATAAATTTTTTCACAAATGAAGAACACAATTGAACAATATCAAATTCGTTTCACAAAAAGATCAAATAGTAAGCGATCATATCTTAGAACTTCGGACTGTAGTTGACAAACATGTGAAAATACTTGAAAAAGTCAGTTTTGTATGTCTTTTTGTTGACTTTAAAAAAAAAAACGTTTGATTTAGTTTGGCATGGGAGGCTGTCGTATTCTTACTGTCTTATGATATTGGAGGATGCATGTTTAATATTCTGAAAGATGTGTATAGGGATTCCTATCTCCAGACAAATTTTTATCACGTTTATCAAAATTTTACTGAATGGAGTAAAACAAGGTTGGGTTTTGAGTCCCACTTTATTTAACTTGTATGTGAATGGTCTATCTTTCATATTTTGACCAAATTTGATCTAGTGACCTTATAAAACGAAAATTTTCATTGTTCATTGTAAGCCGACGATTCCATTTTGCTGTCCGAATCTGAAAAGGGATTACAATGTTGTTTGGACAAACTATGATTGTACTGTGATATCTATTAATTTAGAGAAATCCAAAGAAATTATATTTAACAAAGCTGGTAAATTAATTTTTAGCGATTTTCAGATTGGACACAAAAATATTGAAGAGCTTAAAAAGTATTTGGGAAGACTCACGAAAGTATTATTCAGTAATATTTGAGGATTGAAATATCAGCGAATGGAAACTTTGTAATCGCCATAAAATACCTGTGTGACAGAAACAATTTAATCATTGGGAAGACTCACGAAAGTATTATTCAGTAATCAAACAGACACCGGCTTATACTTTCACCATAATATACTTGGGGAAACAAAGCAGTGGAATCATTGGGAATACTAAAAAAAATATTATTTAGTAATATAACAAAGGATTCCACTTTCTCCATAAAATACTTTTGTGGCAAAGCAGTAAAATCATTGGGATACGAAAGTATTATTCAGTAATCTAACAAACATTGGATTATACTCTCACCTTTTTGAAAAGACTATTATTCCTCTCCTTCTCTGTGGATGTGTAGTTTGGGGAGCGTATCTTGTCCAGCCGTCAAAATTATAAGCACCTGATGATTTAGGCAGTCATTTCAAAATGAGTTCGAAAAATTACACCTCAGTTTTCTGATATATTGTTTTTGTTTGTTGACTTTAAGAGAAAGACAAACAACACGGCAGTGACAAGCGAAACTGGCTAATATCCCTATCATCCAATTACATGTATTCTAAATCGTGTATGCAAAAACAGGGATCGCATTGCCAATTTAGCTTCGAGACCCTTTCTGTATGACGCCTACCAATGTATTTAATTTAAACATATTTATTTATGCGGATTACCCTATAGTGCATGAAATGACAAATCTAATGGGTTCTCCAGATGTAACTGGGAACTGATGGCCATAGATCGACCTGAATGGCTCTGCTGGTGTTAAAGATTGCTTGAACTTAAAAGGGTGCAGTGATCTTTGGAATAAGTGTGGGACCGGATATGACGAAACAAACATGGTTTTAGGTAATCTGAAGAAAAAATTATGTTAAAGAGGAAAAGTGACATACAAAACAATTCTTACCTGAAATAAAATTGAGAACATAAGCTGAACTTAAGGTGAAATTTGAATTTGAGAAATATTTGTCATCAAGGATGACAAAGTTCGAAAATCCTTCACCCGATGAGAATGAACGCCCACGATCTTCGTATTGAAACTGACACAAACAAACGACCAAGCCAAATTCCACTCGATCAACAATCATGCAATGTTTGCCCATCTATCGGGAATGAATCTAATTTTATTTTGGGTTGCTCAAAAGCGTGTGGTCCACGTGAAAGATTAACTGATTTTCCAACTGAAATATATGTTAACTTGGAAAATTTATGACGCGAAAAAAAATGTATATTACAATTTACCTTACGAGTGGGTTGGTGGGTGGTTGGGGGTGGGAGGCTTGGCTTTATGTATAGAAATTGAGGGCCCGCTCTGAAATATATGCATATACTTTGCATCGTGTTCGATTTAATTTTCCCTCTCAAGTGTCACTCTAAAGTATGTATTGCATTGACTCGTGCCGTGTTATCCTGTGCTTTGCTTTCACTTGTGTTGATCATCACGTTTGATCATAAAGAATGTAGTGTTATTGTATTGTACCTTGCTGTATCGTGGGATTGACACAATGCCGTGATTGTTGTATTATAATTTGTGCACAATACCACGATTGTTGTGTTATAATGTGTGTAATACCGATAGAATACCATGATAGTTGTATTATATGTGCAAGACCTACACAATACCATGATTGTTGTTTTATAGTATATATATACAAGACCGGCAAAATACCATGATAGTTATATTATGATATGTGCATGACCGACAAAACGCCAAAAAGTTGTATTATGTGTAAGCCTGACAAAATACAAAATGATAGTGGTAAGTGGTGCAATCAATAAAATCTATTTTTTTCATTCTTTTATTCATTCAAATGACGAATGGCGAGATAGAGACCCTTATCTTTCGCTGATAACAGCCTGATCTTATTGAAATCATTTTATCATTGTCCTGGCGCTAGAGAATTTGTGAAGGTTAATCGGAGGTCTTATCGTGCATTTCTTTTAACTCTTTCAGTGTGGCGTTTTGAATGACTGGGTAGCCTTCTTTAGTATGCTTTGGGTGCATGGAAAAAATGTTTGCATTTACTGATATGCGCCCGACTTGAAAAAAATCAGGGATCCATAGCGACACCACGTCGTGAACATCTTAACGTGATCCATCCACAAGTTGCAGTAGATTTCCACCATGTTTCAGCATAACTTAAGGAACTATTTCAGAGAAAAAAGTTTAAATATATGAAAACACACAAAAAGTCATAGGAAACAGAAAAAAAATCGCAGCATCACCTGGTGAACAAATCAAGAATCAAGGGTCTCCAGATCGTCATTGTGTTCCTGAGGGATGTCAAAGCAATTAAGTGACAGACATCGGAGAAGCTTTTTTAAAGATTTGACCATAAGAAATTCATTAAAATACCAAAATTACTGCAGCATGGCCATTTGACCGAATTCAGTAAACACCTACTGAAGGAACACTGAGACCAAGTTTGAAGTGAATCTAGCTAACGGCTTTGCAGAACGTGAAAATATGAATTGTGAAAGGGACGGGCATACCTGCCAGGTGTGTTCATGCATTGGAATGACCATTCAGTATCTTTGTAAATTTTCAAGCCACTGTGTACCGGCGATTTCAAATTGGATGCGCCTATATCACAAAACTATAAATAAAAATGGAACTGCATTTCAATATATATATTTTTTAAGATATTCAACATTTAAGTTTTCAAATGGCCCCAATTATCACACCTTTAAAAATTGTGACTTGGGTCATGTATTCATTGGACGCGCAATTGTCACAAGCATGTAGGTATACATCGAAGTTTTGTGATCATTTATCATGGTTTTAAAGATATAAGATTTAAATTTTTATTCAGATAATATTTACATATTTTCCTACACGACTATTCCAAATCAGCTGCACTGTTGCACCTACTGGGATAAACCAATGCGACATATGGTGTTTCTAGGTAGTATATTTTTCAAGAATAACCACGAACCAGATTTAACAAGCAAAGAAAGAAAAAAGGAAAATGAGGGATTCTTGGCAGAACCAAACCCATGCAATGGGACAGACATAACACCACAATTCTAATAGAGCACTGTGAAACATTTTTGCCAACTTGAATGGCCCTAAGCAGAAAATATGCATACACCTCCTTAAAATATCCCCACAGCAAAGACTTCCTAAAGACGTAAAAACAGCACAACATACAAAAACCAGGAAAGATTTGCTTCATAGTGTGTAGCGTTAAAATTTGCGTGCCCGGTTACAATATATAGTTCATACACATTTGCACTCGTAGTTCAAACATGTATTTTTAATTTTAATTGAAGCCTTTTTACGTCAAAGCTTTAAAGACATTCAATGTTTTAATTTTTTCTGTTGTTTTAAATTGCTTAAATATAAATTCTGCAACTTAAGTTTATTATTCAGGGGATCCACATATAGCACAAACACGAAAATTTGAGGTGGAAAAACACTTCCATCTAAATTAACTTTGAAGTTATTCACACAATTGGGGTCATTTTAATTTACCCAACTAGCATAAAGTTGACATGGGCAACTTTGTTCTTTTGACGTGCCTACCTCACATACACATCAATTGAGCTTGGGAGTGGCACCTCCGTCTGTTACAATTTTAAAGGCATTCAATATCAATATTTTTCAAGTGTTCTTGATTAGCATAAATCAAATTCCACAGCTTTTGACTGTGTTTCGGGATCCGCCCAGACCAAAAAAACCCTGTGAATTAAAGAGGAAACGGCACCACCATCTGTAGTAGTTTTGAAGATATTCAACATTGAATCTTTTCAAACTCCCCCAATTAGCAAATTAAAATTCTACAACTTCTATTCGTGTTTCATTGGATGTGCCTATATCACAAACCTTTGAATTAAAGTTAGAATGGTACCTCTGACGGTTATAGTTTTGAAGATATTCAGCCTTCAAAATTTTCAAATACCCTGATGAGGATACATTGAAATTTTACTTTCCTTTGCTTTTTCATAGGATGCAACTGCAACACAAACCCACAAATTGAAGTTGGAATGGCACCTCTTCCTTTAAAACTTGAAGATATTTAACATTCTAAATTTTCAAATGCCCTGATTAGCATTAATTAAATTTTTTACTTTTCTGTTTAGTGTTCATTGGATGCGCCTATGTCACAAACCTATAAATTAAAGTTGGAGTAGCACCTCTCCCTAAAATGGTTCTGATGATATTTATTATGTAAACTGGAAATATCATAAATTACTGTTTAATAAAACTTTACAATTTGTGTTTGTGGGGCATTGGGTGCGGATGTAGCACAAATCTCAGAACTGAAATGGATATGGAACCTGTAGCTAATATAGCTTTGGAAATGTTAAGAACTTAAAATCATAACTGCTCCCAACTTGCATCATTTTGAATAAGCCGACAATTCAACAGTCAGATGCACAACTTCACAGCTTGGCTACTATTTTAGGCAAATATAGTGTTTCTGTATTCAGCAACATTCAAGAACCGCTTTATTCACAATTAGGACAGAAAGAAAGAGAACGAAAGACAGAAAGAAAGAGAACGAACGAACGAAAGAAAGAAAGAAAGAAAGAAAGAAAGAAAGAAAGAAAGAAAGAAAGAAAGAAAGAAAGAAAGAAAGAAAAAAAGAAAGAAAGAAAGAAAGAAAGAAAGAAAGAAAGAAAGAAAGAAAGAAAGAAAGATGGCCACTATGAGAAGCGTCATTGTTAGCAAAATTAAAGCAATAGGCCAAGCAGTTCTTGAGAAGAGGCATTTTCGACCCTTTCCAAAAGTTTTCTCTAAACAAATCCTTTAAAAAGGTGTAAAACATATATCATAATACCACGTATTGCTATCAACTGGGTAGATAACTACTCTGACAACGACATAATACTTATCAAAACAATCTGACTGACGCCCTTTTTCAGAAGTCGCAAATATCAAGAGTCTATAAATAAAAGGATAATAGTAGACGTTAAAGATCACATACGCTCTGCTGACTGACCATTCGCCACTGGTATAGGAAAACATCGTACTATATATATATATATATATCTTTATTTCGTACTCGTAGTACACATGGTTCAAAAAATCAGTACTGAGAAAAAAAAATATAAGGAAATCTTACATTTCGATTGCATAAGTTCTTGGACTGAACAGGCAAGTTTAAAACAGTCAATATTGAGGAGAAAAAATATAAACAAACATAATATTTCACATATACAAGTTCATGGACAAAGCAGTCATATTAGAGAGTGCACAAATACTCTATCAGCTCCACCACCTCCGTATGGTGTAGATGAGAGTCCATGCTGCCATCACGGATCTCGCAAAGTTCGCGTATTAGACCTGACTGTGCCTTCAGTTCAGGTGAAGGTGGACACGATTTCTCCTTCAGTGTACAATAAATGATATCAATATATTCATGGGTAAATCGGCTTCTCTCAATGTCATACTTCTGTAAAATATAATTGAACGATCGTCCAACTTGCGATCGTGATCCGTTCATAACTAATTTGAAGCATGTTCTAAGTAAGAGTGTATCACATTGGGAAATTTTATGAATGAACTTCAGAAATCTGGAATGTAATTGAATCTCAAATGGATTTGATCTGCATATTTCTGGCAATAGCGCATTGTGGGTTCTGTAAGGCAACTTCCATATAAATCTTACTGATTTACGCCACGCAATAAACATTTTGTTTACTTCACAGCTTGAGTAGTCCCACAGCTGAGAGCCATAAAATGACGTGGCATAGGACTGAAATAATTTATACCGCACTGAGGAAAAAGCATGCCAAAATTGGGCCATTATATTATTGGCTTCTGAATATAACTTATTTATACATCGTTGGATATTACGTGTGTCCGAATCAGCTCCGACACAATTACCTAGATGAACATACCCATTAACTTTCTCAATCGGTCTACCATCCATATTAACTGATTGGCATGATTTGGTGTCCGAGTAGGACAGCCATTTACTTTTTGACGGATTGAAAACCACTTTATACTCTTTTCCATAAACCGAGCAAATTTCCAGTAATTTACCGAGACCGGTTATGGTGGGAGATAACAGTACCAAATCATCTGCAAACGCAAGTGCACCTACGAACATGTTACCAATGTGGCATCCAAAGCCAGATTTTGTAAGTCTAAGAATAAGTTCATCCATGTATATCCCAAACAAGATGGGAGAGAGAGCTCCTCCTTGTTTGACACCATTACTGCACCTAAATGGTCTGCTCAATGTATTTTCCCACACTACATTAACAGATTGGTTCGTGTACATATTGAGGAGTAAACGTATTATAGTAGGTGACATTCCTCTTTTTTTTAATAATCTAAAAAGTTTGACATACTCCACCCTATCAAAGGCTTTAGTAGTATCAAGGAATGTTATGTTAACATTACTTTCGTTAGACATGTAATAATTTACACATTCAGACAAAACGAAAGTGCATTGGGTTGTTGAAGCATCACGCTTGAACCCAAACTGTTCCTCTGATGTACTTAATACTTCCATGTTTTCAGCCATGATTACACAGTCAAATAATTTACCAAAGATACTGCTCAGTGCAATACCTCGATAATTATTGGAATCACTTATTGATTTTCTTTTGTCCTTCGGAATCGGTAGCAACATGATCTTTGTAAGTCCCGCAGGAGCTGTACCATGCACAATCATGGTTGAAAAAAGAAGCGATAAACACACATGTAAAGTATTATTGCCATTAATAATGTGATCAGCGTAATAGCCGAGGTCGCCATCGTGCTTTCCTTTTTTCAGCTTTTTTACACCAGTTTTTATCATGTCCACTGTCACAGAACATATGCTATCCGCTTCACCATTCTTTATAGAGTTTTCAAGGTCACCCATTAGCCTGTCCATTTCATTTACATCGTACGAGACTGAGGTATACAATTCGGCATACTTATCAGCGAAAAGTTCTCCTATTGCTTGAGGCTCAGACACCCCATCGACCATACTTGGCCTACAACCACCTGCGTTTTTAATTTTTTTTACTTCCGACCAGAAGTCTCTCGTTTTATTATTTACGACAGTTTCTGCTAACTTGTTAGCACTACACGTTTCTTTGTTCTTTTTTACAAAACGTAGAGCGTAATGATACTTTGAACGAGTATTGTTTCTAATATCAGCTACATGACCTGACCTAGGTGAATTGTTACACTTCCATATGAAGTGCCAGAATATCGCATCCTTGCGATTGCCTTCCACATAATTATTCCACCCTGGAATAACTTTCTTTGTTTTTTCAGAAGTGTAAGGAATTGTACATTTGCTCGCTTTAATGCATGCAGACACTATTTCGTCATGGAAGCGTTGAATATCTGACGCATGCTCCTTACACATGGTATTTGTACAGCGTATGGCTGACATGGGAATTTCAACATTTTTCAGGTTTTCATCCAACTGACAACGATAATTTTCTAAATCTGTCATAGTTGCGTCACGCCACATTGGTCTAGAGATGTGAGATTTTACATTGCCATTTGAGTTATAGAAATTCGTTATTTCCAATTCAAGAAATACTGGTGAATGATCTGATAAACAATCACCTTCGTGTTTCGTAAAGTATCCACATACTGATTCAGCTAAATTATCTGACAGTATAAAATGATCCAAAGTTGACCTTTCATGATTACTCTTGCTCTCATAGGTGAAATCGACCTGGTTCTTATCATGATTCAAAGCACACATTAGACGTTCATCCAGGACAAACGACAATAGTTTCTGCGTGTGTACTGACCCTAGTCTTGAAAGGTCTGTATTAAGGTCCCCACCTATAACAATATTATCAATATTGAACTCTTCACATTTGGAGCTTATTTCAATTAGAATATCATTATATTCTTTAGAATTTTCATTATCTCTCAGAGTGTCACATGGCATATATACGTTTATAATAAATATTGTAGAATCCTCTGACTCACATATAATCCCGCATACTCGTTTTGAATGGAATTCAATCGGGGTCATTTTAAAGTTTATTTTTTTGTTCCAAAGAATGGCACAACCTCCGTATGGTCTGCCATAGACGAGTTCCGTTTCGTTCATCCCCGACACACCAACTACACCTATTCCTTCAACATGGTCTGTAATTGAGTCAATTTGTTTTTCGAAAAGCCAGTGTTCTTGCAGTAGTATGATATCAGACTGCTTAGACAATTTCTGTATGTACTCCCACCTGCCGGCTCCATGGCCGTGACGGTTATATGATGCTAATGACAAGGTTGTCATGATTAATATTATATAGAATAAGTGTCTTAAAGCCATGATTGCTAATTATACTTAGAAATCCTCCCCTCTTGATCCAGACTTTGGAGGGATATATTTTCTGACTTTAACTCTCTCTGGCCATAATGTGTCCTGAAACAAATCTTTGAATTGTGAGGCAGGCACTGTTAATCGAAAGGATTTGAACTTAGCACTGTCATGTGATATGCATTCGAGAGCGCGAACTTCAAATCCTGATTCAACCATATATGCTTGTAAATCTCTGGTTTCAGTATTGCGATCAACTCTGTATATGAATAAATCTCGATTGGGCTCTGGAGCTCCTCTAAATCAACCGAATGCAACAGTGGCCTTGCCGGTTATGATTCTTTGACGTCGCTTATCTTGTTGACGTTGTCTTTTTTCAACATATGGAGGTATTTGAAAACTTCCCGAATCAAAGGAATTATTCCTTGTCCCCCATTCTTCTTTATGCGATTCAGAATCATGGCTAGCTGCTCTGCTAACCAGGGAGGAATGGCTCGGGGCACGATGTAGGCTATTGTCCCGGGACATAGACTGACGTATTGCCAGCCTAAAGAAATCTGGTGTGTCGGGTGTCGCAGTGGGATTATGTGGGATAAAACCTCTCCCCCGTCCCATTACTCTCCCTCTCCCGCGTCCCGCTACTCTTCCTCTACCACGGCCTCGTGTTTCGCGCTCGGAAAAAAACGTGGGAAATATTCGCAGTGATTGGTCGCGTCAGCTCAGTTACTTCTTGGTTTTGACCGAACTCATTTTGAAGATTATTGTCGTTTCGAAACTGAGTCTGGTCTGGGGCGACATTGTTTGCAACAGAAGGAGGTATATGATTAGCCGCATTACCACCTGGGATCACAGATTCTGTCTGTGTAATTGTTTGCGTTGCGTTTTGCCTTGTGGCATCAGCATAAGATTTTATTTTAATGTTATCTTTCAATTGTATATTTTCACATACGATTCTATCCATAGTTATTTGCATGCGATCCATGCGCTCCTCAAATTGATTCAATCTGTCGATAAGTGATATATTGTTAAGTTCTTCTGGGTGAGAGCGTGGTATTTTCCCCAAACTGAGGGCATCAATCACAATGAGGGGGCTCTTCTCAGCTTTGTCTAACTTTCCTAAAGCTGTGATAATGTCCTTGACATGTGCTTCGCTCTCTAGTCTCGAGACCGAATTTTTTCTGTTATTCACGACACCTATTATATCATTGTCACAGAAATTCCATAACGCGTCTTTTGCCTCGATAATCTCCATGTCGGTAAAGCGCCCGAGCACAGCATTTTTAACATTCTCGCTGGTGCCACTTTGCAAACTGAATATAATATATGCAAGGAGGGGCTGGAGAAGCATAGTGCGATCACTTTCAGCATTTGCATTTGTCAATTCTACATTGTCCTGGGCATTTTCGGGGTTTCCACTGTTGACATTAGACCTGTCTGAGACAAGTTCTGACGTTGACTGGTAATCCTCGTGGTGCTCTTGATTATTATTTGACGCAGACACAGTGGTTTTGGGTTTTGATGTCTCACTCAGGGCTTTTAACTAAAGTTATGTCTCCAGACTGAAATCTAAGGTCTTTACAGTTCTTGCAAAGAAATAGATCCGTGCCGTAGCAATCAACAGTTTTTCCCGACCTTTTGTATGGGCAGGCCCCTTCGTCTGGGCCTATGCACTTAGGCATGATTGTTTTTGGCACAATTGAACACAGTTTAATGAAAATCAATTTATGTCAAGAACAATGGCATCCTGGAACAATTGCCACCTCTCTGAAAGTTTCTGACGCACCCAAGAAAATAGATGTGCCCAAAGTTCACTTACATCGTCTCAATCTAACTAACTGATAACATCTCTGGTGTCAGTGTCACTTACTTCATCGAAGTTATCTTCTTGGGAAAAAAATATTGTCTCTTGGATGATGAAAAACTAGACGTTGAAGACCGCGATATTCAGCTCAATGTCTCCAGCTTGCGCATGCGTGTATTATTAAAACAAAAACTATTGTTTGTTTATTTATTTAGTTGTGTTCATTTGTTATGATTAAACCATTCACCGCTTCCTATATTAACAAACCTCTCCGCACGAGTTTAAAGTCTTTCAGTCATTTTAATGGAGAGTAAATGCGTGAATTACATTCTTCAAAAGATTAAAAAAAGTAATCATCCGCACGCCTTGTCAAACAGATTTAACTCCTGGGTGTCATCCTGTCTGAGGATCTGCGATGGGATAAGCAGGTTGCACACATCCATTCGGAAGCCTCGAAACGCATCTATTCCGTTCTGTTCTATTTTATCTATCTATCTATCTATCTATCTATCTATCTATCTATCTATCTATCTATCTATCTGTCTGTCTGTCTGTCTGTCTGTCTGTCTGTCTGTCTGTCTGTCTGTCTGTCTGTCTGTCTGTCTGTTTGTCTAGCTAGCTAGCTAGCTGTCTGTCTGTCTGTCTGTCTGTCTGTCTGTCTATCTATCTATCTGGCTGGCTGGCTGTTTTGATCATTTAGCAGATTGTTAATACATCCCCAAATACTACCAGATTGTCCGTGCAGGTGGAAAATATTAAAGCAGTAGGACGGACGATTAAAAACTAAGTCCTGTTTCTGGACGGTGGAGGTAATATGGAACTTTTTACGTGTTAACTGGCGAACAATTCCAGCCACCATCTACATGCAGGTCATGTCCTGTGATATATGACGCGCTATCAGACGCCAGGAAGAGGATGCTTTTTGTGACGTCGTCGACCGTCGCAAGCCGCCTCAGGGGATACTGCTCGGTCGATTTGCTCAGGAACTGTAAACACAAGTCACAAAGTATTACACACTTAACTGTTGCTGCAGTTTGGTACAACTAAATCTTATTTATATCCACAAAGCCTTTCTCGTATTAAAATTATTAATGTACGTCTGAATTTCCTTCGCTTAGTGGCGAAAAATCATTGGTGAATGCAAAAAGGGCAAAATAGATGTTAAAAACAAGAGAAGTGTGACAGTTCTGTGTTCAGCTGTCCTGGATTTAATGACCAAAATGGACTGCATTATATAATTATCAAGTATTGCAAGAAAGGTCAAACTCTTCGGCAATGCTACATAGGCATTGCAGGGTGTCCATTGTAGCAGTCCTAGTTAGAATTTTCCTGGATTTGTACAGGTGGTCTAGCTGCAACTGTTTATTTTACAATCACTGGGACTGAATATAATGCCCAAGCTTGTTTCCGCTTCAGTTATGCACTGGCGGGTGGTTAAACCAGGTTAAGCTGTCCAGCTACAAAGGGTATATATTGGTTCAGGGGTAAGTCAAATTGTTGTTATCTGAACCTGTTCTATACAAATTTAGTAATTATGGTTTGTTTGACAGGTATTCATCTTTCATAATGAAGCTCTGCATTTATAAGCAAAGCTTCACGCATTTAGCTAATTCATCATTTGCCACGTTTATATTTATTCATTATTATGGGGGTTGTCTTTGCTGAATATTTAGCTTAGACAAGGAGCCGCTACTCAGAGAGACATGTACGGGTAAAAGGCTCCCAAACATGTTGAGAAGTTACTCGCTGAAGACCCTTTAATTCATTTGGGCTGATACAGCCTCTGTCAAATTTTACAGAGGAACGTGCGCAATATGGATAGTACTTCCATATGTATATAGGTTAGACAGGGACAGGTTAGCTTATGGAGAATAAAGAGTTCGGACTGCGGAATAGGGTAATGACTACTAGGAAGTGGTTCTGGGCATAAAGAAACAAATACAGTAAGGATACATTCATATACTCCAGCACCATTACACTGACCGTGTTGACGTACTCTTGTGGATTATTATTAAATGTAGAAGATCCATGATAGAAATTCATATGGACCATCTACTGAATAAGATTAGTGGAGAAAAAGTCATTCACACCAAATCTTAGGAGAATCCAGTCTGAACTTTGAGGGAAGTCCACACTAGTCTTACAAAAGCCTACTTGTCAAAGTATAAACGTATTGCAGTATCGACTACGGACCAAATTAATGTTCAAGGGTACTCGGATGTGTTTCAATGCAATTTCAAAGAAATCTACGACTCAGTTTGAGATAAAAAAAAAAAAAAACCCTTTTCGTTCCCCAAAATTAACAACACTTCTATTTTAAAAATCACTAAAGGGCCAATCCAGTGTACACCCTTGCTAAGTCTGAATATGTATATATATAGAGCTAATCCTATTCCCTTTTATGTCAATTTTTAACATATGACCACTGAGATGAATGATGAATGAAGTGGTGCAGCAATATATAATTGCATCACACAAAAGTGAACTTAATAATCATGCTACGTTCCTAGTGATCACCTTTACACTCGTCATTAGGCTACTTTATCACTGACCATCAATGGCCCTTGTTTTTTAAGCTTACGTCACCAGGGTACTTTATCACTGACTACATGTACCTATAAACTTTTTTCTATGCTTACGTCAGTAGGTTACTTTATCACTGACCGTCAATGAACCTTGTGTTTTCTTATTTTTTACCCGAACTAAAAATGATAAGAAGAGGGGATATCGGCATCAAATGGGTGACGTCATGTTAGTCCTAGGAAGCTAACTTCCTTGGTTTGTCATATCAAGAACTTGTCATAGACTTGACAATCAAATGGTGGTTCTCCCGATGTTGCTAGGCTTACGCTTGGTATTGAATACTATCGACGATCAAATTATGTTGCAAGGGAGCTTTGCAAATTGGGTTCTGCTATGCTGAAATGGATTCAGTCCTGTTTCGATCTCGATCCAATGTTCGTTAAATAAAGTTTCCAATCAATCAATCAATCAATGTTATCCGCGCTTGGTCCAAGTTATATTACAGATCTGCTCCAGTGGTACCGAGAAACAAGGTCGTTGTGCTCCAGCAATCAGGGACTCCTTGGAAAGAAGTTGTATATCGTGTGGCCAAGGATTGTTTGAGAATGCTGCCCCAAAGCTGTGGAATTAACTTTCTTTTAACATTCGATCAGGTGTGTCTTCATCATGCTTTTGACACAAGCTCAAAACTCCCCTCTTTTGGACCGCACATGGACTGTAATACTTCCAATAACGGTTTTACGAAAACACATGGTTTTTAAATTTCCAACATCATGGACTGTTATTTGAATACCAATGCGTATATATTTTACTTTTTTAAGCAAGGACTTTTAATTTTAACTGCGCCGCAACCGTTATATTTATCTCTGTGGATTCCTTACTGCTACAAGGCCACCTTAAATTGTCACGCTTCTTTGATCTATGATGTAGGAAATGGTGTGCAATATAAATCAAACAAACCAAACACAGTCTGACCAACAATCACGTATAGCGCTGTCCGAATGATAATGCATGGTGGAGACCGACAACTGAACATGCATTGGGCTGGGTGAACATGTTATACACAAGCTACTAGTTATGCATCATGAACGCCAAAAAAACCAGTAATTCTTAGCCCAGGAAGTCGTAACACATCTACAAATGAGGCCCCGCCAAACTTGGATCACAACCGACAGACATACCAAAACTATATGAAAGACAGTCCGATCATTACATGACAACTGTAAGACATTACACATGAGAAGCAATCCCATGAAGCAAAAACCGGGGAATAGTTACTACGTATCTTCTAAAAGCTCATTCAAATCCAGCCACATACCTCATCTATTTCTTCTTCTGACGAAAAAAGTCCCTCCTTATAAAATAATTTTGTTGTAACGAGACCTGGGCTGAAAGGATCAAGACAAATGCGCAAATTAGACAAGATGCCGGCTACGCAATGAGTCATCCAAAGTAACTTCTCATGATAATGCAGTATCCAGTTCTGGACAGCTAATAAGAAGTTAACATTTATTAATAAATATATTTTGTCTGCATAACTTACAAAGTAGGAATAAGCAGTTGCTTGACCGTGATGACATCAAACTAATTTTAATTGAATCTGAGTCTTTCCGAACAGGGTGAAGGCGTAACGACCATTGATACTATAGACTGCATCGTGTTCATATTTCTTTCAATTTGGTGGGATCATCTTGTATTAACTTACCTTGACCTAATACACAGCAAAAGTGATATTCAACACAATGAAATAACCATCTTTATGCTCCCATAAGTTCTTTATTTCCATAGGTTCCTTGGTTTTGAGTAATATCGAGTCAGATAATAAGTCCCCCACCGGGGACTATAGGTTTGCACCTTGTTTGTCCGTCCTTCGTTCCGTGCATCCTTCCCACAAAGCTTGTCTGGGTCATATCTCATGTACCATACACCTACACCTAAACCTATCACCATTTGGGCTCAATACCTCCTTGGATAGGGGTTAGTCGCTCACCAGAATTGGGTCACTGTGACTTTTACCTTGACCTTTGACCCCATGAAGTTTGAGCTTTTGCTATACCGGAACACCTGCAGCCACCAAGTTTGGAGAACCCTGTAACTTGGATATTAGGTCATGGTGATGCACACAATAACCCAGCATGGGTCTCACCGAGATGTATCTTAATGTAAGATAATACGGTTCTGCCTTATTTAGTAGAAATCTGAAGCCTCTATAATGTGATACATGTACTAGTTACACGAAGAGATTTTTTTCGTCGACGATCTCACGCTAAATTGTCCGGGTCATATCTCATGTACATTGTATTGTCCTATGCGTCTTGTATATATCATTTTGTGCGTCTCCGTGTCTGGAGAACCCCTAGATTAGTCATATTTCATGTACTATTGGGTAATCCAGTGAAAATAAATATGTTTAAACTAAACTAAATTGTTAAAATCAACCTATAAATTCCGCATGCTACATGTCACCATTCATATCCTAGGACCTCATTCTGCGTTGAACTTATCATGGGATAAATTGGAGGCTGACCCAAAGTTTAATCGCTAGTCATGCAGGTGAAAAATATGTAGCAATATGCCATCATAGACTCCTGATATGGTTAGGTTTACTTGAAAAATGTTATAGTCAGCATTGCATTTATCTTGTCACGCAGATGACTTGGGTGAAATATATGAAGCAATATGCCATCATATTGTGAAGATTTATCTGCAGAATAGCAACTACATTTATGTAGTCGACTACATTTATGATTTTTAAGGTTTTCCGAGAATGTCTAATTAGTTCCAATGAACATTTCCAATATATAGGAAATTGTCCCTTACGGGAAGTCGTTCATAGGTTTGTAGTTCCATGGATTATGCATGCGGTAGATATGATCATATTCAAAGAGGATATAAAGTACTTAAGTTCCTTTGACCTGAGTAAGTTAGAGTAAGTAAGACCTATAAGAATTCAAACTCACAGGACGATGTCACGTCTGTCGGGGTAATTCTTAGTGTCATTAATGCTTTGCTTGAGATCGCAGAGACTTCTCCCTTTGTCCTTTCCATAGATACCAAGACATTCTTGTTACTCTTTGCGCTGAATAATTTAAAATGCAGCCAAGAAATATTGACTTGAACTCTTCATGAGTTGTCTGGTGGGCCTGTATACTTGGCAAGATATATATAATCGGCTTACCAAACAGCATTAACCCTGACTCCCCTGGGTCCCAGATCTAAAAAACAGGAAAATATTTATATGACAAACGCTATCTTGCGCCACTTCGTGTCATTTGATGTAAATTGCCGATTTGTGAAGGTAAGTGGCACAAATGGCGCACATATCATTTCAATGAAAGAAAATACAATTCTAAACAACACAATATTCTGGTTTTAGATCCGCCGTGTCTCTAAAAAATTAAAATCTTTGCGGGGCGTCGGTTCCCTAGAAATAATAAGTGACTGCACTCAAATACTTTTTATTTATTTATTTATTTATTTATTTATTTATTTATTTATTTATTTATTTATTTATTTATTTATTTATTTATTTATTTATTTATTTATTTATCTATCTATCTTTTCATTCATTCATTCATTCATTCATTTATTTACTTATTCATTTATTTATTTGTTTATTTATCCTTTAAGTACTTGCTATTTTGTAATGACAATGAGAACTGCCATGTTATATTTATTAATTTATTTATTTGTTATTTACTTACTTACTATTTTGTAATGACAATAAGAACTGCCATGACGATACTAAGTGCACATAACGTAAAAGCTACGGTCTGGTTTTATTACGCCACGGGTCAGCAGGCGGACTTACGGTTTCTAGAATCGTGCGAAAAGCCTTGTACCTCATGCGCGTTTGGGAAAAAAGATTTCATCTAGTGTGTCTACTTAACGACCCCATGCCCCTGCTCAATTTAGCGAGGTCTTGCAAAAACATTGTGCCAATTGCTACTTTTAATCAAACAAAAATTTTCATCTTTAAAATTGCACACAAACACTTTTGCACAGGTACGTTAGATAGGACAGTGTGCTTTCTGGTCCGTTGAAATCAGCGGAGACCATATCATACCCTGGGGGTGGGGGTGGGCACATACTAAACATCAAGACATATGGGGAGGCCCGCAGTGATATTAATCAAGCTGTTAACGATCTCAATTATATATTTAACAAAGCGGGTAAATTAGCTTTGAAATATAGTTCTTCAAAAAGGCGCAAAAAGAAACAATTACCAATATTTGCCAGTACAAATTGTTATACACTTTTCCGTGGCTTAAAAGCATTGGCCCGACAACTGTCTTCTGATCCCCGAAACTGTATTTTACGACAAACATACTATGCCACACGCTGAGAGTTTCGGAAAATGAGTAAGGCGTGCAGGCGAAATTTTAAAAATAATCTCATTAACTCTCTGGGCAAGCTTCAAGGAGGTAACCCTAAGGAGTACTGGAAAATCATTAAAGAGTTGGAAAATGTGGTGTGCCCCAAATCAAACCCGTCTGAAAATATAGATGCAATCGTATGGTTAAATCACTTTACGAGAATCATGTCAGATGAAACTTAGGTAAAGGGCAGTCCCATGTACGATCAGGTTAAAAAGAAATTAGATGAAGCGTGGTCCCCCCCATTTTCCGAACTCGATTTTAAAATTAGTAGAGGTGAAATAAAATATTGTATTGATGTACTAAAAAATGGTAAATCCCCGGGCAACGATGGAATATTGAACGAGATGATCAATTCCTGCAGAGATAAATTACTTCCTGTATTAGCAAAGCTATTTAATATGATATTTACATCTAGTTGTTTTCCATGGAAAATAAGTATGCTTACACTTATACATAAAGGTGGATCTGCTTTAGACCTTAATAAATGCAGGGGCGTTTCTATGAGTAGCTGTTTATCCAAATTATTTTGCGCAGTAATGAAAAAACGTTTGGACCACCATATGAAGAAAAAGGGACACAGCAGTAAATTTCAGATTGGGTTCGTAAAAAATTGTCGCACAAGCGATCACATATTTGTCCTTCGATCTCTTATAGACAAATATGTCAAAGTAGCGGGCAAGCAGAAATTCCTTTACGTATGTTTTATTGATTTACAGAAAGCCTTCGATACTCTGTGGCATGATGGTCTATTTTAGAAATGTCTAGAATATGAAATAAGAGGATTTATGTATAAAATTTTGAGAGACGTATGACAAGTCGTCTATACAGATAAAGTTCAACTCAGGATTATCCGAAAATATGTATATAACCGATGACGTAAAACAGGGATGTGTTCTTAGTCCAACGTTATTCAATTTATTTATTAATGATTTACCAGAAATTTTTACGGATGATTGTGAACTAGGAATCCCAGGGAATGTTCCTGTGTGATATCAAAGCAATTGGGTGAGCGGTTTCCGAGAAGAAGCTTTTTTAAGATTTGCCCACAAAAAAACCAAAAAAATCATTAAAAATCCAAAAATCACTGGACCGTAACCATTTGTACAAACTTAGTAGAGACCCACCCAAGGCACATCTCCACCAAGTTTGAAGTGGATCTGGCCGACGGTTTTTGAGAAGTCGAAAATGTGAACTGTGGACAGACGGACGACGGACGACAGACGACGGACGGACGACGGACCCTCACAACACCTCAGCTGACTGACAAGTCAGTTGAGGTAAAAATCAGGAGAAATTTTTAAGGATTTAAAGCAGTACAATAAGAGTCAACTATTTCACTTAATTATGGAATTACAGGACACGGCACTGATCAAAATTGCATAAAATTTATAGAATGTTGTTTGGAAATAAGAGGAAAATTGCTGTAATATCGAGCTGTAAAGTATATTATTAATTTTATGTCTTTTGTTCTAGTCGTGTACACAATGTAATATCTGGTCTGTATTTGTGACTTGTGTGTCGCATGTGTTGTTGCCACGTTTATACTGTATTTTATTAATTAGTTCTGGACTGTATTGTACTATATTGTGTTGTATTTGGTCAGGTTGTTTTGACTGACAAATTACTGTGTACAACGTGAAACAGTGCAGCCTATACAGGCATTCAGTCATGTTACCTACCACCAGTTGCGTTTCTCCTTCAAATGGACTGCTTCCAACCGATTTGCTTTTAACTACGGCAGGGAATTAAGTTCGCAAATAACTATTCACACACATTCCTTACCTATAGCTAATGCCTTTGTAAACATTCCCAGAGCAGCTTTAGTCATGCAATAAGTGATGCAATCGGGATGCTGTAACAAAATGGAAGAATTGTTTTTGGTGCAAATTGCAACAAAAGACCTTCTCATCGAAATTATAATAATGATTCTAGATTTAAACTGGAATTGCAGTGTGCAAACAAATCTCTATGCAAAAAAATTCACACGGCTAAAAAAACATCAAAAAATAAGCCTTCTCTTTCTGATAGTTTTCCAGAGAGAGAGAGAGAGAGAGAGAGAGAGAGAGAGAGAGAGAGAGAGAGAAGAGGGAGAGAGAGAGAGAGAGAGAGAGAGAGAGAGAGAGAGAGAGAGAGAGAGAGAGAGAGAGAGAGAGAGAAATGGAAACTGGGTGTGTAGGCTTCCAATATCTGATGGCTTTAGTCCATGCCTGACCATGCGTCTCAGGGGAAATGAAGGTAGTGCTCCCAATGTGGTCCGCGCAGCCAGTACAAAGATCATGCATTACAATGCCCCATTCGAAAGCCTCAGTTTAGGTGTAAGGCAAACACATGATGTGCATATGTGAATAACAATGTGAGAGTTTGGGAAACGATAGATTTTAATATGCCACATGATCATGATTGATAAGCGAAATTTGTTTAAAATTTCGAATATTTGCAGTGGTCAATCACAAAATTTATGTACAAGTTACAATGGTATCTTTCTTAGTTCTTCCAAGGCATCGTGGATTTAAAATTTGACATGCCCCGAATGAAAAAAATATCTATGAATGCTTCATTTCAGACAAATATTTGATCACCTATTGACACACTGACTGGTCAACTGTTCTTACAGGGTGTCCTTTATGCAGTTGCTGTATGTCCTTGGCCTATTGGGGGGGGGGATTAGTTTGCAAGAGGGGTTAATATAGGCTTTGTCTACTGCCCAATTGCTATTGAAAATGAAAATACATTCAAGCCATCTCTGTTTGGTGACCTGAGCTTTCTGTCGTATATTACATAGAAGGCGTCACAATATATTTCAAAAGAACGTGCTTAAAGGTTACATTGTTTTTAAAATCAATCTTTCAAATTTTAAAACTTTCGAACTGACACATGCCTTCATAATGTTACAACCAAACTAACTCAAAGGGTTATATTGACATCAAATTTCAAGATTCTGCCTTTGACAGTTTCTGTGAATTAAAACTCCGGACTAAATGAGAAAAAAGATCAGAAAAGAGGGAAAGGAGAGACGGAAAGGAAGCAAATTACCGGACAAAAATGATCTGTTGCATCTGAACATGGACAATATTAACCATATTTACAGATACTTTTACACATCTATTAAACAACGTAGTAAAGAAGCTAAAAACTATTCCCACCAATTTTTCAATCATCCAGCCAGCTATTTTGAAGCACTAAAACATTACACACACACACACACACATACACACACACACACACACACACACACACACACACTATTTGAAATAGTTTGAAAATTGCAGCACCACCTGCTGCACAGATAAACGTTCAGAGATATCAAGGAATGTTTCTGTACAGCTTCAAAGGTATTAGCAGAGTAACTGCAGAGAAAAAGCATTTCGAAGTTTTTTTTTAAAAAAAGAAACAAACAAAAAACACCTCATGAAGCTACGGAAGAACAAAGCATGGCGAATTTATTGACCAGCTTTGCAGAACCTACCCAGTGCATATCCGTGCCAATTTTGAAAAGGGTGTGGCAGACACCTTTTCACGGGAAGAATAGAAGTAAAAAATATGACTTTTGAATGGACTCAGACCCAGAGGGACACCATGAGCTCAAGTGACTGTTAAGTCAGCTGCGCCAAATATTTTGTCCTGAGAACTGAGACGGGCTTCGCTTTGACCAGCCTGAGGAGGCCCACACGCGTGCAGTTTAGTGTAGTCAGCAGAATATTTTGTGGCATTTATATATGACAGAATCGCTAAACTCCAGCATTCTGTCTACCATTAATACAAAAGTTATCCCCTGTTCTTTCAACTATTGTGTGCCCTGTGTACAAAGTTAACTACTGTGTCCTGTGTACAAAGTTAACTATTGTGTGTCCTGTGTACAAAGCTAACTATTGTGCCCTGTGTACAAAGTTAACTATTGTGTGTCCTGTGTACAAAGCTAACTATTGTGCCCTGTGTACAAAGTTAACTATTGTGTGTCCTGTGTACAAAGCTAACTATTATGCCCTGTGTACAAAGTTAATTATTGTGTGCCCTGTGTACAAAGTTAACTATTGTGCCCTGTGTACAAAGTTAACTATTGTGTGTCCTGTGTACAAAGCTAACTATTGTGTGTCCTGTGTACAAAGTTAAATATTGTGTGCCCAGTGTACAAAGTTATCTATTGTGTGCCCTGTGTACAAAGTATTGCCGAATATCGCAAAAAGCATACAGAGAGGGAATTATTCAGCGATGAGAAACTTCACAAACAAATATTCAAAACTTTTTAAGGATTTCTAGTAATACTGAATCAGTGAAAGTATTTTGGTGAATGTAATAAAGTGATTTTAGTTTTTAAAAAAAGCGTATATTTGAGCCAACATTTATTTTTACTTTCAGTATATCATCGAACACTTAGAAAATGGACACGCTATTGGGATGTATCTTGGGGAGGGGAGGGGTAAATATTTCATAAAACCACTGGCGATGGAGGGTAGAGTTACTACAATTTGAGATAAGTGTTACGACCCTTACAAAATAAAAAATGTACTGTCCTAAATGTTCACATGCCCTACATGTTGACATTTGACTCAACGTTCAGGACACCATTTCTTTTATTTATTACTTTTCTCAAATTGTAGTGACTAATTTTTTCCCTTTCAAGTGGTCCAACTTCGATGAAAAAAGTGGAAGTAAATACTCCCGTTAGATCGATAAAGCTATATGGCCGAGGACGGTACAGGTTACTCAGTGGCTTTTGTGTAGTTCTGTGAACCAAGAGAGAAATAGAGAATGTTGAATGAAAGCAGGCTAGAACTGTACGTTTGGCAGGCGGGGGGGGGGGGAGGGGGTGGAACATTGATAGGTGCTACTGGGGGGGGGAGGGCGGCGGTCTGTAAATATATCGGCAATAGGGCGATTGAAAAATGGGAGCAGTTATTACAATTTCAGGAAAAAGCACTACTTTTGCAATTAAAAATTATGCTATCCTATGTGCTGACGTTGGGGTCAATATATTGGCTAGCATCATTAATGCAGACATGAATCTTAGCACGTTAAAAAGCGCCAAATAGAAATATCTGATTATATAAACCTGGAACTAAAGAAAGTACATGATTGGGTTTGTGCAAACAAATTATCTTTAAATGTCTCCAGGACAAAACACATGGTCTTCCATTTCCCTCAGCGAAAAATTAATTTTGATTTACACCTGCAACACGCCAATACATCTACCTGGCATGTTCGACACCAGACGCCCTGTACAAATTGGTACACTTGTAATAATCAAGTAGGGCCTGCGTGATAGTCTGATATCTATCGTTGTGTATATATATCTTTGTTCTTCAGTTTTGGTTACATTTTCCTAAACCAAACTCATACGATTTACTTTATGAATCAGGTAGAAATATTTCATAGGTGATCCCCAACGACCGCGAAATACATTCTTTAATTAGGGGTCATCCAGACAATCGCAATAAAAAGTTATTTTCTTTGCTTTACTTTGATTAAAGAGGTCAATTTCATTTTGTATAAAGTGGTTAACTATAAACGTACCAAAATGTTATTTTTTTTTTTGTCAAGTAAATGAATCTCAAATCTTGAATCACAGACCGTACAGGAACACAACACGAGTAAATCGTAATTTGTGTAAACAGCAGTTCGCGGCTGAGGGCACTTAGTCCCGATATAAGTGTCGGCTGTTTTTTTCTTATCTTCATAGATTTGACCCCTGTTTTGTTCTGTGTTACAGAATTGCTCCATTCAAACATTTTCATTAAGCTGGAACAAACTTCAGTTGCCTGTTCCAATAACCGTCACGTCTTATTTATGGTTGGGTTGTTGTACTCAGTGATCATCAACAAGCGTGTTGGAAGTTTATTGAACTGGTGCTTCGTCACCGTCGCAGTCTGCATATATATATATATATATATTATTTTACTTTTTCTCATGACTTTTCACTCTTCTCTTATTCTGTGTTTAAAATTTGTTACATCCAATGTTTTCTATGAATTTATAATGCTAAAATTTATTCCCTTGTTTGTTCCGGTAAATTGTAAGAGATTTTGTCATGTTTCTATCTCCTCCCCAATCTTCTTTTCGGGGCCCACATTGCATCTGAGACTCATTTGATTGGACAGGAAGGGTCATGTGATCAAATAAAAAAATGACGGGACTCCTGGAAACTCCACTGGTGTTGTTTCTTGCAGCTGATTTTGGTAGGCTGTCCTCGGAATACTTTTACATCCAGCAAGCTCGCCGCGGGAACTTTCAGAGTCACTCATTTATCTTTATCAGACAGATGCTATGTCGCAATGATACAACTAAATGATGGTTAAAAAGAACATTTCACGACCGGTTGTTAAAATGATAATGATAAAATATATTAAGTAATAATAGTTCCATCATTTTCAGGGCAGAATTTTTGGAGTTCCTGCATAACGGTTACATGAACCATAATTTGCACAGGGCCATAATTAAAAGCAGATATATACAGATAACGTTGTAGGATAAAACGTACTGGTTGCAGCGCTGCAACACTGGATATATTTATGATATTGCCTGAAAAAAGAACCAAAAAAGAAAGTTAGAAGTATCAGAATACATGATAGCAGAAGTGTCAGTATACATGATACGAAGTGATAATTATGTCAGGTTAACTATCTGCAATATTTGTGACCCTGAGCAAACATATGCAGCGTGTTTATGAAGCCAGTAAAATAGACTTGTTGGCGTGAGGCTACTGAGCTCCAACATATAATAGCATTCGACTTTTTTGCTTATAAATGGATAACGTTTGCCCATAAATAACAAAAACTAGCAATTATTTGCGATTTCACCAAAAAATTGGTAAAGGTTGGTGTCGTTTATGATTAGACAAACCATTCAAATGTGGCATACGCTTCGTATCTCAATGTTGGGCGGCACTGTCCCAGGCTACACAAATGCAAATGTAATCTGTATTCAGGGCACGAACATGTTGTCTTTTGAGAATACAAAGCCAATATAGAATGGCGCTTACACCCACCCCCCCACCCCACCCCCCACCACCCCCCCCCCCCCCCCCCCCGCTCTCCCCTCGCGAAAAAAAGTTTTAGTTTTTACGTTATACGTGTCACGGGAGCTGCAAAATGTACGTCCAAAAGTCATATTTTTCCATATAAAAATGCATTTTTTTGGTTGTTTTCTTTTTTGTTCAAACATATTTTACTCAGGACAAAAAGACTGGAAAACAGGTCACAGCCCCATATGAATCCATTGTATATGCATATGAAGAAAATGCAAATGGGCACAATGCATGATGGACAAAAGAATATTCTAAGAAAACATCACTCAATTAAGACAGATAGAACATCACAGCTGCAAGAGAAATGGACAGGAGAAGATACCACTCAGGAAATCGATAATTCGCATGCCACTCACTAAATACATTCTTTGGCATCCATATACATGGACATAATATTATGTATTCACACTTGTGCATTTTATGTGACTGCCCAATGTATGCCTCTTGGTTGAATATAGAAATGCAGAGCATTAAAACTATTTCTTTTTCTTTTATCGTGAATTTTTTATCCGGACAAAGAGTTTGCACTGTATAAGGTACCATTTGCATTAGTGAGTTTCGTAATTTACCTCGTTGTTGTGTACTCTAACAAGGCTACAATCAAAGAAATACTGAAAAAGATCTTTATAAGCAGCAGCATAAGCACACCTAGGACAGCCACCAAGAAAAAGTCTACTTTATCCGAGTTATCTTAATGATTCGACATACAACTTCATTAACAATAGACCTCTCAAGCAAGCGCCAAGATGCCTACATTTTCGGAAGGGAAAAATAGTATAGGTCAACAGATCTAGATTTCCTCTTCGTACTGTATTGTGTCCTGCACATGCCAGGCTCTCGAACTTATAGCAGTGAAAGGGTCTCTCTCTCTCTCTCTCTCTCTCTCTCTCTCTCTCTCTCTCTCTCTCTCTCTCTCTCTCTCTCTCTCTCTCTCTCCCTCTCTCTCTCTCTCTCTCTCTCTCTCTCCACCATAGCACCCTAAGGTCTCTCTCTCTCTCTCTCTCTCTCTCTCTCTCTCTCTCTCTCTCTCTCCACCATAGCACCCTAAGGTAAGTTGTTGACCCAGTCTTTAACATTGCATTGCATTGCATTGAAAGAGCAGTTATATGTACAATATGTCAAATTATTCCGCGAAGAACATAAACCTCTGCATATGATCTGTGTACGTAGCCACAGTGTTAATCATTCAGTTATCGATTCTCGAGTTGAAACAATGTCGGTGCATTGAGACTTACCCTTGTGTTCAACTAAATGTGGAATTGCGATCTTCGTGAGATATACAACATGCCGGAGGTTTGTTCTCATCAACAAATCGTAGTCTTCCATTGTCATGGTTTCCAGAGTACCTCTAAAAGCTCTCGCTGCGTTGTTTACCTATAAACAGAAAATTAGCAAAAGAAAGTAAGATGGAAAGAGAAAAATAGCTGTAACCATAAGCATATTCGAACATAATTTTCAATCCACACTGTGTCACTTGACATAATTTATAATTTGGAAATATCGGGCGTTTGTATAGTTTAAACTCAATGGCCGAAAATACACGACAGTCACAGGGGTGTGCAAGAAAAGGTGCATCTTATAAATTCCAAATTTGGCATACTACACCAGGGGTGTCCTTAAACATAGAGTGTTGCCCTTAATACATCATGCATAAAGCCTGGAATCCTACGTAAACCTCGCCACTTTGACCAGTTTCAAAAGTCCCGCACGTGGTGACAATAATCAAGTTCCATTGCAATGATCTTACCTGCAGCCAAAACATTAACATTTCTTTTTTCACGAAAAAGCCGTTGAATATTTTATATAAACTAATGTAAAGATCTACCAAGAGTGTGAAACAAGTATCTGCCTTAATACTGGCAACTTGACAGCTGAAAAAAATTATTTTACATGCGGTCAATGCCAGCATCAGCCATTTCACAGCTGACGCACGAAGTACCACAGTGTGTGATAACAAGCACAATAGGACATCGTACATTGAATGATAAATAAAATTGTATTCGGCAGAAACTGAACAATCGTTAACGTGATGTACCTTTTTCCCTTTCAGTCATACGGATTTCTATTCAATTCCATTCAATTCTTCATTCGTCTTCAAATTAAAAATACAAACACAGATATATTCCATATTGTTAAGCTAGGTTTCCATGTGCGCGTATTGCGCATTGCGTACAACGAATTGCGTAGTTGGGGGTGCGTATTGCGTACTGCGGATACTATTTTCCATGTATCCGCAAACCAGGCGTATACTGTACGTATGTATGTTTACTTTGGTAGGATTTGGCGCCATTTTGTGTATGTTACGCGCGTCTACCCTGCGTGATGCGTACAAAATCGCTACACAGAGCGATTGAAACGCATAGGCAACACGCAGTACTCACTACGTACCACGCATACATGGAAATGGGGTAGTTAATTTTAAGTCAATCAATTATTACGCACTACGCAGTACGCAATACGCAGTACGCAATACGCGCACATGGAAACCTAGCTTTAGGATAAGATCAAATTAAAATGCATCCGCAATACGATCACTGACAATATGCCATGCACATCTGAAGTAAGGAAAAAGCATACTTGCCAATACATCGATACCACCAAATCTCTCCACTGTTTTGTTTACAATGTCGTCTGCAACTTTGTCATCTGTTATATCACCCATTACACGAAGTATCTATAAAAAAAAAAAAAAAAACGAACATCTTTGATTAGCTTTGTCATTCGTCTCCATACATTGTAATTACTGTGGTTGAAACTTTTGCAAAATTGTAAACATAAAACTCTTTTGTCATTGAGTTACTGTGAGCTTTATGATTATTTAGCACGCGGTTCCTCACCCCGACGTATCCGCATGCAACTTTTTTTCCCAATATAATTACCGGCAAAGTTCTGATGTCGTAAACGTAATGTGCATCCATCAACTAAATGCCCTTGAAGGAGAGAGTACAACCTATTAACAAATATGCGGTGTTTATGTCAGTTATATTATGGTGCTGGTGAGTAAAGTTCGATGGCAATGCCTGTTGTACTCTAGTATGTTACCTGTAACAGAGGATATACCCAGCAGCTGAACATAAATATAAAAGATGTGAGGCTTTAATATTCACATTGTCCTCAGTCAGGCCAGTTTGTTGACACAGTCTTGCCGTCTCTTCCAAGTCGGTCGCGTTTCTGCCAGTGATACAAACTTTTGCTTTCCGCTTCGCAAATTCAACGGCTGCTCCTCTCCCTATGCCGTTACTTGATCCTGAATCATGAAGCATCCACACAGAATTTGTCATTATATGAGACCTTCTTCTGTCGCACAAAATTATGTGGTACTTAATTCTTACCTGCAATGCTTCAAAATCTCAAAGCATTCATTTCAGACAATAACGATGTAGACTGGAATCTCCAATTAAGATTACCTCCTTAGAAAGATCATTTCTATCAAACTTATGATGATGATGATAATAATAATAATAATAGTAGTAGTAGTAGAAGTAGTAGTAGTAGTAGTAGTAGTAGTAGTAGTAGTAGTAGTAGTAGTAGTAGTAGTAGTAGTAGTAGTAGTAGTAGTAGTAGTAGTAGTAGTAGTAGTAGTAGTAGCATCTGTTTGTTTATTTATTTATTTATTTCTGAAACTATACCTTTACAACGGGGGTACTGTGAGCAGGGTAAAACCTACGGTGCGTCAGACATATTTTAATAAAATGGTAACATTTATTCTTCTAAAATTTGCTGACGAAAACGTGCGTACATTTTTTATTGTGACTGCTGCCCAACGACACGGGGTGGTGAACAGATTGGCACTACCCCTCCCCCTCCCCGCCCGGATACTTTCCCCTAGACGACTTGCCGCCACCGGGTAAAACCCGGGACGCCCCGGGTTGTTGGGCAGCCTCGAAGGATGCAACCAGATGTATGCACCACCTCGAGAGAGGGGAGGGAGCAGAATTTAAGTTTTAGGTCGGCTCAAGGGACTCTTGCCTACACCGCAACGCCTCAACCAGAAATTGTTTGCTTACTCTGTCAATAGACACTCAATGTTGTCACCAAACGAGTACCAATGGTCTCCTAAAAACAGACACACTTTACCCAAAATAGAGAAGCTACAATGAAGAGCCTATACATTTTCCGCTCCACATTTCCTTAATCCCGTAAACCATGACATTGGCCTTGCCATAATAATATGAAATGAGTGAAATCTTTTTTGCCATTTTCACACTATTCACATTTATAGTTATACAAATTCTTCGTTAATCTAAAATTTCATTAATACATGAACAGCCGGTACACGCCTTGAATTTTAGCTGTGAGGCATAGTATACCCTAACAAATATGCCACTGTTTCAGTAAAATCGAGACAGCAGATGTTCTTAAAGCACAAAATGTAGCGGTCCTATGACCTTTAAAATGAAGTCAAATCACTTTTATCGAAGAATGTCACGCACAAATATCACAACACGGGCTCAAGGACCAAAGTCTCAGTTCCGATAGGCCCTAGCTAAAATAGTTTTCAAATTATCAAGTGAACTGTCATATTCTTGAAAGTGACCCTGTGACCTTGGGAATGAAATCAATGTTACATATGTACTGTGCACACAGGCTAAAATGGAATACCACCAGAATCAAAGTCCTATCTGAAATAGCTGTCAAGTTATCAGGAGAACAGTAATTTTTAAAAAATGTGTGTGTGTTTGGTTAGCACTGTCATTCGCACATGACCAGGGTAAACACTCAACTGTTCGAAATTCACCCCCCCCCCCGCCGCTACGTGTCTGTATTCTTTAAGTCAATACTTCTATTTAATAGGAATCTTTATCTATACATGTTTCCATCTTCACAAATTCCCCACCATTGAGCACTGGTTACGGGCACTACATTTTGACTGACCGTCAGGTGGCATACAATAGAATGAAGTTGCCAAGACCAGCGGACCGGTGTCGCACAATAGAATAGGCCACACCTCCATAAGGATTAAAACCTGCACTCGCATTTTACGGTGCTAGCTGTTTACATGTTGATAAACATAAATAGCGAGCGTCAGCGAGCTTTTACCATCAACACATGTGAATACACGATACAACAGAATGGTAAATCATCCAATCAGACAACTACTCAGTATCTTGTCTATGAATTTTATTTTCCTCGTCACCGCCGATAAATGGGCGACGCCATTGCCTTTTCATGCATCCCGGGAAGTTTCCCAAGTTCTATTTACACAATATAGTCTCAAGCTTACCGGACTTGATGCATCTTTCAGGATCAAGTTTCCTCACTATGGTTTCTGCCGGAGGCTATAGAGAATCTCCATCGCGTAAATGGATACAAGTTCACAGATGAGACGAGAAAGTTCTGTTTGTGCCAAGCATTACAACGCTGAGGGCGAAGTAATGTATCGCTCAAACGGAACTTGCGAGTCTCATCTGTGAACCTATGTCCAGTTACAAGATGGCGATTCTATTCATCTCGAACTTAGACGCAGAATAGGAACGACTTTTTGAGAGTGTTTGTGCAATAATACTAACATGTTAGGCCAATGGTAAATCGGTCTTGTACACAGTGCCGAGGTTAGATGAATTCAAGTGTAATAAACACTTTAAAAAAAATAATACACACACATTGCACAAATTCATAAATTCCAACACAACAATGACAGCAAAATTAAATACAGCAAAAGGCCGAGATTCAAGGATTTCCAGAACATTAACTTTTAGCTTTCAATGCCAACGTGAAGAAACAAATTTTACTCCTTGAAGTGATTACGCATCACATTTTGAAAATGGAGGTCCGTAATCAGCGCAGAGAGAAAGAAGAAACAAAGCAAAGGATTTTAAAGAATTGGCCTAACTTTAATAATGTGCAATTTCACTGGCAATAGATGAAAGCAGTGAGCAGGGGGAATGAATTTCATTGACATTATGTGCTGTTGAGAAACGAAATGAGGAAACGTGGTCATGGAAGACTGGATGGCCCGAGAAATCGCGGTCTTTTTTTATTCACTTACGTTGACAGACTTCCTGGGCCATTGAAACATGCTGCTATAAAAATGCTAGCGTAAACTTCCTGCCTTGTCTGTGGTGCAGGAAGCTGAAGAACCACCGTGCACGGTTAAAGTGGTAGGAACTTTTTCCACATGCTGCTCAGGTGGAGAATCGAACCCAGGTCGCAGAGGTGAAAGGCGAGTGTCTTACCGATCACCTAACCGTGCACCCGTGAACCAATCAGGTGGTAGCTCTGACAAACAGACATGGTTGGCAGAAGGACCTGGCCACAGGTATGAACACCTCTAAAAGTTACAGCCAAAACAGTTTCTGGCACATGAAAGTAAATTTTGGGAGTGTAGCTTTTTAATTGACATCTCAAAGAATCTATACAGTAATTCATGAAATTGCATTTGGAGTGGAACATGATTAACTGGTCAGCACATCTGAAATATTCGTATGCACACATGACTGTTGTGAAATAAATGTTTTTTCTTCAGTAATGTCCATGGTACTCCAGCAGGGATAAGGTCACCATGGGCAATTTGCAAAACTTGAAATGCTAATTTGTAACACAATAATGAATTCATGGAGATGTCTGGTCTGTATATAATGGACGGGATATCAGGAGTAACCATATGCCACACGAAAATAAATTGCTCTTCCTGGCATATTCAAATTATGGACCAAAGAAAAAAACTATGCCCATAGTCCCCGCTCTTTCCTACCATACCCTAAAAATCTTTTACTTACTCTCATAAAATCTAGACGTCTAGAATGGCGGTGTAGGGAGTGCCTTGACTTGAGCTCGGTAAGATTTTTTGCTTGAGCCTATTTTGCTGGGACTTTTTGTTGCTGCCATGGGTCCAAAAGATAAGGACAAGGGGGCCAAAGACCAAGGGCCCGGCAAAAATCTTCGCAGTGGTTCTTTCCCGTTGGAAGCTAATGTGTATATGATAATGGTAAATCCAATTTCTATTTATTTGTGATCTCATCTTGTACATTTATCTTGAAATACTCATAAGGTACTGTCTGAAACCCGAATATCTTTTCGCTCTGTCTCCAATTTTGATACTACTAGCGGGAGATATTCATGTTAATCCTGGACCAGAACATTAACATAAATTTTGTTGTCACCTAAATGTTAGTAGTCTGTCTCAAGACAAACTCAGATGTATTTGCTCAGATCTTGTTGACGAATTTGATATTATATCTATGTCGGAAACATTTTTGCCCAACCACTCTTTGGACGAAAATTTTTCATTACCGGGATTTGATCCGATTTTACGCCGGGACCGGCTTAATGGTATGGGTGGAGGAACTGCACTCTTTGTATCTCGGTCTATGTTAGTTACCCGACGTGCTGATCTTGAAGTTCTTGATCTAGAAATGTTATGGAGCGAAATAAGGCTCCATAAAAATATATTTCTCTTTGGGGTGGTCTACAGACCTCCTAATTCTAACATTATTTTCTGGGATAAATTGCAAGATAGCATCGATTTAGCAAATTTACTACTACAAATGTTTTGGCATTACACGTTAACTAACCAACACGAATTTCTGAACAATCTGTAACTTGTCTAGATTAAATCATAAGCAACATCCATACTTATATAAATAATTTTCACGTTCCTCCCCCCTATTGCAAATTACGATCGCTGCGTAGTGGGTGGCAAAATGTTATTTCAACGGAAAAGTGAGCCTGTATATTCGAGACATATCTGGAATTAGATTAAAGCCAAGTTTGATAGCTTTAGAAACAATCTTGATAGCTTAAATTGGGAACCATGCTTTGTTTCCGACAATGTGAATATCTGTTGTAACTTATGGTTGTAGATGTTTTTGGATTCTGCAAAATCTTGTATCGCTATTCGTGATGTTGAAGTCTGCCCCTCTGACCTTCCATGGTACAATTCGTATCTTCGGTCACTCCGTCGTAAGGTACACAGAGCTCATGCCAAGGTTAAATCTAATGGGCGCCGCCATGCCGCCTCTTCCTGGTCTTTATACTGTCAGCTACGTAATTATTATCAAGATCAATTAAAATTGCTGAACAACAATATAAAGATAAACTTAGAGCGGAACTAAACTAAAAAAAGGAAAATGCTGGTGCTGCGCTGTGAAACACTTTCTTAACCGCAATCATACGGCACCAATTCCGTCTCTTTTAGATGAAGGCAGGCACGTAACCGACAACTTGTCAAAGGCCGAAGCTCTTGATACTCTTTTCCTAAATCAATGCAAACTTGACGAAAGTTCTGTTAATCTCCCGATATTAACTGTTCATCCTGATAATACTTTAAGTTCCATCTCTCTCTCAGACAATGAAGTCCTTGACATCTTACTTTGTTTAGATACCTCAAAGCCATCTGGCCCTGACGGTATTAGTACTAAACTCTTAAAAGAAGCGGCGCCTTCTATGAACAAATCTCTTGCCAAACTGAACAATCTTTTGCTAAGTAAAAATAAATTTCCTGCGTCATGGAAGGAAGCTAATGTTATTCCGATTTACAAAAAGGGCCTAGAAAACTCATATAACTACTATCGACCAGTATCTTTGTTAAGTTGTGTCGGTAAAGTCTTTGAGAAAGTGATCTTTAAACATGTTTTTAAATTTTTCAGAGATAATCTATTAATATCAGCACAACAGTCTGGTTTTACACCCGGCGATTCCACCGTTAATAAGTTACTTGTCATATACCATGAATTATGCTTGGCCATTGATTATCAAAACGAAGTGCGTCTTGTTTTTCTTGATATAAGCACCACTGCTGTTTCTTATCTATATTAACAACATTATTAACATTGTTCGTTCTAATATTAAACTATTTCCTGACGATACTTCTTTATATTTAACTGTAGATAATCCTGTTCATGCTGCTGAAATTATGAACTCTGACCTTGTCATCATTGACAAATGGCTAGATGATTGGCTCGTGAATTTCAATGCGCTTAAAACTGACAGTATGCTGATCTCGCGAAAAAAATTAATTCTCCTGATCCTCCTCCTCTCATTTTTCAGGGTCATACATTGGAAAATGTCAATAGTTATAAGCACTTTGGTCTAACTTTGCGTTCTGACTTGAGATGGTCCGATCACATAGGCGATATCAATTCTATTATGAAAAGTCTTAAATACCATCTTGATCGCCATACATTGGAAACTATTTACACGTCATTTATACGACCAATTCTTGAATATGGAAGTCCAGTCTGAGATGGATGTCCAATAACTGAAGAAGAAAAACTAGAAGGAGTTCAGCTGGCTGCTGCAAGAATAGTTACTGGAGCTTTCACTGGAACAGCCAATGCAAAGTTGTATGAAGAACTTGGTCGGCAAACCTTTGCTAAACGAAGAGAAAATGCAAAATTGATACAGATGTATAAGATAGTGAACAATCTAGTTCCAAACACTCTTCAATCCATTATCATTGGAAATCAAAATTCACAAATACCAACATATAATACACGACAAACTGAAGCATGTTAGCTACAATGCAGCGGGACTGGTATTGATGTGGTACTACACTTACCAAAACAGCCAAGATCATACCCCCAAGGAAAGCTAGTGATATAACAACATCTTATAGATCTATGTTACCATCTTGGTCTACATCCTGTACAATTCCGTCATTAGCATATGTGGTATTCATGTCAACAATTTTCTTCTTGATTGACAGGAAGAAAGTGTAACGACCTTGACAACTGAATTAATCATTGCCACACTTTGATTAGTTCATCTTCATGGCAGGTCCTGTCAGTTTTTTCAATCTTTATATTTTTTGTATCGTAGACACCTGTTCTAGGGACACACTACTCAATGACAAAAGCTTCCTGTGTTCCTTGACCCTGATACCCTTTTTAAATGGTCCCTTGGTAAGCACTATTCGAACAAAATCACCTGTTTTCAGGCTTGGTTCACCTTTCATTTCTCTGTGTAGTGGCATATCTCCATACTGCATATCCCACAGGTCATGTCTTCATGTCCACTTTGCCAACCCTATAGTGCCATGACAATTTGACCATTGGGAAACTATCATGTTTTCTATGTTGTTTATCATCTTTCATCCATTCTGTTTTTCCAGACAAACCTCCGCCAGCCAAAATGTATGAAAAAGAATTCTCGAACCTTGGATCCATACCGGCATGTTAATCTGGCCTCACGCAGCATTTAAATGACAGAGTGTTGGTTGTGGGATCAATTTGTACCCATAGGCTAGCTTGGACATACCATCATCCAAAATATAATGCTCTTATTCCTTTTTCTATCATCTGATGCATATCTACATTAAATAATAATTGGAGCGACACTCTCTATTTTTAGAACTGCATCCCAAGCCAGCCATGGAGCTGCGTGATAATGGGCTGGATCTAAACCATATTGGGTTTGGAAATTTCCATTATTTTCAAACTTGGCAATATTTGTGATTTTGTTTGTAAGTTCTTCCCAATATGCAATGTGATTGCTTATTCTTTTTGCATCACTTGAAGCGTGATGCAACGCTGACAAAATGACCCACATAAAACCTTTTCCTCACTCCTCACATTTATGACCAAGTGGGAGTACGAAATTCCACATTGGGGTGGGAACATATGATGAAACCCTGTTTGTATTCAATGTTTCCAATTTAATTCAAGTACTTCTTCCAGACGCCATCTGCAGCCTTTGTGAACAAATCTGTGTTCAATGCCAAGAAAATGACTATGCCTCACTCACCGTAGTCTCAATAATGTCAGAAGGTAGCACAGCCATTGTTGCACTTTGGAAAGATGGTATTGTTTCCATTTTCCTCCTATCTATTGGGTGCTGTTTAATCAACCTTGCCCATAATATGAAATGAAATTTCAGAGATTTTACTTTCTGTAATTGTTCTATAAGACGACAGACAAAGTCACTGAAATGCCCATCTAAAAATTTTGTATTACTATACTTGTGACTGTTGTTGCTCAAATAAAGGCTAAGATCTTCCATTAATTTTCCTAGTGCTGTTCAGTAAGACTTCTTGTTTTTACAGGTTTAGCATATATTGTCTTCAGGTTCAAAGTGTTTAGGCGGTCAAGGTATGGGGCACCAGATATATTCTTTACTTTGCTCACCACTATTACTAAAAAACACTGCCCATCAGCAATTGAACAATTGCAAAAATTGCATCTGTTGACACAGCCTTGAACAATTTGCCTGCACTAATCACACAACGTGTCATCCAGACTAGTTAATGGACATTTGCAACATCTACAACACAGCATCTTCAAGCACCTTGCAAGTCCTCCGTTGAACTACTGTCTGTGCACTTTCACACTCTTTTTATAACCTAGAAATGGGTCTCTTTGGTCGGAAAAAGTTACGAAATCAGAATCCAAATTATTGCAACCTTAAATAAAGAAAACAACATACACTTACCACACTGCTTGCTTTTTCAGCTTCGACAGACACAAAAACTAAGATATACAGAACACTAGCCCTGAAATCACTACACTGAGAAGAGGTCGCTGCTAATGCGACTTGGCTGCTTCTTGTGATCAGTTGGACTGCTTTAGGGAGAGTCCTTATGTCCAGGAGATTGCGGACTGTATTCATAGGAAAGAAATGAATGTTTCAGAAAAGGAGGCATGGGAAAGGCAATGAAATGTGTTCATCAGATTGATGGAGGTCATGGGAATGTAATTTCCTATTGAATATGGAAGAAATTTGTTTCTTAAACTCATATTTGGATTTACTTCCAGATGGTTCTAGACAAATTGAAAGGTTAATGGTCATACATTTTTCTCAGGCATTTTTAGTTTAGTCACTAAATTTGTTGTCTTCACATTTGCCCTATTATCATGAAAGAATATTGAGGGAGACAGGACTGGCTTGGCTATATGAGCATGCGGTTTTCATCAAATGTCAGTGATACATGTCAGAAGAAATCTGCCTCACCCTTAATTTTGACCCCAAGTTTTGGGCATAGCACGAAAATCTATGCCTCTTCAATTTCCCACAACTGCTGACTATTCAGATTCAAAGAATCTTATTGGTTATAGATCCAGCAGAAAAACTTTACTGCACACAAATTACCCCTGGATTGCTTATGTCTTTCCATGCCCATCTTTAATGAAATTTGGAGATTGCTTATGTAATTGTGATGGCAAATGAGCCTGATAAAATAGCAAAATTTTCTTTTTTTTTCAAACTCAGAAAGTGCCTGTAAAACTTTAAGATAGACAGTGCAGTCAGTGTTTCATTAGTCTAGCAGTTTGTTAGTCCACACGGCCCTAACACAGACAGGCCTAGTTAATAGTATGTTTTTACATTATGTTTTTAGCAACTATAATTCCCAACAGCAGTGTTTTTTTCCTCTTAATCATACTCAGACTGGGGCTCGTAGTGCTTTATTATACAGGGTAATCCAGCCGTAACTGAATTCATTGGTCAGTTACATGCTTTATTGTATGTCTTATTTACATATTGTCTTGTGTGCTGGGAATTATGTGAATAAAAAAAACAGACTAAACTTGGACAATGTCAGGTGAACATCTCTGTGTCTGCCATCTGTGGCCAAAGGGCTAATTTCAGCAAGTTTTTAGGCCAACTCTAAACAGCCAAGCTGACTGAACTCCCCTCATCAGAATTCTGTTACAATATTTAAAAAAAACACCACCTATTGATTGCTGTGCCGAGATTTGCTCAATGCTAATGGACATATTGATACTTATTCGATCAGGACCTATAACTTGTCCAACCAGTTTTTCCATGATCTGGAGACATTGAGGTCGTTTTTCTATCCGCCTTTGCCCATTAACAATAGAGAACATTTTTATCAGACATTCTTTCTAGATGTGTTGTCAAAAATGTCAAATTTCAAGTGGAGCTATATCTCTCACAATTGTCTCCAAAAATATTTGACCCAAAGTTAATTTAAGCTACCTGAGAAAAAAGAAGTACGTATTAATCCTCCGTTTGTTCTGGTAAAATACTGAAAGAAAATTGTAAACATTTCAGAGCACAAATTACATCTAATTTCCTGTTGAAACTTTAAAAACATTCTTACCTTAGTTTTCCCGTGTTAACGTGATTCCAAGTTCTGAATCTAGAATCGTCTAAAATATTACTGTAGAAAGCAAATTAACTGGCTTTCAACCTGCACTTTCCATCAAGGTGATGGCTACTGAGAACCTCCAATTAACAAACCTCGAGTTCAACAGTCTTCAGGTAGCGAGATATAAATGTGGTGCAAATCATCATGGACAACTTTACAGCCCTGTACCTTTTAAGCTGTTCCCATTAACACAGTAAAAGTACACTTTTTGGATTTAACTAGCTCTGAAATGTATGTCGGCAAAAATGAGGACAATACCGATTGTAATTGTTGCATAAACAAACCATGAGGAAAAGCATGTCTTTCATCTCAGACCCCAGCGGTCCTGGCTAATAACTTTTTTAATATATACAACAAACTTGTGACAAGTAGGCCATTTTATTGGTGATATACCAAAATTCAAAGTTGTCCTTTTATTTGACAGTATGTATTTTATTTGCGTAAGTGCAGGCATTCAAACAGGGGGGCACCACTTAATCAGCTGAATGCACTGGCCATTAACATTCTATACAAGATTAAAAACCAATTGGCAGGCACAGAAAAAAATAAATGGGCACTTTTAAACTCCACACAATTACCTTTCCAACTCCTTTAATTTGAAAGAAATCAGACCAAATAAAATTAGCGAGTTCGAGTAAACAGCCTTTCATCTTTGTTCAAGGAACGGCAATCAAAGGTTCACTCGTCATCTTTGAACCAGGTCTGAGAACAATAACTCACGCAATTTTACTCAAACACTCATGGATTTTTCCATAGTCAGAGTTCAAAGTGTGTTTCAACAAACATGATAATTTTCACTCATGTGTGTACTTCTGAAGAACTTAATCGCGTTGTATATTTGCGATTAGATCACAGAACATGGTTTCCCTGTCAAGCGTGCCACTTTGCTATGCTTTATTTTGATTGGCCAATCGTGGTGATGCAAGATGCCAATCATTGTCATGTGGCCTCTGTTTGACGGTGGCGCTACATTTCAATTGCATTGATATCACAGCTTGCTAGCCGTAGTTTTGAAGGCTTTGTGGAAAAAAAAAACACAACTTATCAAAGCATGGCAAGTATTTTATATGATTCTATATTCTGTGAGCATATGACAGTTGAGTAATGGATGCAAAGGAACGTACACGTACAAGACAAATTGGCAGTCACAATGAGCAGAAAAAAATTTTAAAACATGTCTGATGGACCCAGCAAAAAGGCAAAGGCTACGTTCAGAGCACAACCAAGGGCATTGGGGTAGTAACAAGGGACCAATCGAGTTATTCAGTAATTGAAAGTAATTTCTAGACAACTGGACTGTAGGCCTCTATGCTAAGGCTCTAAGTAAGTATGCTGTTCAATATGGTAACGTTTCATTAGGTGAGCTCCTACTACCTACATATAGTACTTTCAAAGGATCAAATAAAATGGCATATTTTGTCGCAAGAAGTAAGCTGTACCTTTATTTACCCCCAACAAATACAACGATATTGAATTACAATGTATATTTGATCCAATAACTACCCAATTAGTCAGGCTAATTGATAAAGTTTTGTGACCGGGTTAGCGAGTCTGACCCTACTATAATATCTGAATTGTAAATAACCCAAGCTCAGTCATTCTGTTCACCAGGATCTTTTCATGTGTCATAGAATCTGTTGCTGGCCGCATCGCCGATTTTTCCTTCCTAACCTAAAACTTTGAGATTGTGCTAGTTTAGTGATACAACTCCTGATGAATGTACCAAGATAAGACTACCAATGCAATGACCAAGTCGCAAGTGTGGGTTCTGAGCTCGCAAAAACTTCAGATAAAATTTACACAAAGGCTTTAGGCTTTCTGTTTCATTTAAATGTAAAGAGAACTTGTGGGTGAATTGCTAAATCTGATTAGAACTATTGATTTCTTTAATAATAAAAGACGGCATTGAAACAGAAAAGCCTTTGAAGTCAGATTAGGACGTGCAGTCCTGTCATGATCTCGGCTGACTGTACGGCCTGTCTTCAACACTTTTCTTGGGATTAAATGTGAAAAACTCAAGATAGCATAAAGAAAACAACAGAGTACATGTAACAAGAGCAGGTTTGCAAGAAATATGCCAAAACGGACAAACAAAGAGCATCCAAATTTGTTTCGGGATGCCCGAACTTAAACTTAGAGGCTGTGAAAGACCACGAAAGGTCAGAAAGCCACAATGAGTGTACAATAATGGCACGTGGTGTTTCAATACCTCTCGCAGAAATGTCGGCAATGAAGGCTCTACAAGCCCTAAATAAGGCCAATTTTAAAGAGTGAAAGCTGATGTTTAGAAATGTCCATGCCCTGGGAAAGAATGGGAAACCAATCACCAATTTTGTATGGAATTGCGAGTTAGTATGTATATGTTTAATTTAAAAAAAAGGAAAGAAAATTATTTCCCCAGTCATTGCATTTAATACCAGTTTATTGTCAAATATCACTTTCTCCCTTCATCAAAGTTAAAACTCCAAAGGTAGAATTTATAATAACTCCCAAATTGCAAAAGTACATGTATGAAAAGAAAAAAACAAAGAAAATATAAAAAATGGGAAAAAAAATCCGAACCTCCTTGAAATTAACAGTTTCCCCCTTCATCGTGAAGTAAACCTTTCTCTTAAGGCAAGGGCTGTTACTGTAATCACATGCCAGGTATGAAGGGGAAAGAAAGAAAACAAAGGGAAAAACTACATATGGACCTAGTTTTCAGTTTTCCTGGTTGAAAGCTTCACCCAACATTATCAGATTCCACATCACTAGGTACATCCTTTATATGATTTTAAGCTAGGCTGTTAGGGATTGACGAGTTACTTTACTTTGGGCCCCATAAAAATACCTGTTTATCATCGCCTGCCCCAAAATTTTGACATTGCAACTTCCTTTTTTTGTTTTGAGTCAATTCAAACTGGAAGTTTGCTTGAAATGATTGTTTATTAGTAACCCCTATTTTTCATGCTCAAGTGAAGACAACAACAAAAGATAAAGTTATTACTCCCACATGGTACTTTTTCCTTTAAAAAATCTCATGATAACAAGAAATTAATTTTATGCGGCCTTCTACAGCCCCCCCCCCCCCCGTGTAGTCAGGATCACTTTCTCTTGTTCATAAACAAATTTAAGAGTCCTCTTTTCTAAGTTTTTCCTTTTATATCAGATCTTTTCTTAAGTGATAAAAGCAATCATTCAAGATTATTAAAACTCTCATCAGTCACTCAATCACTGTAACTGACTCCTCTCCATTCTTGTTTCAGCCTCGATATTATGACGGGCCTTGCAGTTGGAGAAACCTTTAGAAATGACAAGCATGCAATGATCTTTATGGACTACATAGCAGAAGTGGCGAGGAGTAAATTTCGGCACACCCCGATGAGGCAAAATTTCTCACCATTATGTCGGATGGCTCCACTGACTGTGCAGTAATACAGGATATGATTGTTTATTATTAGAAGAAATCCCGTATGTAAGGTTTGCTATGAAGGGAAAATAACTGTGCAGTTTGTTTCTGTTCAATCATTGGACAAGCCAACAGCTGAAAACATTACCAATGCTCTGTGTACGGGGATGAAAAGAATCATTCCAGACTCACCACTCCCCCACCCCTTCTGCCTAATCCAGCTGAAGACACAGCTTATGCTGTTCGCTATAGTAAGGAGTTGCTAGGAACAGCCACCACTGATAGTTCCACAGTTACCCGATCTAACTTTTGGAAGGAGAAGCTTGTAGCTATTGCCACAGATGGAGCTTCTGTCATGGTTGGCTCCAAAACTGGGGTTGTCACTAGACTCTGAGAAAACAGACAGTATATAAAGGGGATACATTGCATGACTCACCGTTTAGAGCTCTCTTTCAAGGATTCGGTGAAAAGCAATGCTTACTGCAAGAAACTGAATGATTTGCTGATGGGACTCTATTACTTGTACCATAGCAGTGCCTTGAACCGTGCAAACCTGAAAGCAAGCTATGACATTCTGGGGCTTTTAGAATGAACTCATGTTAGCCAGAGCTGGGGGCGCTAGATGGGTAGGACACTTTCACACTGCCCTAGACCATTTTCTTAGGGGCTACAAAGCTGTAATGCTGCACTTGGAACAAGTGAGATGATTCTCAGGCTAAATATATCTAAAGACACAAAATGTACTTGCATCAAATATGAACTTAATTTGAACTAGTTTAATTTACTTTTCTTTTTCAAATGGAATACACTAAAATTTTCAGTTTACACATGTAGCAATTGAATTTTGTTACAATCAAACACAACATACTTAGCAGGACTGTAATACACTTACTGTTTGGTTTCCATTTAATTTTGAAATGAGATATGTCTGTTTTGAATCTGAATACTCCATACTTGCAACTCAAAATTAGGTAATTTGAATAAAATAATAGACTTTAAAGTAGTTTTTAATATACTTCTTATTTTCATCACTGTCAAAGTTGCTTGACCCAAATTATGTATAATAGTTGAAAGAATCTGTGACACTTTAGTGATCACATTTTAATATTTAATAAAAATTGAGTCTCCAGATTCTGTGGGAGTCAACGAAGACACCCACAGTGAGGCGAGGGCATATTTTAAGCTGAGTAACAGTAAAGATGTACTCAGCTTTGCAGCTTTTCTGCATGATTTTCTAGGACACCTGAGCCAAACACGTAAGCAACTTCAAAAACGTCATGTGGAAGCGGTAGACACCCATGAATCGCGTTCTTCTGTGCATGCAATATTGGAAAAGTACAAGACCAGGTATGACAATGTCTTTGACGACAGCCCCTGTCTATAAATTTGGTTGATATATTGCAGCAACTCTGGACACTTTGATAGTTAAACTGCCTTATTGCTTTGGTTGACAGTTCCCTCTGCCTTTGACAGTGCAGGACTGGTGAGACTGAGATTTAAAGGTGGTCAAACAAATTGTGATAAACTACATTTGGAATTGATTTCCCAGGTGAAACACATGTAATTTTTTAGACATTATCTTTTATTAAATTTTACAGAGTTTAGAAAATGATTATGTGATAACCAATAATTATGCTAGCCATCGCCTTGAAAAAAATGAATGATCAGTAAGTACAATAGTATTTTAAGTTTGCAGCACATTCATTAAAAACTTCACGTCTACTAAAAAAATTAATTACATTCAACTGGTCATACTGTGTAAAAAAATTGGTGACTCTTGAGGAGGCGTGTTTGTTCTCACAGATGCAGTAACACAATAACTTCAGTGATTTGGTACGCTGTTAAATGTTATTTTTCATCCACACCCCCCCCCCCTTTTTTTCAGACCAGGTCCCATGTTAAAAAAAATGAGAAAGGATGTGAACAATTTCTGGAGACCAAGAATCATTCATTTCTAGCAGGTAACAGCTTATCGAACAGCTTCAGCTCGGTCTACAGAACAGATTTGAAGATACGGATGTCACTAGTATATACATATAATGTGTGTGTGTGTGTAATCTGAGTGCATTGATGAAGATGTAAATGTTTCAGATCATGCACTCTTTACTTGAATAATCATGGAAATTTTGGAGGGGGATCATGGATCATGACATGAATGACACAGACAAGTACAAGAAATAACCAAGGGTACAATATACTCACAATGGTGCAAAAGAATAACAACAACACTGTCCTCTTTCATGCATTATATCATTTAGTAAACTTGATTCGATAATAATTTACGCAACCAGTAACACCTTCATTTACAGATTGGAGCCCATTACTTTCAGAGCTAGACATCCTGATTGGCCAAAATTATTGGAATTAGTTAGTAGTCTATGGTATATGTATTTAAATCATCCAAATGTAAAAGTCCTTGGGTTTTGCTTGATATACCAAACAAGAGGACTGTGACAGTCCTGTTCTCAGCTGATATGTACATATACCCTTGTGAAAAAAAAAATAAAAAAATCAATGGAGCTTGACCATTTGAACAAATCTGGTAGACCCCCACCCAATGTACATTGCCACCAAGTTCAAATCAATCTGAATGACGGTTTTGGAGAAAAAGTCACCAATATGAATTAGCATTAAAATGCCCATTGACTTACATAGTAATCAATAGGAAATGTTCATTTACCGACAAGTATCCGAATTGAAAAAAAAATCGTTAAAAATCAGTAATCCACAGCAGTACCACCTAGTTAAGACATGTGTTTGACCTTTCCACAAGGAACATATCCACCATGTTTCAGCTTAATCTGAGTGACGGTTCTGGAGAAGAAGTCGAAAATACCAATAATACACAAAAAAATCATAAAAATAGAAAAAAAAGCACAGCGCCTTCTGGTAAACAAATTAAGAACTAGGAGTCCCTAGGAGTGTTCCTGTGTGATATCAAAGCAATTGGGTGAGCAGTTTCAGAGAAGAAGATTTTTTTAGATTTGCGCCCCAAAAAACAAAAACAAATCATAAAAAAAGCGTAACCATTTGAACCAACTTGGTAGAGACCTACTCATGGTACATTGCTACCAAGTTTGATGTCAATCTGACGGACGGTTTCGGAGAAGTCGAAAATATGAGTTAGCATTAGAATACCTATTGACTTACATAGTTATCAATAGGACAGGTGCATTTACCGACAAATAGCCAAATTGAAAAAAAAAAATGTTAAAAAATGAGGAATCTGAAGTCTTTCCACCTGGTGAACAACTTTGTTTGACCCTTCGACAAGGAACATATCCACCAATATCAGCTTAATCTGAGTGACAGTTCTGGAGAAGAAGTCGAAAATAGCAATAACACACAAAAATCATCCCAAAAAAAAAAAAAATAGAAGAAAATCACAGAGCCATCTTTACATCAGAAAACAGAAAAGTTGAATTCAAGTCTCTTCAAGGTTATTCGACAAAGAGGACGGTACTTGGTACGATTGCTGTATAAACATAGGACAACAAGCACACAGGACAGTGCGAGAAAATGAATTGGCATTTGTTAGCTTTCCAAAAATGTATAGTTTGTGACGGTTTTTATGCATATTGATTGTTGTGTGATAGAATCTTTACAAGTGCCCTCAACATAGCAGTGAACAAGATGCTAATGCTTAACAAGTCTGAGTTCATTCATTTGATGCTGAGCTTAACATCTTAAATTGTATTTAACTCCGTAGGAATTCATTAGCAATCAAGAACAATCTTGTGCAAATCATATAGTCATACAACTAGTCAGAATTCATTCAAGGCTGATCTTGACACATTATAATAAAATTCATAAAATGTCAAGATCAATATAATTATTTCGTATGTAGCATACAACTCTGGTCTGAATTCATTCAACACTGAACTTGACACGTTATAAAACTGTAATCAAAACCTCAAGAATTCATTAATGGTCAAGAACAATATGATTATTTCTTATGTAGCACACAGCAACTTTGGTATGAATTCATTCAACACTGAGCTTGACACATTATAAAACTGCGATCAAATCCATAAGAATTCATTAATGGTCAAGCACATTATGAATATCAAGTTTGTAGCATACAGCAACTATAGTCTCAAGTCATTCAACGCTGAGCTTAATACAGTAGTAGACCGTCCTCAACTCCTTAAGAGTTCAATAATCATTAATGGTCAAGACCAATATATTTGTCATACTATAGCACATGAGTAGTCTCAATTTATTTAACGCTGAGTTGCATACATTAAAAAACTGCATTCCTTTCCTCACGAATTCATTTCAATAATTGTCAAGAACAAAATATATGTTAATGTTTCGTACAATTTTAAACATTGTTACAACACATAAGGTGTTGTGGCTCAAGTAAAACACACCCATGCAATATTTTGGCCTTACTAAATGGAATGAATCCAATATATACATATATTATATATATAATATATACATATATCCTCTCTGTGTGGTCGTATTATATATATTTATAAACACGCATACATACGTACATAATACACTCACACACACACACATATATATATATATATATATATATATATATATATATATATATATATATATAAATATATATATGAGAAAAAAGTAATACATGCATAGTAACTTACTGAACTCTGCCCTTCGACAGGATTGTATGATTGTGGAAGGTCAGGTTTAAGACGTGGTAATATCACATCAATGAAACAAAGCTTTAAACTAACAGAAATGTTGCGTTACCACACTTTATGTACTTTTCCCCTTCTGATTACATATTATTATTATTATTATTATTATTATTATTATTATTATTATTATTATTATTATTATTATTATTATTATTATTATTATTATTATCATTATCATTATCATTATCATTATCATTATTATTATTTTGCTTAGTCTGTTAACTTCCAGTCCCTAGGGACCAATGTGAATGACGGTTGTGATACTGAATTACATTTTATGCTTCATTATCGGTTTCCTCTTCATCTGGGTCTGGAAGATTATTCACTGCCTGCCCAGAGTGGAAAAGATTTTTGTAAAATCCATGGAACTTTTTTGGGATAAGGCCCTTTTGACATAGGCTTACTAAGTCCTGGTACTTTGCGTCACTAATTGGTACAGGGGAAGTATACAAGTGCTTTAATGACATTTGAGAAACATTTGGGATTTTGCATAAACGGCGGATACTTTTTTGGATAGCTATGCATGAAAAATCCTCACCCAGCTGATACCTGTAATATATTTTTCTCAGTTTTGAGTTTTTGTATCTAAAGGCACGGATTTTTGTCCAGTCTACTTGAATGCCTTTGGTGTCAGTGTGTCTATTCTTAATTATGCCTGTAGCCAAACGTTTGGAATGAAAGATCATGCTGTGCTGAACTTCTTTTAGTTTGTAGAGTGAGGCTCTTGTTTTGAATTTCTGACGTATGTGTACCACTCATCTGGCGCGTAGATTGTAGCTAGTTTAGTAGAATTTTCAATCGTGGCATGGACGCTATCGCCTTCCATTTGGGAATGTCCACGTTCAAAATATATATGCGTGATTTCTTTAATTGGAACTGTTGCAACTGCATATAAACACATTCCTGAAAAAGCTCAATTCCGTTGCTGCCCAGTGCAGCTATCAGAATACATACATATCTCACCAACTTCTCCACGGTCTTTCAAATAATCATACAAACAAGAAGCATCTCACAACTGCCGTGCTATCCAATGTTTCCATGCCACATGTAGCACGTAGCTTCTCTTGATAGCCATATCATATATGGTAAAGTTGTATGTTCCCAATCTTCTACTATAATACAAATCACTGACTTGACACTTTGGGGTTATTTAAACGTCCTCTAGGTGAAAGTTGACTGCTCTTACATCCGTATCAAGCGTGGCCCATTTCTTTATCGATAGCCTTCATTTCACATTCTCTCTGTTTCTGCACTAAGTGCTCCTCGTAAGTTTTTCTATTGATTTGTTTTTCACCAATTGACATTTTCTAGTACTTGTCACAAAAGGCACATAGGTCTTTTTTTTTCGGTACGTGGAACCCAAAATTGTATTCAGTGGAAAACAGTTTTGTAGAAGTGAACTTAAGCGGATCTTCTTTTTTTCTTTTTACACTTACTGATATACATTTTGTACATTTTCCTTATTGACAACCGTTGTTCATAATACTTTCTGCTGGTCTTACTTCTACAATAATGTGAATCCATTACAGGAAATAAATTAATGTGGTCCGTAATACTTGTTTTCTTTCTTTCAGAAATTTTGTTTGTGGGTGGTCACCTACCCTTTTTGTCGTGTTTCAGGCCAGAACAATTTCTATGTTCCACTGTGTACTGCACAGGTCGCTTTCCTATGTCAAGTGTGTTTTAAAAAAATTAGAACAAACTTCCACTTGTTGGCCATTTTGGGAGAAAAGGTATTCTAATGTGTAGGTTCTTCTGGAATGTCCCAAGTTTGTACACCGTCTTTTTTGTTAACCCCCAAGACGTTGCTAGGTATGAAGTCCTGCTGTCCATCATAGTGTGACAGAGACCAATAATCAGTGAATAGACACTTTTTCTCTCTTTCACAAAATTTTTGTCTACATTTGAATTTGCATTTACATGATACAGGCTTCATTTCGCTTGCCGGCACTCTCTTTCCTGTTTTATTTTGGTACTCTTGACCTAAATTTCTCCTGCGTTTTCTAAGATGTTGGATCCAATTTTCAGGATCTCGAATTCTTCTACGAGATACATGCCTGTCTGCAATATTGGGTATACCATGAGAACTATTTGAGATGGACTTTGATGTTAGTAGCCCTCTGTGTCCACAAGGTTTACACTATACCATGAGTGACTTTGACTTCATTCCTCGGGTCATAGGGTCACTTTCGTTCATTTTTTGTGTTCACTTGAGGACTTCAAAACCATTTGCGCTAGAACTTTTGACTATTCAGGTAGTAGTAGTAGTAGTAGTAGTAGTAGTAGTAGTAGTAGTAGTAGTAGTAGTAGTAGTAGTAGTAGTAGTAGTAATACAGAAAAACATGATCCATATTCATAGATTCCAAACCCAACAATGACAGCAAAGAGATTCCAGTGTTGCTATAGCATCAACATCCATCTTCCAATACCAATGTGAAGAAACAAATTTCACTCCTTACTTGAGACAGGCAGTGACACAGAAAAGGCAACTGGTGGTTTTAAACCGGGTCCTCTCAACCTTTGATATATTCTTCACTAACTACAGACTATAGGGTTTCCAAAATAGTAGTTTGATATTTGTGTAAAGGCTTGTGAAAAGGTAATCTTGACATAATTCCAGAGGTCACAGGATCACTTCACTTAGTGCATGCAAGGTCAGCTGAGCACAGGACTGTCACATCTCTCTTGGTTAATCATTTTTGTTTGAATTTAGGAATTACGATGAATTTAAGCCTTGTAGAAGGCAGTTGATAGAGCCTTAACAAGTTCATGGGGATCATATTTTTCTTTTTGTTTTGTGATTATACATAAGGAATAATTTTGCATTGCATGTTACTGTCGTGGTTGGTGTATTGTGTGATGGTAAATCATTCTTGCTGAGGGATATGTGCAAGTTTACTTGGCTAATGCTGCAAAAATTGTATTTTTCAGAGTCATCTCCATACAGGACACAGACTGCATTCACTAATCGTGAATTTTATTGAGCCTCCCCTTAACAAAGGCAACCTCTCTGTGAACGACACATTTCATGTTGTTGGGCGTACTTTGCAAAGGGGGACCCCTGCACTAATGTCCCCACCATTTAGGAAAACCTAGACATAGGTGCTTCCCTATCATTTGGAATCTGACCTGTAGACGTTGCACGATGAATACTGTAGTACCTCTATTGACAGACCAAGAAGACCACTGGGAGTATCTGTTGTAATGAGGATCATTTCTCAAGACTTGGGCCATGGCATTGTAAAGAAACTAATATGCCAATTCAACTGCGGTATCTTAAAAAGTAAACACAAAGAAGCGCTGGAAGCTGATGGGAAAATGCAGATGGTTAATCAAAAATGAAGAGAAAGCTGTCGTTTCCTTGATGATAACCATTTTAGGGCTACGAAACATGCTTGACCACTTCCAGCTGAAGAGCCATTTATAAATTAATTTGGCTGTTGAAGACTTGGATTTTCAAGATTTTGAATCAAACTGTGTACCACTGATTAGTTAACGTATCCACAAATTTTTCTGAATTTCAAATAATGTGAATACGATGTGTGCCTTCTCAATATAAACTGTTGATCCATGATTGACTGGATCGGCTATGGAACGTGGAGAGATTTTAATAGGACTATTTTTAGTATTGGACCCCAGGACGTTGATCTGATTAGTTTTCAGGTATGACGCCATTAACAGCGTGACTCTTAGAACTACGTCACATTTAGTTTGGAGCATTGTTAGGTATGCCTACTACTCCTAGGAATCGTACCCCTAAAATGGAGTTTAACTCCACATGACCACAGTGCGCAGGTTAGGACAGCCTGGTTCCCTCGGAGCTGCTCTGGTATGAACATTGGAAACGGACAGGGAACCAGTCACACGATTACAGTAGGCTATAGCCAGCAGCGTGGAGCAGACTCGTCATACAGACTGGCATCGTGCACGCATTCGGCCTGTGGAGTGACTCGTTTACTCCATTTAGCTGGTTTTGCTATTGTATCTGGTTATGAAGTTTGGTCTGTTCAAAGACCAATTAAGTGTGGGGTTACCTTATAATTCTGCTCGATTAAGTAAATGATTCATTTTTGGTAGACCTAGTCATGCAAGTTACGTGTTAACAAATGTTTAGTAAAAGTATTTTGTGTTTCAGTTATTAATTGGATTCATGTAAATGTAACCTACATTTATAAACAGCCCTATCTATAAAAGGAAATCATATTTGCTCAATTGCTTAACACATCAGCTCAAGATGCTTGTATTAAAAATACAAACATGGTGCCGCCAGTTAGCCAAATGACTTGTCCGGCGCTGAATGACACCGAAACAAGTCTTGCGCTGCCCCCCCCCCCCCCCCCCCCGCCAGGTTCCTCGCTGATGACCTGATAAACGTATTTGGCCAATTCTTCTGAATTTCAAATAATGTTAATACGATGTGTGCCTTCTCAATATAAACTGTTGATCCATGTAAGGATTTAGAACACCATAGTTTTCAGTGATTGGTATGGAATGAGACTTTGCTCTTTAATTATCGGACTCGATGGACCTACAGTTCAAACGGTACTGGTAGGCCTAGGCCTACTTGGACTTACAGAACGGTTTAATTAAGTTTTTCGCTATATTAAATAGAGCAGAACTATGATCTTTCACTGCAGGCGAAGTAACAGAGAAATTGACTTCTGTGTCCTGAAAATTTTATTTTAGGGACCGACCATTTGATACTGGGGGGGGGGGGGGGGCTATGCATTTTGTATCAACCTACTTTTTTTTTAATGCACACAAGATGTACATAATTTTTATCCCACTGACCTCAACGTACATTTTTTTTTTTTTTTTTTTTTTGGTGAAGACGTTAGTGGATGCACATGTTCTTGAGCTGTTTTAGGGTTAACATTTACAGTACAGTCAATGAAGACGAAATAAACACAACATTTGGTATTTAGGAAAATTAACATTGTATATTGAAGGCATAAAGGAGACATTAATTTTTGCATTTATGTTTACCAGTGAACTATGGTACTATCAGCTATCACAGGTTTGCTGAACATAGTACGGAGTTAAACCTGACTTTGCCAGCCATACCACATAGGGCGAAGCCCAAATGTGCTATGGCTGACTAAGGCCAAGTAAAACTCCGTACCACGTGAAGCAAGCCTGTGATAACGATTTTATCATATTATTAGTAATAATTATGTTGCTCGCCTGCTAAATCGTGATATAAACCGTATCACCTGTTTGATTTTCGTGCTGCACAAACTTTTCTGCTAGCACGCGAAAGCAAGGCTCGCTCGCTAGAACGATATCGATATAAACCGTATCACCTGTTTAATGAAAATACCATGTGTTTGCTGCATGAGACACTGAGTGTGGTTATATATTTTGGAATAATAAGCCAGTCAATTCTGCTTATTATTACTAAAAATATAATACAGCATCTTGTCTAGTCAACATGATCAACACAAACATGTATTCTTATTTGCACAACCAAAATACTGTATGTTTCTTCTAATATATATATATATATATATATATATATATATATATATATATATATATATATACATATGTATGTATATACATGTATGTATATATATGTATATATATGTGTATATATATACACACATATATATATAGTTGAAACATGCTCATATGTTAAGCAGTATTGTATTTATATCCAATGTAGTGACTGTCTCAGATATACAAAGTTATACATGTAAAAATATATAGTAATGCTAGAACAAGTTCTTGTGTAGTTTGGATTCTGCAAAAATAAAGTGACATTCTGAAAAAGTAGTGTTTCTCATTGTTATTTCTTCATATCCACACCTATATGTATCCTGCCAAGCCACCAGCTGGTCTGCACCCAATCTAGATGGACTAGTTTAGTAAATATAGTTAATAGATATATCCAATCTGGATGAACCAGTTTAGAAAATATGGTATTAACTCATTCAACCCTGAAGGCAAAGTATAGACACATGTGTTTTACATGGATTTGGAATCTGGCAAAGCCTATATTAATCCCTCTCCAAGGCAGAGATGTTGGCATATACTTTTCTACCTTTTATTGTTGGAGGAAACTGAAGATCTCGGGGAAAACCACCGCTCACGATCGGAGAGGCAGTGAACTCCAACCACATGCCGCCAAGGCCGGGATTTGAACACAGGTCGCAGAGGTGGAAGGCAAGAGTGTGGCCGCCCTGCCAACCGTGAACCCCTGAAGGAAGATTGAGTCAACAGCTTTCCTCGACGCGCTCTGGGCTGCCGAGGAAAGCTGTTGACTCAGACTGGAAAGTGTTAATATTTAGATGTTTTGTGATATTTACTCTAAGTCTCAAATGGGTGGAGTGATGACTGCAGGACTCTCCTTAATAATTTGATAACATCCATTTACATGTATAGAATTGCCATATCCATACTGGGTTACGGAATAATCTGCACAATGTATATAGCCTGTAAAGCAATGGAACAAGATCACTCTTCTGCGTCATTCAAATTGGCATTTCGCAACAAATGGTGGGCTCCCAAGTTCTCAAGGAAAGCTATTGACCCACTAATACACAGAATTTGATGGGAAAATAAACAGTTTTTTTTCTTGGTTAGCCAAAACGAGAATATGAACGTGGATGTATCAAATATTTCGAGAATCATACATGTACGTATATAAAAAATCTAAATGCCACTATTGATATTATCTTTTTATTAAAGCAGTATTTTTTTAGAGAGGAATGACGTACTTTATTTTTTTCAGGTGATACTACGAAGGACATTAGTTTTTGCAGCAATGTTGGGACGTACATCTTTTTTTTTAATAAAATGCATAGCCCCCCCCCCCCCCCCCAGGTATCAAATGGTCGGTCCCTTATCTGGTCGATCATTTCAAAAACAGCTCGACAGCACAGTGACGGCGGCGGGAGGGGCTCAACAAAATTCAGGATGGGCTGTCCCCACTAAGGCCGTAAGGGTAGGGCCTACAGAACACTGACCCAATGATAAAAGTTAGCGGAAACCGAAACAGAATGGCGTCTTGCTTTGAAAGTCCTCCCTACGTGACTTTTCTCTGCAAGTTGCATCAAATTCTAGATTCCAATTAAAAAAAATAGAAAAAAGGGCCCGAAGGATGATCTTGCATTAGCATGCCCCCCCCCCCCCCCGAATAATTTCAAAAAAAAAAAAAAAAAACGATGACAATAAGAAAAAGATTCAAACAAGTTTATATCAGTGCCCGCTCCCAAAGACCCCAGTTCACTGAGAAAGCCAGATTCTTGGGGAGTGAAGAAACGAAAACAGGGGGCTTTGGGAAAGACCGACGATGGGAATGTGAAGGTTTGTCCCTCAGTGCTTACCTACAGATTAGGTATGGAAGGTACCCTCTCCTCCCCCTTCCCTCGGAACCGTGACAGTTTACATGCTGCCATTGCTGGGGTACATAGACTCATCCCCCTGTGTCCCCTGTGTGTTATATAATGTACAATTTCAAATACAATGTTTAAATTATTAGAAAACCGGGCTTCACGATGTGAAATTTTCCAAAACGTGAAATTTAACTCGCCTGTTATGATCACAGCCTTGTCATTGAAGTTGAACGCATCCATCATAACTTGAGGGAATGAGGTGCACGTGCTCTGAACGCTGTTGGTCTCGTTGAAATTACCCTGGAACTTAAGACCGATTTGTGTGATGCTTTCCTTTCCTCCAACTTCGCTTTAATCGGTTCGATGAAGGTCACATGATTTACAGAGACGCGCTGGTCACTAGAGCCCTACAGGGTGGTCAGAAATTTGCCCAGTTATTGATCAACGAGTAGAGTTGGTTCGGGTATCATCGGACAGACGGCTATCGTCGCACACTTATATTATTAGCTATATACCTTGAAGTTTAGTTATTGTTGTTCATCATTAATGAAGATTTGAAACCAAACATTGTTTCGTTACGTTGTCATTTGTACCAGTGAATCGGTTCTATACTGTTCAAATCAGTCAAATGTAATTGTTAATGGTCGTTACTTTTCCCCTTTTTGCTGCTGCGCCCTGCCGCCCCCCCCCCCCCATCCCGCTTGCTACCTCAAAATTCTCAATAGGGTGCGGCACGCTGATGCTGTCTGTATGTCGCACCATGTTAAAACGATTGCAAAATTTTCTAATACATGTGTAGATGAGGAGTATTTCATTGCCAATAAACGTAAGTAAACTTGTGTCTACGCTTGTAAGAAAGAGCATAACATCTGCTTTTAAACAACATAACTCATTTAAGTATTCAAGTTTCCGATATCAACCTACCCCACCCTCAAAAAAAGGTACAATACGCATTGCGGCGGCCGAGGGGACAACTTTTTCCAGCGCGGCACACAAAAGCATGCCATTTTCCATGGAATTTCGCATCGCACAGACTGGATCATCTGTCATGATTGACATGGCATTACAAAGCTAACAACGTGAAGATTCTAAATCCGTTTGATCACCCCCCCCCCCTGAATTTCGAATCTTTAAATAAATTTCAATTAGAACTTCACACTTTTTGCAAAAAATGTTAACATTGTCCTCAAATTTAGGATCAAACGGATTTTTAAAGCTCAAAATCCGAGCTTTTTAGTGGTAAAATCGGTTTTTTTTTATGAAAATAAAAAACGACAATGCGAAGAAGCTGTCTGGAGACCATGTCCGTATAAATAGCGGCGACGCGTCAGTGTGGCTGCCCATTATGGCGTCGCTTGGTACGGTGGGTACACTGTTCTACACTGAAATTTGTCATCATTTTTTTTTTTTTGCATGGTCCACGATCAAAACAACCCATTTGTTCAATAAAAAACTTGAAAATGTCGTTTCTTAGAATGGTTTTAGAGTAGTTTAGCGTCAGGTAAGTGTACAGGCAGCAAATTAAGTTGATCTGGGAAGGGGAAAAAGCGTCTCCTACCAGCCTAACGGAAAAAAGCCGAGCCATATTTTCAAAGAGCTGTAAAAGAATGAATTCTGTTCGAAGCAGAAAAATACTATCCCAGAATGTTTTCAGTATTTCTTAGATTAGTTAAGTATGATGTTTGCTCAACGATGGCTTTAAGTTAGCTAAGCTGATGACGGATTATAATCCCAACTCGCTTCGCTGTTCATGCCGGCTGTAGAAGGTGAGCGATAACTAGGGACAATGGGAGCGATAATTAAGTAGCAGAGCACTGATAGTGAAACAGCAGGTGATGTTTTCCTTGTCATGTGCAGTGACATTCAGACCAAATAAAGTCTGTTTGAGGCTAATGTAAGAATAACACGTCCATAAATGTTGCTCAGGCGTAAACATTTTCACCTTGCCCACTGAAATCAGTGTTAAAATACAGGCCTATTTTGAGTTTAAATAAAGTAAAATTATGCATCTCTTCTCCTGTAGATCCTAGAAACTTCCAAAAAAATTATGTGATTATGGATAGGCCGGGCTAAGGGGTGTTTACAGTGCTTTTTTCCAGGCTCCTGCTTGTTTTTTTATTTTTTCTATTTTTTTTATAGAAAAAATTCAGTTAGTTTGCCAACTTTTCAGCTCGAGTGTATTGGTATTTGAATGGATCACAATGATAATCAATTAAGAAATTTCAATCAACACTGCGGCAATAGAAACAAATAATTCAATTATAATCATGTAGCATGAAGTTGAAAAGCTCGAGATCTGAAACAATATTTCTCAATGCAAAATTATGCATTGCTTGCCAATAACAAAATTTCAAGTTGATATTATAGACATAGTGAACTCCCTCACCCCTGCCCCAAAGAAACAAATGATTTATTTTTTATACATTGAAGAAATCGTAATGTAACTACATGTAAAAATATGGATCTTTTCAAAAAATTCTCAACCAGACACATTCCAAGTAGCACGTTTAAGCAGTTATATTGACAAGTAGGCCTAGATGTATCATGAAGTTTTGTTATTTTTTATCACAATCTATTCCCTGTCCAGAAACAAACATTGAAAGTAGCAGAACTGATTAATGTCAGGAAGGCTTACATTAAATAGAATTTAATGAATTTTCACCTTGTTCCATTCCAATTGTCAAACACAGAATATTGAATGAATCAGCATATATCAATTAAAAGTAGGCCTACATGGACCAAAACTTCACGTTTAGTTTTGCATATTTTTATCACACTCCATCCATCTGTCATGCGCAGAAACAGAGAAAGTCGCAGGATAAATCAATAAGAAGTTGGCCTACATTATGAAGTTAAAAAACAATGCCCTTTGTCTGGAAGTGGGAGTTTGCACCCTTGAAATTTTAAAATAATGTTCAAATATCGTCATTATCATTGAAATTATCATAAAATGCACAGCTTTATGCTTCAAAGGCATGAAAAGATGACATCATGCAAGAAACATCTGAATTTTGTGAACATTTAAAATCTGTTTCCATTTTAATGCAAAAAGGCCATTTCTGAGTCGCGTCGCCGGCCCTATCTCTGGGAATCACATTAATTGCTATATCTCCAGGAAGGACTCCATCAATTATAATAATTTTGGCATGGTTGGCATGCTCTCTGAGAGTGCTTTCACACAGGATTTTTAAGAAAAATAAGCTATCTGCAAAGCTCTTCAAAATTTGGTGCCTCCCACTAACCTCAACTTCGCTAGCAGCCGACAGAAGACACTCGTCACAGAAGCCTGGAGAGAAAACCCTCGATGTATTATCAAGATGTTTTGTGGTTCATTTCACAAAAAAAGCATACAACTGGCATTATTTAAACAGATGTTATTTTAAGTGATAGAAACTTGATAAATGCACTTTAAATGTTGTCCGACTATACCCTCCATGAAAATTATATATGGTAGGGTATCATCGGACACTGACCGAGGCTTTGTCAACTTGCACATGTCTACAAAACTAATTTGTTACCGGCTGGCACCGTAAAAAACAAGTGTTATGTTAGTTTTAACCCTTTTTTACTATAAACATATGTGTATATATGTATATATATATATATATATATATATATATATATATATATATATATATATATATATATATATATATATATATATACGAAGACACACACATTTATAATTGAATACTGTAACAATAAAAACTCAGAGACGTACCTAAGCCTTAAAACTTTGTAGCCAAATGGGAAAGTAAAACTATAATTACTGCAGAATCCGACAAGATTCTTATATAATTCATGAAAAAATAAATTAGCCCTTTACGAAGCCGACTCAAAGAAACGTTAGCATTTGGTTTATTGACTTATGGCATCAGCAGTCCCCAAAGCTGGAAAAACTTACTTTGTCTCTTCTATCCTTATATACATATATATATTTATATTTATATAGATATATATATACATATATATGTACATATATATATATACATACGTACGTACATACATACATACATACATACATACATACATACATACATACATATGCATGTTGACTTCTTAAACATGTAACTGGCATTTTCCATTTAACTATGAATGATGAAAATAATGGGTAATAAGCGCAGGGTAAAAAATTTAAACAAGTGGCGTAATACTATGATCATACAGCGATAACATGATCATGTTGAGTGTTCTGACGTTTTGCAGCTAGCGCCCAGTGATTTGTAAATTAAGGTGTTGTGCGGTTTTTTTGTTTTGTTTTTGTTTTTGTTACTAGAGAGTGATGTGATGGAAATGTAGGTTTTTCGTTTTTGTCACTGTTATTATCACAGTAATCATAATTTATATTGTTACCATGATAATTGTGACAATCATTGTCATCATTATCATCACCATTGTCATCGCCATGGCCTTCAGGTTTTTTATCACCATCACTGTCACTGGTATCATCATCATCATCATCATCATCATCATCATCATCATCATCATCATTGCCATGCCATGGCCTTCACGATTTTTGGTCACCATCGTCACCATAACCATCATTGTCACCATCATCATCACCACGACCTATCATGATTTTTGTCAGAATCGTTATCCACATTATCATCACAATGACCATCATTGTCCCCATCATCATCATCATCATCATCATCATCATCATCATCATCATCATCATCATCATCATCATCATCATCATCATCATCATCATTGATTTGTTTCATCTTCATTTTCAGTTAACTCTTGCTCACCCAAGAGTACAGGTGTCAAATTAGACATGAAGCCCCTTGAACACATTACGGTCTATAGGTCCCCAAATGTATCCCTCGGAATTTCAAAGCAGTTGGCTTGGCGATTTCGGAGAAAATTTTTGAAGATTTGGTCAAAAACTGAACCAAAAATTCATAAAAACTCTAAAAATCGCAGTGACCATTTTTACAAACTTGGTAGGCATCCATCCAAGGTACATTTCCACCAACTTTGAAGTGAATCTGGCCGGCGGTTTTGGAGAAATCGAAAATGTAAATTGTGAACGGACAATACACTATAGTAATAGCTCAGGTGACTGACAGAGTCACCTGAGCTAAAAAAAATTAAAATAAATAAATAAATAAATAAATAAATAAATAAATAAATAAATAAATAAATAAATAAATAAATAAATAAATAAATAAATAAATAAATAAATAAATAAATAAATAAATAAATAAATAAATAAATAAATAAATAAATAAATAAATAAATAAATAAATAAATAAATAAATAAATAAATAAATAAATAAATAAATAAATAAATAAATAAATAAATAAATAAATAAATAAATAAATAAATAAATAAATAAATAAATAAATAAATAAATAAATAAATAAATAAATAAATAAATAAATAAATAAATAAATAAATAAATAAATAAATAAATAAATAAATAAATAAATAAATAAAGACACTCCCAGTATACCCAAAGAGCCTGGTACCGGTTTGTCAGTGGTGTTACTGTAAAAGGAAGTAATACAACTGACATAGATAAACCCTGACTGACAGCCTAGATATTTTTTTTCCCTTTTGTAGCAATGTACTGTTTTTACTTCAAACCCAAGAAAACAATGTATATTTCCTTCAATGTCTTTCGAAGTTACAGTTTTAGCATCAGTTTACCTTCAATGATTATGCGCACTAGAATTTTTAAAAATATGAATAATGGAAGAAAATCTAAAACCATTTAAAGAAATAAATTTAGAATTATCTGTATTTCAATTTTCATATGTAAAACACTTCGTACCACATGTATATGCTTATACATATCATATATATATATATACATACATACATATATACATACATACATACATATATGCACACGGTTATTAAGGGCTCTGAACAGTTCCATACTGATTAAAATATATTGATAATTTATTAGCTCAACAGAAGTGTCAGTCAGCTGATCCTTGACGCTTGGTCGGGATGTACCTTCGGTGGATCTGCACCAAGTTTGTTCAAATGGTCACATTCCAATAATTTTTTTTTAATCACGAAGAATGTGTTCAACTTTTGGTAAAATCGTTAAAACTCAGAAATCCATACCACTGCCACCTAGTGAAAATCTTTGTTTGACCCGTTCACAAGGAACTTATCCACCAAATTTCAGCCTAATCCGAGTGAAGGTTCTCGGGAAGTCGAAAATACCGGAAACACTTAAGAAATCATTAAAAAAAATTTTAAAAACTTGCAGCGCCACCTGGTCAGCGAATTGAGAGCTAGGAGTCCCTAGGAGTGTTCCTGTGTGATATCAAATCAGTGGAGTGACAGGTTTGACAGACGTTTTTTTTTTAAGACTTGCCCTCCCCCCCCCCCCAAAAAAAACAAACAAACAAACAAAAAACAAAAACGAATCAAAACAAAACAAAACATAAAAAATCAAATATCAGTGGAACGTGGCCATTTGAGCAAATTTGGCAGAGGCCCACGCAAGGTACATTGCCACCAAGTTTGAAGTTACTTGGCTGATGGTTTCCGGGAATTTTTTTTTTTTTTTTTTTTTTTTTTTTTTTTTACTGCACTTAAATCAGGATTTATTGACATAAACCTCACAACAACCCCACTTGATTAGGGAATGAGTGGGAGAGACGGAAATTTCTTTCAACATGACAGTTTAAACGTGACTTCTGCTGGTTTTTGTTTCCCTTTAACCTTTTGTTCTTCTTCAATCAATCAAAACATACGACAACTGCTTTTAACTATATGGTACAAATGCACTGCCTTTTGTAACCTTAAATACATAAGGCAAATTTTCAGTTTAATGTTTAAACAGATCTACACAGTAACTTGTGTCTTTCTTTTATTTTTACCTGTCAAAATTCACCATAACATTCTCCAACTTAACAAAATTTAGGCTAATTAGTTCACATCACATGATGCTGACTAAATTGATTGCCTGCTGTGCATATTCTGCATGTACATATCTGGTACATGCATGTACAACACATTCGCATTAATACTCAGAGCACCTTAAGACACAGTATGAAATACAACCACCTATACTCTATAGATCAAATACTAAATAAAAAAGTCTGCTACGCAGATTATACTCTACTTTAAGAAGTTGCATACAAGTACTTAGTTTATATGCAGCATCTGCTTTATCTTTGCATACAAAATTCTTTGCCGGTTTATTGCTTGAGGCTAATCAATTGAGAATAGGCACAATTACTGCTTTTCCCCCTTTTTGATATACATGTATTGCACCCGTATATGTCGCACCAATTATGGAAAAGTTATCTAGCACCGTACCTGAAAGAATATCGCTGTTTCTATACAGATAAACTGTAATAATGTCACCATATGACGACTCTATGGTTTTGGAGAAGTCGTAAATATGAATTGGGAATGAACAACGGACGAAAAGTGATGGCATTAGCTCTGCTGGCTGGCAAGGTGAGCTAAAGTCACTGGAGCGTGACAATTTGAGCAAAATTTGCAGGGACATACCCATGGTACAAAAAGTTTTAAGTGAATCTTTGAATGCTACAAAGGAAGATCCCCTTTACAACATAAATAAGAGCTTAAATTATATTTTATTGGGCTATTTAAACAAGATCATATACATGATCTAATAATTAATTGTTTATCGTTGTAGAGCTGATGATTTAATTATCTGTATTTTATCAATCATTGACAGATCCTGATTTTGCCTTAAGTTCAAAATTTGTTTAAATTTAGCTATTTGTCTTTAAAATTTAAATTAATGTTGTTATTATATTTGAAAAGTCTGACACCTAATATATTTATTTCATCTGTCCATTTCATCTTTAATTAATCTAACAATATTTCCTCACACTTTTTTGCTGCTACCCATTTTTGTTATTTTATCATAATTAATCTGCAAACCTGAAACCCTTTCAAAGCTCTGAAAAATCTCCATCGCTGACCATAGGGATTCTTTTTCATATTGTATGGTCAATGGAGTGTCTGCCATATGCATACTGGCTTATTTTGAAAACTCGCTCCATGAATTGAATACCTTTAATATTGTTGGTTTCTGCAATTTTATTACCAAAAGGTTCTACACAAAGTATAAACAGATACAAAGAGAGAGAGAGAGAGAGAGAGAGAGAGAGAGAGAGAGAGAGAGAGAGAGAGAGAGAGAGAGAGAGAGAGAGAGAGAGGGCAACTCTGACAAACCCCTCTGCTCAGCCAAAAAGTTTCTGATGTCCACCCATTACTAATACCACTGCTAGTAATATTGTTATACAGCTTGCAGCGTTGATATTTTGTACAAAAAGTCACATTCTAAACTGTCAAGTGCTTTCTCAAAGTCCACAGCTATAAAGAGTGCTGAAATGTCATTATCTGCTGTATATTGCATTAAATCCAATATTCTCCTTAAATTCTCTTCTATGTAACGACCTTTCAAGAAACCAGTCTGGGGTAAGCGGACAATGTTTAACAGTACTTTTTAGAGTCTATTTGCAACAGACATAGCTATCATTTTATAATCTATTTTTAATGATGCAAGAAGCCTCATTTTTTTAGATATAAAGGATCTTTCTTTTTAGAAACGAGTGTCAATATGTTTTTTTTTTGCAGTATTGATAATTCACCATGTAGAAAACTTTGTGTTTGGCATTCATCAAATAAACTTGAATATCGTTCCAGAAATTTTTTACAAAATTCAATAGGTCTCCACCAAGTTTGTTTAAACGATCATGCGTCAATGATTTTTAGGGAATGTACCTTGGGTGGGTCTCTACCAAGTTTGTTCAAATGGTCACGGTCGAGTGATTTTTGGATTTTTTTTTTTCATTTTTGGGGGAAATCTTAAAAAATCTTCTTCTCCGAAACCACATGGCCAATTGCTTCAAAATTGCATAGGGACACTTCTCGAGACCCCTACACCTTAAATTGTTCAACAGGTGGCGCTGCATTTTTTTTCTATTTTTTCGTGAATTTTTTGTGTTTTTGCCATTTTTGGCTTCTTCTCCAAAACCGTCACTCAGATTATGCTGAAACATGGTGCAAATGTTCCTTCTAGAAGGTAGGGTCACACAAGTTTGTTCCATAGGTGGCGTCGCTTTGGATCCATGATTTTTAACGATTTTTTCAATTCGGGTACTTAGCGGCCAATGCATATATTTGTATTGATTATGTATACTAAGTGAATGGGGATTGCTGTGGTAATTCATGTTTTTTACTTCTTCTCCAAAACCGTCAGTCAAACTCACTTGAAACTTGGTGGGGATGTGTCTTTGGTAGGTCTGTACCAAGTTTGTTCAAATGGTCACGGTCTAGTGATTTTTTATGAATTTTTTTGTTCATTTTGGGGGGAAACCACTAGGCCAATTGCTTCGAAATTGTATATACTGGCTGGGATATCGTCAATGTCAGAGAAGGACAAAGTCACAGGTTCAATTACATACCCACATGTTGACTCTGCGTGGTATTAACATTCACACTCAGATGCTGAAGGACAGTTAATTGACATAACTGGCTCCACTGTGGATGACCTTGAACTTCTTCCCAATACCACATTGCCACTAGTGTCATCAATTTCTGAGTCAGCTGAGCATGGCCTGTTCACACAGGCCTCTTGTTTTATATTTTTATGAAAGTTTGTATTCATTTTGTGCAGAATCTTCAAAAACCTTCAAAAATCTTCACCGGAAGTGCTCAGCCAATTGCTTTGAAATAGTAGAGGGACACGTCCGGGGACCCTTGGACCATAATTTGTTTGACAGTTGGCGCTGCGATGTTTATATGTGTGTGTCAGTGTGTCTGTGTGTGTGTGTGTTAGGCTATTTTCGACTTCTCCCAAATCGTCACTCAGATTGATCTTGACCGCGGCGAAAATGAAGTTTTGGGAGTCCCCCCTCCCCCCCCCCCCACCAAAAAAAACCCGGATACATAAAACCACGCAGCTCACAGTTTAATATTTTGCTAAGGAGTTACAACCTTATTAATTTAATTTTTTGTCCAAAGATTGTCACCCTAAAACAGTCTACAATATATTTTGCTAAGGAGTTCCACCCACCCACCCCCGCAAAAAAAAAAAATGAAACTATGCAGGCCACAGTTTGAATTTTGCTAAGGCATTCCACCCTGAAAAGAGTTTAATGTATTTCGCAAAGGAGTTCCACTCAAAAAACGAGAAAGGATAAAAGAAAGAAGACCATGCAGGTCGCATTTAAAGGTCCTATTGATTGAATGGGTACCACAAATTAGAAAGTTGATGTTTAGGGTCGTTAGAAATAATACACGAAAACCAAAATTTTAAATTTCATTTTCGAATAGTGTTTTTGTTGCTCCAAAAGTGCGTCACATTTGCGACAGGAAAGCGCGCAAATTTTCTCCGATCATGGCCCAATGTTGAACAGTGTTACTGACGTGACAAACGCAATCCCGCTGGCCATGGTGTATGTTTTATAAACCAGCGTGCCTTCAGTTTTCTAAGAGTTATGGCAGATACAACAGAGCATAGTGATTCTGGAGAGTGTGAATTGAGTTTTTTATGTACGTCGTCTGATGACGATGAAGAAGAATTAATAAGAAAAGCTGAAGCAGCAGAGGAAATGTCATTTAGCCTTACACACATGAGGGGACACCCAGAACCCTACCGTCACCAGTACTGCAGGCAGTGCAGCCGTGGTATAGCCAGACAATCCCAACTTGCCGTCTGGGCAATGATAATTCGTTGCAAAAGAGATATTTCCAGTCAAAAATTTCAAGATTACATTTAACAAGAACAAGCATGAATGCAATAAATTGGAATTTGCGTCAGGATGGACCAGGTCTTATACTAGTGTTTCAAATTGTAGCATTCACGGAAACAGCTACGGCCTACGCCTACGGTATATCAGTACACGTGTTTTTGACATTATTTATTTCAGATCGTATCCATTATGTAAGAATGGTAAATATTTTCCTGTGACTGACTTATTTTCTGGTTCCATATGAACTACAAAGGTACAATGAGTTAGAATTTTGTACACCCGATTATTAGGAGCTGGCCGTGGACTGTCACAAACGCTGGCACATGACTAAAAAAGATGAAAGGCCTGCCGCCCACTGGTATTGATAGCTGCGTAGGTGAGGCGTGAATGTGGTAGCTATACAAACAAATGTTATCTGGGTATGGGATTAGGCCAAAACACCTCGCAATATACAGTAGTAGTTGGACGTACACATAACAGTGGTCAGCTAACTCAACCTGATATAGCCTGTTCAACCCTACCCCTGGCTATGGAACAAGATCGGTCCTTGTTTGTCCATGTTTTCCCCCCATTTTTTCCATCAAATGAATCAAATCGGTTAAACACACTTAAGTTTTGTTACAGTGTTACTTTGTAACAAAAGTCTAGACCGGTGTTGTCACTGTGACATTCAATTGATAGTTATGTGATGTATTGTAATAGTCGTTGTTGAGTCCCCCATTTGTCATATTTGAACATGGTCAATCAAGAGGACCTTTGATATTTTGCTAAGGAAGGTGTTCCATCCTTAAAAGTTCGGTATTAAAGGGGTTCCACCCTTTAAAAAGGGGTACAATGTGTTTGGCAAAGGAGTTCCACTCAACAACAATTATTAGGACTATCACAACACTCAATTTCACATACAGCTTTATTATATTTTCTCAATTAATCTACATGCAAATTATTCTGTTTTATTTTATTTTTTCTTTCAAAGTAGAAAGACATTGAGACACTAAAGTGCAATGGACTTACTAATATCAGAGATTTGACATTAATGATGTAATATTGGAATACCTGTGCAGAGACTCCTTGATTATTGTGTTTATGTCACAGCATTGAATTTGCTCTATTGCACCATGCCTTATTTATTTAGAAATGTGGAAGAATTGTTGTCTTTTGAAAAGATAAGCGGGATAAATCGAAAATTATTTAGGTAATCCATGTGAAATAAATATGTTTAAAATTAAAGTCTGTATCAGCTGAGCTAAAATGCGCAGCTTGGTAGCATGGTGCTTCAAGATAGTGTTATCTAAACGGTCTAATTTACATCCACAAGTAGGACTTCCGGTGTGTCAGAGAAAAGAATGCCGTAACAGGTTTTACCCTATGTTTGTACCCACATGACCTTAATACAAGTACCAGATACAGCTTTGTGATGTACGTTGTTTTCGATGGGACCATTTTTATAATCCCCTGTTTGGAATGAATGAATGAATGAATGAATGAATGAATGAATGAATGAATGAATGAATGAATGAATGAACTTTCGGTCAATGACCTTTGGTGAATGAACTTTTCGGTGAATGGCCTGGGTCAGCTTTCCTAATATATCACACTGAAACATGTGCATATAAGGTATTCAACTCTCATTCTCATGGAATTATTCTAATATACCTGGTGTACAGCTTAGTAATAGTATAGCAAATTGTTTGTATCATATGTATCCTTGTACGTTACTATTCTATTCACATGAACTGTTTTCCTGACATGTAATACTCGTGTATGATAGACATTGGTGTCCAACATATTGTTTCTATTATTTCTCTAGCCTAATATATATATATATATATATATATAGGTTATCACATGGTTGGAGCTGTATCAGTGCCTGTACCAACCCACGAGCCGCTGTATCGCCACTCGACCTTCGGTCTCGTGGTGATACGCGGCGAGTGGGTTGGTACAGGCACTGGTACAGCTCCAACCATGTGATAACCTATTTATTACCACTCAGTGTAAATTCATCACACACATTCACAATTAAAAATCAAAATGAGAAAAATAAGACAACAAATTAGCTTTTAACATTTTATTGACATGTTTTCAACAAGACAATATTTATATAGGCCTAACAATTACAATATAGACTTATTTATACTATGTAGGCCTAACATCTAAGTGAACGTTAACATTCTCTTTGGCAGTCAAGAATCTGTTTGCTTTAGGCCTACTTGCAGTAGACTAAGTGGTCTCAATGAATTTTGGGCTGTCTATAGCTGGATAACCGGTATCATCGAAACGATCACCTAAACCTATATCATCATTGGGGTCAAACATATTTGTCAGTAACTCTTCTGCAGTAGCACTATCAAGGTAAAAATCGCAGGGAAGCATTGCTTCAGAACTTGCCAGGATAGTGTTAGAATCAATTTGCCGGAGAGGTGAGCTATCTGGGACTGAAAGAAGGGATGTAACATGACTTTGGGGACGATTTGTATGCTTAGTGACTGTACATGAAACATTTTCCCCGGCCTTGGATTTATTGACAAATTTGCTGAAAGTGTTGGAAATTTCCTTTTGCTGAGACTCGGATGTGACTCTGTATGAATTAATGGATTGGATATTTTTATGACCATACAGCTGCTGGATTTTTGTTTCGTGTATACATGTCATTTGATAGCGCTACGTCTATACCCGTGCGTCTGGCACTATGGTTAGAATAGTGACCTGATAGTCCAGCTTCCGAACACATTTTTTGCAAAGCCCCTGGATTGTGTTTCTTCCCATGGCCTGGTCCTTGACCCACAAATCCCCTTTGGCATTGTAATTGATAGACAGATAAAATCTACTGTCCTCTGTCAAAGTGTGTTTGGGTTGCGTCGCCTGTACTCTAGATACACATTAACTGGATCTAGTGGATCATCTGTAAAATAAAAAGTGAACGAAAATTAGTAGGCCTATATATCCTAGGCCTACATTGTATAGACTATTGTTGATTATTATTATTATTATTATTATTATTATTATTATTATTATTATTATTATTATTATTATTATTATTATTATTATTATTATTATTATTATTATTATAAATTGTAAGACCTAGCAATTAATAAAATATTATCAATCATTATTGACAAAAACGTAAAAGCCTGAGGATTATCGCAGGCGTGGCATAAAACAATCGTCAGGTGCTGCAACCTGGGGGGAAATTAGGTGCATATAGAAGGGGCCTTTTTTGGGGTCCTGACGTATAAGCAAAATTACAAAAAAAAACAGTCCACATATTTTGGAAACACATTTTCTTTGTAACTTTTATTTCATGTAAAAAGTGATTTCCAGATAACATTGACTGCATTTACCTTTGCTTGTTTGGAACATCTTAGGATTGAAGGGCCTGACATCTCTTGCGTTCGCCCCTTGGCGTGTCTTCGTGGTTCTTTCTCGAAATTCCAGATACAGGACTCCCTCACTGTTTTCTTGCAACACAACGTCGCCCCAAAGCATTGTTGTGCATTCTTGAGAGCCACAGAGGCCGAAATGCATAGTATTTTGCAGCCATAAGGTTTTAATCAGCGCCTTTGGGTTGCCTAAAAAAGAAAAACACCCCTTAAAGGCCTCTACACAAACAGCGTCAGTGACTTCTATTTTAAAGGTGGGACTGCCATGTTGGATAGCGGGCGAAAGTTACAAACTCAGATCGGGAAGGGTTTTAGATGGACTACACTGGTGTCATCAGAAAGTTACAAGCTCTAACACTAACATGAGAAAATTACGCCATGCAAGAGTGGAATTTCATTTCTGAAACTTGAACGTATCGTACCAGTGTACAGAACTAGTGGTTTTTCGCCGTTGGTCGAAACTTTCGAGTGGGATTTCAAAACTCGACTGGAACATGTTTCAAATTCAAGGGCAGGCTACATACGACAGGATACCTGCTCTATATTTGGAGACAATTAGTGTCAGTATGTAAGTAGGTAAACCAATGATCACATTTAGAGGAGATATTTATAAACTTTAACATAGCAAATGTTATGTTTGAATCTTATAACTGGTGACAGAACTTTTCAGTTAGAGTCTAGAGATTTCGGATTCAGAGCTGCGGACTAGTATTAATGCCATCTGGCGGTATGTATGAAAACTATAAACGTAAATATTTAAGCAGACGACACGACAAATGCTGCTGAAAATAATGATCTCCGACTTACTTGTTCCTAGCAAAGGGCCATTCTTCCGTTACGTGCGCGACATCCAGACAAAATTTGAGTGTTTGAGAGCCAAATAACTCTGCAGATTAATTATTATGGAGACCAATATCACTCACATTGAATGGGTCACTTGTGATATTATAAACAAGTTTGCCCCAAAAGAAATTCTCTTAGCTTCAAGGTTAAACGAATGTAGCACATTTGTGTGGTGTTACGTGTGCGATGCAGAAAAATATAAAACTGAGACTTTTGATTTTTAATATCAAATCTCTCTGATTTCTAATGGAGAAAGCAAAAACAACTGTTCTCATTGAAAAAACAATGATCTAAATCAATGCTTCCAGTTATGTTGTAAAAGTATAAAATAAATCCTCTGCTTGAACAGGTTTGTAATGTGTGTGTTACGTGCGCGACTGTGTGAAAAGTTACTTAAATAAACACAAAGATGTTTAAATCAAATCTTTAATGATATAGTACTGCAAATAAAAGCATGAATAATGAACCCCAAACATGCATGTGCCATGGATAACATCTTTTATAGGGCCTTTTAAACAGTGGTCCCTTTGTTTAGAGACAACTGCTAGGACAGATGCGGAGATTGTTCCATACATTCAAAGTACGTGGTCTCCACCAAAAAGGTCCCAAAGGAGGGCAAAGAACATGGGAAAGATAAGCCTAATGTCAGTGCCAACTGTGATGACAAATGTGGTTTCCTAATATTGGAGGGGTTAAAACTGAGACTAGGCCAACTGTGTATTGACATCTGACTTGGACTAGAGATCTTCTTTCTTACGGATACCTACAGCTGGCACTTTTTACCACTGGTCCGAAAATTTAAAATGGTTGCGGTTATTAGCTATTGTTGGAGGAGAGATCTTTTTCACAATTTGGTGGGGTTTGTAAAAGATGGCATCTTTCACACGTGGCCATCTCCAGTAGCCCCTGCCTTCACCATTGCAGACACTTCATACTCTCCTGCTACTTTTTTAACAACTTCCCCTGGGTATGTCTCATCCTCATACTCTATGACACACCAGTCATTTTCTTCAAGTAAGACATGCGGCATTGGGTCCTGGATCACAGCAGGTGGCAATGGGTCCTGCGACACATTCTCATGTCCCCCATATTCTATGGTGAAATCAGCATCATTCTGAGCACTTGTGTGACCAAAGGAGATTTTTTCTGTTTGATAGCTGCACTTGGCATTGTGCATTTGTCGTATGCCTTGCACTTCAGGCACATCATGATCATTCCATGCATCTTGGTTAGACATTATGTTGTCAATATCAGCTTGGGATATATGAAACACAGAGGTTGATGACATCACCTCAGATGCAACATGGTAAAACTCCATGGAATTCTGAACTAGAACTTACTCATTTTTACTCATGTTTTTCTGTCTTACAAGAGACTTGGCCCTGCCACCGACACCATCAACCACACCTTTTCCATGTGATGTCCCGCTTGTATTTTTGAGATAGATCAAACAAGAGTCTCATGGCATATCTGTTCTTAAACTCAGAAGAGGGCCCATCTGTGAATATGATGTCTTCAAGTTCTGTGTTTCTGAGTGATCCACATGACTCCAAATGATTGTACAATTTAGTGACAAAAGCATACACTGTATCTTTGACCTTGTCATGAGTATCTGAACAAATCAGGAATGTTTCACATTTACCACCTTGAAACAGTGCAGCAGTAAACAACTGGACACTCTGCCTGCTCCACAATGCTGATTGCACCTCATTTTGGTACTCATACGAGTAAGCCATGGCAAAGTCCATTTGCAGTACACGATTGTTTACTTTGTCATGTTCAAAAGTCTCACTTTGTACCTGTTTCACTCTAACATGCTCCTTAAAACTTGGAAAATCATCCTTGATCATCTCCATAACATCGCCAATGCAGTTGTTTTGTGGCATTTTAACTAAATGATTAGAGTCATCTTTTTCCCACATAAACCAAAAGACTTTTCTGGACATTTCTGTGGTGGTCACAAGAGATTTTTCCAGGTGCTGCACTCCAGGACAATCTGGGCAGTTTGCCATCCAGCAGGCAGACTGAAGATCACCAAGACCAGCAGGACACAAACAGGCCTCCCACCAACCACCACTGTATTCAACACCTACAGCCTTTAACTTCAATATGAAGTTTTCATGTTTCATGCACTTGCACTGATCAATTGGGGTTTCCTTTAGCAAAAGTACATTTTTTGGCTGTAGCTTACAAAATACTGAAAATGACACCCGATATGATGGATGTAGAGCTTGGAGTCCTTTAAGTACACAGTTAAATAGTGATTTCTTAGTTTGGTTTTCTTTCCATCTTCCCAAGTGGTCATCTCCTCTTTCATACCTGGGGCTGTGTACACTACATCTGGTTTGAAAATAAAAGCTTTGAACAGCTTCCTTCACTTCTACAGACAAACCTGGATTGCCAGGTGAGGCACCATGAGCATGGGGGAAGTGTTGCTGAATACCACCTGTCACATGCAGTCCAACCTTTTCAGCTAGTCCAGACACAACAACTTGTCTTTTGTTAGGGGAGATTAGAAAGGTACGGCATGCTCTCTTTAGGGCTTTTCCATATGTCTGGGCACGCTTAAAAGGAAAAGCAACTTTCAGAGTGGATGTTGCGGTTGAGAGACCATTACTTGCTGCATTTCTGGTTGCTTCTCTTTGTTTCTTTGCTTGCTATGCTTCCTTGACCTTTCTGCATTTGCAGCCCTTGGTGCCTTTAGTCCTGCTGCAGTCATTCTTGCAAGTTTTGCTTCTTTGACTTTTGTTGTTCTCTCATTTTCTTTCTGCCTATATTCAGGGTTATTTTTGTGTTTTTCCCTGAATTTCCGAACTCTTTCTGCCCCAGACATAGGATGTCTCCTGGATTCATCCATAACTGTATAAGATGTTTAGCACCTCTGAATATATGTAAAATGAACAGGCCACAGGAACAGCATTTAATGCATAAATGGTGTACAAGTCTACACATGATTTACCATATATACACATGCACATGTAGGTCCACATGCAGAACATACTGTATACATGTACATGTATATAGCAATGTCTAAATTCATATCAGTCTATCTCTGTCTGTGTGAACACTATATGTGCATGTCAGCACTTGATATTAACATTTGCCCCACGCAGGTAAAACATTGCCTGTGGCAAGTAGGTTTCCCAGGACACTTGCTTCCCGATCATCTGGTTAATAGCAATGTGATTGTCAATTCTCAAATAACAATGAAGTTCTTAAACTCAGTGAACTTATTTCAAAGTTGGTCATAAATTTAATGAAATATTGTTTACAATATCCTTTCCTTGCTGGTATATAGAAAACACAACTTTTATTGTTATAGAATTAGTGAAAACATGCACAAAATGTTCTTTTCGGACTTGATTCAAAATTGACCCCATGTGTAAAGTACATTGATGGAGCAAGTAAAGATCTTCACTTGCCCTGCAAAGCTAGTACATGTACTTTAAAATATCAATATTTCTTGATTGGGGTGGGTGGGTGGGCTACAGTTTCATGCCTCATACAAATGGGGGGGGGGGGGTCACAAACAAAATGGGACACCCCCCCGTAAATTCCAGGGCACTCAATGTGGGACAAAGAAATTCTAACATTTTAACAATTTTTTTTTCACAAATTGAGATAAAGCATTTGCATCTGTATGAAAGCCAGTATAAAAGACAAATTACACTTTGATACCAAGAGTATCATACTGTATGCCATTTTTGCCAAAGAATTGGTATGGAAGTGCAAAAATTGTTTAAATGCACCCACCACATATATGTATCTGCTGTACTGTGTGCCTAAATATTACGTGAAAATATTTTCTTCATAGCCTTCTTTTAAAATAAATATTATGAACTCAAAAGCAAAATTGAAAAACTTGATTCTTCAATTTTGTACCAGCAATACAGCTGATCCATTGTCTTTGCATGAACTGCACTGCACCTGTTAACCTGAGTGTTGGGATTTTTTTTCTCACAAAATGAACAATATTTTCTATCATGCAATACATTTTTGCTATGAAAAAGTGAAATCTTCTATTAAATTGTGAATCTTATCATATTTTTGCACTCACCTAGAATCAGGTTCTCTCTCAAAACAAGGAAAAAGGCACAGTTGATGCAGCAGGCTGTTGAGGAACTGGTGCCAACAACTTTGCAGGAAGAGCAAAGCATTATGGGAAGATTTTAGTGTGCATTAGTGCCCCCTAGTGGTAAAATCTTCGCATGCTCAATGCAGTTAATCAGTCTGACATAGTGTCTTTTGAACACTTTTACAAGCCTAAAAACAACTACACACCACATTAAAAAAACCTTGCTATTTCACATTTTATTATATTTTACACAAAAAACAAAACTTGTGTTGGAAAATGGGTTCCCCAATATCAGTTATTATCAAGGTTTTGGGAGTAGCAGTGGCCAACAATGATACCGTAGTCAAAATGTTACTGCTCATGGTGTTTTTCATCATCCTTGGATGATGATATTGGCCAATATTATTCCTCATTCAACAATGGCCACATTGAATCATTCTTTTTAGGAATGGGAAATTTGGTGCAGTGGGTATGTGCATTTCCCATTTTTGGCTAGGTGATGAATGCCGAAGGCTGCTGGTTCAAGACCCGTCCGGTCTGTGTTCACAAAACATATATGTATATTAAGTCATAGTCCATTTTATCCTGGAAATGTATGTCTTAGTACCTGAAATGCACACATGTACAGTACGTGTACAGCATACACATCATAAAACATGCAGGTTGTCACATTTCACTTGCAAAGTAAAAAGATGTACCTCCTCTCTTTGTGCCTATTGTCCCAGTTCAGTGCATGGTAGACCTAAAATTCTGGTCAAAGTGGGGTTTACATTCAGTTATAAAGAGAGTTGAAATATCACATAAGAATTGGACATATAATTAGTGTTTTACAACACAGTATATATAGACAATTCCATAAGAAAAGGGAAAACATGCATTCTGGATATCTGTCGTGCACGTAACATCGCACACGCAACAAATTGTTACGTGTGCTATGTAAGGTTTTCAAAAAATTCCAGACAAAGAAGCAGAAATCCAAACACAAACCATGCCAATGCAGAAGATACTACCATGCTAATTTATAATCTGAGTAATGGTGTTCCAGCACCTAATTATTATCACACATGAAAAAGGAATGAAAAATTATGTTACGTGCACGACTGGGTACACTCTGCATGATTAATTTCAACCTGGCATTTTTTTAGGAAGTATCTTTACTTTCCCATTACAGGATTTCGTAGCTACTTTGATGCTTATAAATTGCTTTCTGGAACTTTCACATAGCATGTTGTTGGATACTGTGTGTACTAACCTTATCTTAAATCACATCTGGTGTGTCATTTGGATTATGAATCAATTGATGCCTTATACACTGATCCACATAGAAACGAGAAGTTCTAGTTATAAATATGTTGCCCCTTCCTTTTGTGTTATAATCATGTATACTTGAGTTTTGAAAAAGTGGAAAGTTTCTAAAATACACTGGCAATGTCTCATTTTTTTAATTTGTAATGAAATTTTAGGAGCTGTAGATTATATATGTCTTCAAGTTTTAGTAACTTCAAGCCTTTAAATATTGGTTCTGAATGGGCATTGAAATCAGCCTAAGTTATGATACGCACTGCTCGTTTTTGAATAGAGAAAAGTCTATCTACTTTGTATCCCCATGCAAGAAGACAATAGTTAAAATGTGGAAGTATGAATGAGTTATATAGGATTAAGAGGACTTTGATTCAAAGGAAACTTTTAAGCTTGTTTAAAATGCCTACTTTCTGGGAGATTTTGGTAGAAATCTTCTGTATGTGTTTATCCTAATTAATATTTTTATCTAATGTTAAACCCAAGAAATTAAATTCATCCACACAGTCAATTTTTACCTTATCTATTTCAAGGGAAGGAATAGAAACTTTCTTTAAAGGCTTATAGAATAACATAAATTTTGTTTTTGTTATATTTAGAAATTTGTTTACCTTCAACCATATACTTACTTTATCAAGCTCTACATTAATGATTTGAGAAAAATCACTGTTTTGATTTTGTTTTTTTCAGTAAATTTATAGTACTACATAGTGTAGTATCGTCAGCATATATTATAAATTTAAATAAATTTGATGCCACTGTTATATCATTTATGTAAATTATGAACAAAAGTGGACCTAAGATTGAACCTTGGGGTACCCCTGTCGTTATATCTAATAAGCGAGACGATTCAACAGTTAGATGCACAACTTCACAGTTTGGATACTTTTTTAGGCAAATATAGTGTTTCTGTATTCAGCAACTTTCAACAACCGCTTTACACAAAATTCGGACAGAAAGAAAGAAAGAAAGATGAGAAGAGTCATCGTGAGCAAAATTAAAGCAATAGGCCAAGCAGTTCTTGAGAAGAGGCACTTTCGACCCTTTCCAAAAGTTTTTTCTAAAAAAAATCCTTTAAAAAGGTGTAAAACATATATCATAATACCACGTATTGCTATCAACTGGGTAGATAACCACTCTGACAACGACATAATACTTATCAAAACAATCTGACTGACGCCCTTTTTCAGAAGTCGCAAATATCAAGAGTCTATAAATAAAAGGATAATAGTAGACGTTAAAGATCACATACACTCTGTTGACTGACCATTCGCCACTGGTATAGGAAAACATCGTACTTAAAACAAAAACTATTGTTTGTTTATTTATTTAGTTGTGTTCATTTGTTATGTTTAAAGCATTCACCGCTTCCTATATTGACAAACCTCTCCGCACGAGTTTAAAGTCTTTCAGTCATTTAAATGGAGAGTAAATGCGTGAATTACATTCTTCAAAAGATTAAAAAAAGTAATCATCCGCAAGCCTTGTCAAACAGATTTAACTCCTGGGTGTCATCCTGTCTGAGGATCTGCAATGGGATAAGCAGGTTGCACACATCCATTCGGAAGCCTCGAAACGCATCTATTCCGTTCTGTTCTATTTTATCTATCTATCTGTCTGTCTGTCTGTCTGTATGCCTGTCTGTCTAGCTAGCTAGCTAGCTGTCTGTCTGTCTGTCTGTCTGTCTGTCTGTCTGTCTGTCTATCTATCTATCTATCTGGCTGGCTGGCTGGCTGGCTGGCTGTTTTGGTCATTTAGCAGATTGTTAATACATCCCCAAATACTACCAAATTGTCCGTGCAGGTGGGAAATATTAAAGCAGTAGGACAAACGATTAAAAACTAAGTCCTGTTTCTGGATGCTGGAGGTAATATGGAACTTTTTACGTATTAACTGGCGAACAATTCCCGCCACCATCTACATTCAGGTCATGTCCTGTGATATATGACGCGCTATCAGACGCCAGGAAGAGGATACTTTTTGTGACGTCGTCGACCGTCGCAAGCCGCCTCAGGGGATACTGCTCGGTGGATTTGCTCAGGAACTGTAAACACATGTCACAAAGTATTACACACTTAACTGTTGCTGCAGTTTGGTACAACTAAATCTAATTTATATCTACAAAGCCTTTCTCGTATTAAAATTATTAATGTACATCTGAATTTCCTTCGCTTAGTGGCGAAAAATCATTGGTGAATGCAAAAAGGACAAAATAGATGTTAAAAACAAGAGAAGTGTGACAGTTCTGTGTTCAGCTGTCCTGGATTTAATGACCAAAATGGACTGCATTATATAATTATCAAGTATTGCAAGAAAGGTCAAACTCTTCGGCAATGCTACATAGGCATTGCAGGGTGTCCATTGTAGCAGTCCTTGTTAGAATTTTCCTTCCTGGGTTTGTACAGGTGGTCTAGCTGCAACTTTTTATTTTACAATCACTGGGACCGAATATAATGCCCAAGCTTGTTTCGACTTCAGTTATGCACTGGCGGGTGGTTAAACTAGGTTAAGCTGTCCAGCTGGAAAGGGTACATATTGGTTCAGGGGTAAGTCAAACTGTTGTTATCTGAACCTGTTCTATACAAATTTAGTAATTATGGTTTGTTTGACAGGTATTCATCTTTCATAATGAAGCTCTGCATTTATAAGCAAAGCTTCACGCATTTAGCTAATTCATCATTTCCCACGTTTATATTTATTCATTATTATGTGGGTTGTCTTTGCTGAATATTTAGCTTAGGCAAGGAGCTGCTACTCAGAGAGACATGTACGGGTAAAAGCTCCGAAACATGTTGAGTAGTTACTCGCTGAAGACCCTTTAATTCATTTGGGCTGATACAGCGTCTGTCAAATTTTACAGAGGAACGTGTGCAATATGGACAGTACTTCCATATGTATATAGGTTAGACAGGGACAGGTTAGCTTATGGAGAATAAAGAGTTCGGACTGCGGAATAGGGTAATGACTACTAGGAAGTGGTTCTTGGCATAAAGAAACAAATACAGTAGGGATACATTCATATACTCCAGCACCATAACACTGACCGTGTTGACGTACTCTTGTGGATTATTATTAAATGTAGAAGATCCACGATAGAAATTCATATGGACCATCTACTGAACAAGATTAGTGGAGAAAAAGTCGTTCACACCAATTCTTAGGAGAATCCAGTCTGAACTTTGAGGGAAGTCCACACTAGTCTTACAAAAGCCTACTTCTCAAAGTATAAAAGTATTGCAGTATCGACTGCGGACCAAATTAATGTTTAAGGGTACTCGGATATGTTGCAATGCAATTTTAAAGAAATCTATGACTCAGTTTGAGATTGGAAAAAAAAAAACGTTTTCGTTCCCCGTTACCCCAAAATTAACAACACTTGTATTTAAAAAATCACTAAAGGGCCAATCCAGTGTACACCCTTGCTAAGTCTGAGTATGTATATATATATAGAGCTAATCCTATTCCCTTTTTATGTCAATATTAAACATATGACCACTGAGATGAATGATGAATGAAATGGTGCAGCAATATTTAATTGCATCACACAAAAGTGAACTTAATAATCATGCTACGTTCCTAGTGATCACCTTTATACACGTCATTAGGCTACTTTATCACTGACCATCAATGGCGCTTGTTTTTTTAGCTTACGTCATCAGGGTACTTTATCACTGACTACATGTATCTATAAACTCTGTTTTTCTATGCTTACGTCAGTAGGCTACTTTATCACTAACCGTCAATGAACCTTGTGTTTTCTTATTTTTTACTCGAACTAAAAATGATAAGAAGAGGAGGGGATATCGGCATCAAATGGGTGACGTCATGTTAGTCCAAGGAAGCTAACTTCCTTGGTTTGTCATATCAAGAACTTGTCATAGACTTGACAATCAAATGGTGGTTCTCCCGATGTTGCTAGGCTTACGCTTGGTATTGAATACTATCGACGATCAAATTATGTTGCAAGGGAGCTTTGCAAATTGGGTTCTGCTATGTTGAAATGGATTCAGTCCTGTTTCGATCTCGATCCAATGTTCGTTAAATAAAGTTTCCAATCAATCAATCAATCAATGTTATCCGCGCTTGGTCCAAGTTAAATTACAGATCTGCTCCAGTGGTACCGAGAAACAAGGTCGTTGTGCTCCAGCAATCAGGGACTCCTTGGAAAGAAGTTGTATATCGTGTGGCCAAGGATTGTTTGAGAATGCTGCCCCAAAGCTGTGGAATTAACTTTCTTTTAACATTCGATCAGGTGTGTCTTCATCATGCTTTTGACACAAGCTCAAAACTCCCCTCTTTTGGACCGCACATGGACTGTAATACTTCCAATAACGGTTTTACGAAAACTCATGGTTGTTTTAAATTTCCAACATCATGGACTGTTATTTGAATACCAATGCGTATATATTTTACTTTTTTAAGCAAGGACTTTTAATTTTAACTGCGCCGCAACCGTTATATTTATCTCTGTGGATTCCTTACTGCTACAAGGCCACCTTAAATTGTCACGCTTCTTTGATCTATGATGTATGAAATGGTGTGCAATATAAATCAAACAAACCAAACACAGGCTGACCAACAATCACGTATAGCGCTGTCCGAATGATAATGCATGGTGCAGACAGACAACTGAACATGCATGGGGCTGGGTGAACATGTTATACACAAGCTACTAGTTATGCATCATGAACGCCAAAAAAAACAGTAATTCTTAGCCCAGGAAGTCGTAACACACCTACAAATGAGGCCCCGCCAAACTTGGATCACAACCGACAGGCATACCAAAACTATATGAAAGACAGTCCGATCATTACATGACAACTGTAAGACATTACACATGAGAAGCAATCCCATGAAGCAAAAACCGGGAATAGTTACTACGTATCTTCTAAAAGCTCATTCAAATCCAGCCACATACCTCATCTATTTCTTCTTCTGACGAGAAAAGTCCCTCCTTATAAAATAATTTTGTTGTAACGAGACCTGGGCTGAAATTATCAAGACAAATACGCAAATTAGACAAGATGCCGGCTACGCAATGAGTCATCCAAAGTAACTTCTCATGATAATGCAGTATCAAATTCTGGAGAGCTAATAAGTAGTTAACATTTATAAAAAAATATATATTTTGTCTGCATAACTTACAAAGTAGGAATAAGCAGTTGCTTGACCGTGATGACATCAAACTAATTTTAATTGAATCTGAGTCTTTCCGAACAGGGTGAAGGCGTAACGACCATTGATACTATAGACTGCATCGTGTTCATATTTCTTTCAATTTGGTGGGATCATCTTGTATTAACTTACCTTGACCTAATACACAGCAAAAGTGATATTCAACACAATGAAATAACCATCTTTATGCTCCCACAAGTTCTTTATTTCCATAGGTTCCTTGGTTTTGAATAATATCGAGTCAGATAATAAGTCCCCCACCGGGGACTATAGGTTTGCACCTTGTTTGTCCGTCCTTCGTTCCGTGCATCCTTCCCACAAAGCTTGTCTGGGTCATATCTCATGTACCATACACCTACACCTAAACCTATCACCATTTGGGCTCAATACCTCCTTGGATAGGGGTTAGTCGCTCACCAGAATTGGGTCACTGTGACTTTTACCTTGACCTTTGACCCCATGAAGTTTGAGCTTTTGCTATACCGGAACACCTGCAGCTACCAAGTTTTGAGAACCCTGTAACTTGGATATTAGGTCATGGTGATGCACACAATAACCCAGCATGGGTCTCACCGAGATGTATCTTAATGTAAGATAATACGGTTCTGCCTTATTTAGTAGAAATCTGAAGCCTCTATAATGTGATACATGTACTAGTTACACGAAGAGATTTTTTTCGTCGACGATCTCACGCTAAATTGTTAAAATCAACCTATAAATTCCGCATGCTACATGTCACCATTCATATCCTAGGACCTCATTCTGCGTTGAACTTATCATGGGATAAATTGGAGGCTGACCCAAAGTTTAATCGCTAGTCATGCAGGTGAAAAATATGTAGCAATATGCCATCATAGACTCCTGATATGGTTAGGTTTACTTGAAAAATATTATAGTCAGCATTGCATTTATCTTGTCACGCAGATGACTTGGGTGAAATATATGAAGCAATATGCCATCATATTGTGAAGATTTATCTGCAGAATAGCAACTACATTTATGTAGTCGACTACATTTATGATTTTTAAGGTTTTCCGAGAATGTCTAATTAGTTCCAATGAACATTTCCAATATATAGGAAATTGTCCCTTACGGGAAGTCGTTCATAGGTTTGTAGTTCCATGGATTATGCATGCGGTAGATATGATCATATTCAAAGAGGATATAAAGTACTTAAGTTCCTTTGACCTGAGTAAGTTAGAGTAAGTAAGACCTATAAGAATTCAATCTCACAGGACGATGTCACGTCTGTCGGGGTAATTCTTAGTGTCATTAATGCTTTGCTTGAAATAGCAGAGACTTCTGCCTTTGTCCTTTCCATAGATACCAAGACATTCTTGTTACTCTTTGCGCTGAATAATTTGAAATGCAGCCAAGAAATATTGACTTGAACTCTTCATGAGTTGTATGGTGGGCCTGTATACTTGTCAAGATATATATAATCGGCTTACCAAACAGCATTAACCCTGACTCCCCTGGGTCCCAGATCTAAAAAACAGGAAAATATTTATATGACAAACACTATCTTGCGCCACTTCGTGTCATTTGATGTTAATTGCCGATTTGTGAAGGTAAGTGGCACAAATGGCGTACATATCATTTCAATGAAAGAAAATACAATTCTAAACAACACAATATTCTGTTTTTAGATCCGCCGTGTCCCTAAAAAATTAAAATCTTTGCGGGGCGTCAGTTCCCTAGAAATAATAAGTGACTGCACTCAAATACTTTTTATTTATTTATTTATTTATTTATTTATCTATCTATCTATCTATCTTTTCATTCATTCATTCATTCATTCATTTATTTACTTATTCATTTATTGATTTGTTTATTTATTTATCCTTTAAGTACTTGCTATTTTGTAATGACAATGAGAACTGCCATGTTATATTTATTAATTTATTTATTTGTCATTTACTGACTTACTATTTTGTAATGACAATAAGAACTGCCATGACGATACTAAGTGCACATAACGTAAAAGCTACGGTCTGGTTTTAGTACGCCACGGGTCAGCAGGCGGACTTACGGTTTCTAGAATCGTGCGAAAAGCCTTGTACTTCATGCGCGTTTGAGAAAAAAGATTTCATCTAGTGTGTCTACTTAACGACCCCATGCCCCTGCTCAATTTAGCGAGGTCTTGAAAAAACATTGTGCCAAGTGCTACTTTTAATCAAACAAAAATTTTCATCCTAAATTTCAAACACTTTTGCACAGGTACATTAGATAGGACAGTGTGCTTTCTGGTCCGTTGAAATCAGCGGAGACCATATCATACCCTGGGGGTGGGGGTGGGCACATACTAAACATCAAGACATATGGGGAGGCCCGCGGTGATATTAATCAAGCTGTTAACGATCTCAATTATATATTTAACAAAGCGGGTAAACTAGCTTTGAAATATAGTTCTTCAAAAAGGCGCAAAAATAAACAATTACCAATATTTGCCAGTACAAATTGTTACACACTTTTCCGTGGCTTAAGAGCATTGGCCCGACAACTGTCTTCTGATCCCCGAAACTGTTTTTTACGACAAACATACTATGCCACACGCCGAGAGTTTCGCAAAATGAGTAAGGCGTGCAGGCGAAATTTTAAAAATAATCTCATTAACTCTCTGAGCAAGCTTCAAGGAGGTAACCCTAAGGAGTACTGGAAAATCATTAAAGAGTTGGAAAATGTGGTGTGCCCCAAATCAAACCCGTCTGAAAATATAGATGCAATCGTATGGTTAAATCACTTTACGAGAATCATGTCAGATGACACTTAAGTAAAGGGCAGTCCCATGTACGATCAGGTTAAAAAGAAATTAGATGAAGCGTGGTCCCCCCCCCCCCCCCCATTTTCCGAACTCGATTTTAAAATTAGTAGAGGTGAAATAAAATATTGTATTGATGAACTAAAAAATGGTAAATCCCCGGGCAACGATGGAATATTGAACGAGATGATCAAAGCCTGCAGAGATAAATTACTTCCTGTATTAGCAAAGCTATTTAATATGATATTTACATCTAGTTGTTTTCCATGGAAAATAAGTATGCTTACACTTATACATAAAGGTGGATCTGCTTTAGACCTTAATAAATACAGGGGCGTTTCTTTGAGTAGCTGTTTATCCAAATTATTTTGCGCAGTAATGAAAAAACGTTTGGACCACCATATGAAGAAAAAGGGACACAGCAGTAAATTTCAGATTGGGTTCGTAAAAAATTGTCGCACAAGCGATCACATATTTGTCCTTCGATCTCTTATAGACAAATATGTCAAAGTAGCGGGCAAGCAGAAATTCCTTTACATATGTTTTATTGATTTACAGAAAGCCTTCGATACTCTGTGGCATGATGGTCTATTTTAAAAATGTCTAACATATGAAATAGGAGGATTTATGTATAAAATTTTGAGAGACGTATGACAAGTCGTCTATACAGATAAAGTTCAACTCAGGATTATCCGAAAATATGTATATAACCAATGACGTAAAACAGGGATGTGTTCTTAGTCCAACGTTATTCAATTTATTTATTAATGATTTACCAGAAATTTTTACGGATGATTGTGAACTAGGAATCCCAGGGAATGTTCCTGTGTGATATCAAAGCAATTGGGTGAGCGGTTTCGGAGAAAAAGATTTTTTAAGATTTGCCCACAAAAAAACAAAAAAATTCATTAAAAATCCAAAAATCACTGGACCGTAACCATTTGTACAAACTTAGTAGAAACCCACCCAAGGCACATCTCCACCAAGTTTGAAGTGGATCTGGCCGACGGTTTTTGAGAAGTCGAAAATGTGAACTGTGGACAGACGGACGACAGACGACGGACGGACGACGGACCCTCACAACACCTCAGCTGACTGACAAGTCAGTTGAGGTAAAAATCAGGAGAAATTTTTAAGGATTTAAAGCAGTACAATAAGAGTCAACTATTTCTCTTAATTATGGAATTACAGGACACGGCACTGATCAAAATTGCATAAAATTTATAGAATGTTGTTTGGAAATAAGAGGAAAATTGCTGTAATATCGAGCTGTAAAGTATATTATTAATTTTATGTTTTTTTTGTTCTAGTCGTGTACACAATGTGATATCTGGTCTGTATTTGTGACTTGTGTGTCGCATGTGTTGTTGCCACGTTTATACTGTATTTTATTAATTAGTTCTGGACTGTATTGTACTATATTGTGTTGTATTTGGTGCGGTTGTTTTGACTGACAAATTACTGTGTACAACGTGAAACAGTGCAGCCTATACAGGCATTCAGTCATGTTACCTACCACCAGTTGCGTTTCTCCTTCAAATGGACTGCTTCCAACCGATTTGCTTTTAACTACGGCAGGGAATTAAGTTTGCAAATAACTATTTACACACATTCCTTACCTATAGCTAATGCCTTTGTAAACATTCCCAGAGCAGCCTTAGTCATGCAATAAGTGATGCAATCGGGATGCTGTAACAAAATGGAAGAATTGTTTTTGGTGCAAATTGCAACAAAAGACCTTCTCATCGAAATTATAATAATGATTCTAGATTTAAACTGGAATTGCAGTGTGCAAACAAATCTCTATGCAAAAAAAAAAATCACACGGCTCAAAAAATAAGCCTTCTCTTACTGATAGTTTTCCAGAGAGAGAGAGAGAGAGAGAGAGAGAGAGAGAGAGAGAGAGAGAGAGAGAGAGAGAGAGAGAGAGAGAGAGAGAGAGAGAGAGAGATAGAGAGAGAAGGGATACAAGTAAAGAGAGAAGGGAAATGAGAGAGAAATGGAAACTGGGTGTGTAGGCTTCCAATATCTGATGGCTTTAGTCCATGCCTGACCATGCGTCTCAGGGGAAATGAAGGTAGTGCTCCCAATGTGGTCCGCGCAGCCAGTACAAAGATCATGCATTACAATGCCCCATTCGAAAGCCTCAGTTTAGGTGTAAGGCAAACACATGATGTGTATATGTGAATAACAATGTGAGAATGTGGGAAACGATAGATTTAAATATGCCACATGATCATGATTGATAAGCGAAATTTGTTTAAAATTTCGAATATTTGCAGTGGTCAATCACAAAATTTATATACAAGTTACAATGGTATCTTTCTCAGTTCTTCCAAGGCATCGTGGATTTAAAATTTGACATGCCCCGAATAAAAAAAAAATCTATGAATGCTTCATTTCAGACAAATATTTGATCACCTATTGACACACTGGCTGGTCAACTGTTCTTACAGGGTGTCCTTTATGCAGTTGCTGTATGTCCTTGGCCTATGGGGGGGGGGGGGGCATTAGTTTGCAAGAGGGGTTAATATAGGCTTTGCCTACTCCCCAATTGCTATTGAAAATAAAAATACATTCAAGCCATCTCTGTTTGGTGACCTGAGCTTTCTGTCGTATATTACATCATAAATAATTTAAATGTCAATAATTTCTTACATGCTACATAGTTATATTTATCTTATGTGTTTCTTATGCGCCAGATAGGCCTACATGACTTACATTAAGGTTTTTTAAAATGATAAATTTTATGGTCTAATATCGACATGCCTGGTTTCCTCTGTGTGGAGTAGAAACTACTAGGGGTTGGGAGAATGCCCCGAGCTGTGTCCCAGCCGCAGAGGGTATCAGACATGTGTATTATTATTATTATTATTATTATTATTATTATTATTATTATTATTATTATTATTATTATTATTATTATTATTATTATTATTATTATTATTATTTCCTAGCTTTACTTAGCCATTTATATATCTACATAGAACTGCTCATTTGTTTAGATTTCAGATATAATTAGTAAGGTTTTAGTTAAAATATGAAAGAAAAAAGGTACATGAATAGATGAATAGTTGCTCCAAAAGGTACAGTGCCCCCCCACCCACCCACCGCCCAACCCAACCCAACCCCATACTTGTAATGCATCTTAGACGATTCGAGAATGCCTCATGACGGTAATTTCAGTTCAAGGTTTCCCACTAATGAACCGTTTGTTAATTCATTTGGCTTTTTAAACCTAGAATTTTAAAAAAATTTACATTAAATCTTATGTAATTGATTCGTTATTAATATAGATCTACCCATTAGTAGTGATTTCATCGGCTGTGAAATACAGCGAGTTTATAATAAATAGGCCTATTTTTATTGCTGAAACGGGACAACGAAGATCTGACCGGTTTTCAGGTGTGACGCAATTAATAGCGTGACTCATTTACGTCACGTCGTTATATTTGCGTTTTACTTGAACTTTGAAGTTGAAAGGCTGGTTTAATCAGTTTGATCTGATCAGTCCGTAAAGTAGGCCTCGTCGGGTCAGTTGTAAGACCAGGCGCTGTAGGTAAGTGTGGGATGGTTTATTATTTTATTATTCATTTTTGCTAGGCCTAATCATGAGTGTTAGGTGTAGTTTTATCATATTTATGTCATGTGGGCTACATTTTTAAGTAGGCCTATTAACTAAGGAACATCATATTCGCTTTATTCCGTAATACATCACCTCGGGATGTTTGTATTGGAAATGCAAACATGGTGCCGCCATTTAGCAGAACGACTTGTCCGGGGATTAATGGCACCGAAACAAGGCTTGCACTGGTTCCCCGCTGATGACCCGATTTTTTAAAGGCTAATAATGCCTAAAACTTTCTTCTAAATTTCAAATTTTATGAATATGATTTGTTCCTTTCATAAATTAATTTGCTATTATGATTTAGAACAATACAGTTTTTCAGTGAATGGTACGGAATAGGACTTTGCTCTTAGAATATCGGACTTGATAGTGTTCAAACGGTACATGGGCTTACAGAATTAGTTTGTTAAGTTTCTCTTTGTATTAAATAGAAGGCGTCACAATATGTTGCAAAAGAACGTGCTTAAAGGTTACATTGTTTTTAAAATCAATCTTTCAAAGTTTAAAACTTTCGAACTGACACATGCCTTCATAATGTTACAACCAAACTAACTCAAAGGGTTATATTGACATCAAATTTCAAGATTCTGCCTTTGACAGTTTCTGTGAATTAAAACTCCGGACTAAATGAGAAAAAAGATCAGAAAAGAGGGAAAGGGGAGACGGAAAGGAAGCAAATTACCGGACAAAAATGATCTGTTGCATCTGAACATGGACAATATTAACCATATTTACAGATACTTTTACACATCTATTAAACAACGTAGTAAAGAAGCTAAAAACTATTCCCACCAATTTTTCAATCATGCAGCCAGCTATTTTGAAGCACTAAAACATTACAAACACACACACACACACACACACACACACACACACACACACGCACAAATTATTTGAAATAGTTTGAAAATTGCAGCACCACCTGCTGCACAGATAAAGGTTCAGAGATATCAAGGAATATTCCTGTACAGCTTCAAAGGTATTAGCAGAGTAACTGCAGAGAAAAACGCATTTTGAAGTTTTTTTTAAAAAAAAAAAACAAACGAAAAACACCTTATGAAGCTACGGAAGAACAAAGCATGGCGAATTTATTGACCAGCTTTGTAGAACCTACCCAGTGCATATCCGTGCCACTTTTGAAAAGGGTGTGGCAGACACCTTTTCACGGGAAGAATAGAAGTAAAAAATATGACTTTTGAATGGACTCAGACCCAGAGGGACACCATGAGCTCAACTGACTGTTTAGTCAGCTGCGCCAAATATTTTGTCCTGAGAACTGAGACGGGCTTCGCTTTGACCAGCCTGAGGAGGCCCACACGCGGGCAGTTTAGTGTAGTCACCGGAATATTTTGTGGCATATATATATGACAGAATCGCTTAACTCCAGCATTCTGTCTACCATTAATACAAAAGTTATCCCCTGTTCTTTCAACTATTGTGTGCCCTGTGTACAAAGTTAATTATTGTGTCCTGTGTACAAAGTTAATTATTGTGTGCCCTGTGTACAAAGTTAACTATTGTGTGTCCTGTGTACAAAGTTAAATATTGTGTGCCCAGTGTACAAAGTTAACTATTGTGTGCCCTGTGTACAAAGTATTGCCGAATATCGCAAAAAGCATACAGAGAGGGAATTATTCAGCGATGAGAAACTTCACAAACAAATATTCAAAACTTTTTAAGGATTTCTAGTAATACTGAATCAGTGAAAGTATTTTGGTGAATTTAATAGTGATTTAAGTTAAAAAAAGCGTATATTTGAGCAAACATCTAGGACATCATATTTACTTTCAGTATTTCATCGAACACTTAGAAAATGGATACGCTATTGGGATGTATCTTGGGGAGGGGAGGGGTAAATATTTCATAAAACCACTGGCGATGGAGGGTAGAGTTACTACAATTTGAGATAAGTGTTACGACCCTTACAAAATAAAAAATGTACTGTCCTAAATGTTCACATGTCCTACATGTTGACATTTGACTCAACGTTCAGGACACCATTTCTTTTATTTATTACTTTTCTCAAATTGTAGTGACTAATTTTTTCCCTTTCAAGTGGTCCAACTTCGATGAAAAAAGTGGAAGTAAATACTCCCGTTAGATCGATAAAGCTATATGGCCGAGGACGGTACAGGTTACTCAGTGGCTTTTGTGTAGTTCTGTGAACCAAGAGAGAAATAGAGAATGTTGAATGAAAGCAGGCTATAACTGCACGTTTGGCAGGCGGGGGGGGGGGGGGGTTGGAACATTGATAGGTGCTACTGGGGGGGGGAGGGCGGGGTCTGTAAATATATCGGCAATAGGGCGACTGAAAAATGGGAGCAGTTATTACAATTTCAGGAAAAAGCACTACTTTTGCAATTAAAAATTATGCTATCCTATGTGCTGACGTTGGGGTCAATATATTGGCTAGCATCATTAATGCAGACATGAATCTTAGCACGTCAAAAAGAGCCAAATAGAAATATCTGATTATATAAACCTGGAACTAAACAAAGTACATGATTGGCTTTGTGCAAAAAAATTATCTTTAAATGTCTCTAGGACAAAACACATGGTCGTCCATTTCCTTCAGCGAAAAATTAATTTTGATTTACACCTGCAACATGCCAATACATCTATCTGGCATGTTCGACACCAGACGCCCTGTACATGCATGTACAAATTGGTACACTTGTAATAATCAAGTAGGGCCTGCGTGATAGTCTGATATATATCGTTGTATATATCTTTGCTCTTCAGTTTTGGTTACATTTTCCTAAACCGAACTCATACGATTTACTTTATGAATAAGGTAGAATTATCTTATAGGTGATCCCCAACGACCGCGGAACACATTCTTTAATTAGGGGTCATCCTGACAATCGTAATAAAAAGTGATTTTCTTTGCTTTACTTTGATTAAAGAGGTCATTTTCATTTTGTATAAAGTGGTTACCTATAAACATACCAAAATGTTATTTTTTTTGTCAAGTAAATGAATCTCAAATCTTGAATCACAGACCGTACAGGAATACAACACGAGTAAATCGTAATTTGTGTAAACAGCAGTTCGCGGCTGAGGGCACTTCGTCCCGATATAAGTGTCGGCTGTTTTTTTCTTATCTTCATAGATTTGACCCCTGTTTTGTTCTGTGTTACAGAATTGCTCCATTTAAACATTTTCATTAAGCTGGAACAAACTTCAGTTGCCTGTTCCAATAACCGTCACCTCTTATTTATGGTTGGGTTGTTGCTCTCAGTGATCATCAACAAGCGTGTTGGAAGTTTATTGAACTGGTGCTTCGTCACCGTCGCAGTCTGCATATATTTATATATTATTTTACTTTTTCTCATGACTTTTCACTCTTCTCTTATTCTGTGTTTAAAATTTGTTACATCCAATGGTTTCTATGAATTTACAATGCTAAGATTTATTCCCTTGTTCCGGTAAATTGTAAGAGATTTTGTCATGTTTTTATCTCCTCCCCCATCTTCTTTTCGGGGCCCACATTGCATCTGACACTCATTTGATTGGACAGGAAGGGTCATGTGATCAAATAAAAAAATGACGGGACTCCTGGAAACTCCACTGGTGTTGTTTCTTGCAGCTGATTTTGGTAGGCTGTCCTCGGAATACTTTTACATCCAGCAAGCTCGCCGCAGGAACTTTCAGAGTCACTCATTTCTCTTTATCAGACAGATGCTATGTCGCAATGATAGAACAAAATGATGGTTAAAAAGAACATTTCACGACCGGTTGTTAAAATGATAATGATAAAATACATTAAGTAATAATAGTTCTATCACTTTCGGGTCAGAATTTTTTGGAGTTCCTGCATAACGGTTACATAAACCATAATTTGCACAGGGCATTAATTAAAAGCAGATATATACAGATAAAGTTGTAGGATAAAACGTACTGGTTGCAGCGCTGAAACACTGGATATATTTATGATATTGCCTGAAAAAAGAACCAAAAAAGAAAGTTAGAAGTATCAGAATACATGATAGCAGAAGTGTCAGTATACATGATACGAAGTGATAATTATGTCAGGTTAACTATCTGCAATATTTATGACCCTGAGCAAACATATGCAGCGTGTTTATGAAGCCAGTAAAATAAACTTGTTGGCGTGAGGCTACTGAGCTCCAACATATAATAGCATTCGACTTTTTTGCTGATAAATGGATAACGTTTGCCCATAAATAACAAAAACTAGCAATTATTTGCGATTTCACCAAAAAATTGGTAAAGGTTGGTGTCGTTTATGAGTAGACAAACCATTCAAATGTGGCATACGCTTCGTGTCTCAATGTTGGGCGGCACTGTCCCAGGCTACACAAATGCAAATGTATTCTGTATTCAGGGCACGAACATGTTGTCTTTTGAGAATACAAAGCCAATATAGAATGGCGCTTACACCCCCCCCCCCCCCCCGCTCTCCCCTCGCGAAAAAAAGTTTTAGTTTTTACGTTATACGTGTCACGGGAGCTGCAAAATGTACGTCCAAAAGTCATATTTTTCCATATAAATGTGCTTTTTTTTGTTGTTGTTTTCTTTTTTGTTCAAACATATTTTACTCAGGACAAAAAGACTGGAAAACAGGTCACAGCCCCATATGAATCCATTGTATATGCATATGAAGAAAATGCAAATGGGAACAATGTATGATGGACAAAAGAATATTCTAAGAAAACATCACTTAATTAAGACAGATAGAACATCACAGCTGCAAGAGAAATGGACAGGAGAAGATACCACTCAGGAAATCGATAATGCGCATGCCACTCACTAAATACATTCTTTGGCATCCATATACATGTACATAATATTATGTATTCACACTTGTGCATTTTATGGGACTGCCCAATGTATGCCTCTTGGTTGAATATAGAAATGCAGAGCATTAAAACTATTTCTTTTTCTTTTATCGTGAATTTTTTAACCGGACAAAGAGTTTGCACTGTATAAGGTACCATTTGCATTAGTGATTTTCGTAATTTACCTCGTTGTTGTGTACTCTAACAAGGCTACAATCAGAGAAATACTGAAAAAGATCTTTATAAGCAGCAGCATAAGCACACCTAGGACAGCCACCAAGAAAAAGTCTACTTATCCGAGTTATCTTAATGATTCGACATACAACTTCATTAACAATAGACCTTTCAAGATGCCTACATTTTCGGAAGGGAAAAATAGTATAGGTCAACAGATCTAGATTTCCTCTTCGTACTGTATTGTGTCCTGCACATGCCAGGCTCTTGAACTTGTAGCAGTGAAAGGGTCTCTCTCTCTCTCTCTCTCTCTCTCTCTCTCTCTCTCTCTCTCTCTCTCTCTCTCTCTCTCTCTCTCTCTCTCTCTCTCTCTCTCTCTCTCTCTCTCTCTCTCTCTCTCTCTCTCTCTCTCTCTCTCTCTCTCTCTCTCTCTCTCTCTCTCTCTCTCTCTCTCTCTCTCTCTCTCTCTCTCTCTCTCTCTCTCTTCTATATATATATATATATATATATATATATATATATATACACCATAGCACCCTAAGGTAAGTTGTTGACCCAGTCTTTAACATTGCATTGCATTGCATTGAAAGAGCAGTTATATGTACAATATGTCAAATTATTCCGCGAAGAACATAAACATCTGCATATGATCTGTGTACGTAGCCACAGTGTTACCCATTCAGTTATCGATTCTCGAGTTGAAACAATGTTGGTGCATTGAGACTTACCCTTGCGTTCAACTAAATGTGGAATTGCAATCTTCGTGAGATATACAACATGCCGGAGGTTTGTTCTCATCAACAAATCGTAGTCTTCCATTGTCATGGTTTCCAGAGTACCTCGAAAAACTCTCGCTGCGTTGTTTACCTATAAACAGAAAATTAGCAAAAGAAAGTAAGAAGGAAAGAGAAAAATAGCTATAACCATAAGCATATTCGAACATAAATTTAAATCCCACACTGTGTCACTTGACATACTTTATAATTTGGAAATATCGGGCGTTTGTATAGTTTAAACTCAATGGCCGAAAATACACGACAGTCACAGGGGTGTGTAAGAAAAGGCGCATCTTATAAATTCCAAATTTGGCATACTACACCAGGGGTGTCCTTAAACATAGAGTGTTGCCCTAATACATCATGCATAAAGCCTGGAATCCTACGTAAAACCTCGCCACTTTGACCAGTTTCAAAAGTCCCGCACATGGTGACAATAATCAAGTTCCATTGCAATGACCTTACCTGCAGCCAAAACATTAACATTTCTTTTTTCACGAAAAAGCTGTTGAATATTTTATATAAACTAATGTAAAGATCTACCCAGACTGTGAAACAATAACTTGACAGCTGAAAAAAATTATTTTTAAAATGCGGTCAATGCCAGCATCAGCCATATTACAGCTGACGCACGAAGTACCACAGTGTGTGATAACAAGCACAATGGGACATCGTACATTGAATGATAAATAAAATTATATTCGGCAGAAACTGATCAATCGTTAAACGTGATGTACCTTTTTCCCTGTCAGTCATACGGATTTCTATTATATTCCATTCAATTCTTCATTCGTCTTCAAATTAGAAATGCAAACACAGATATATTCCATATTGTAAAGCTAGGTTTCCATGTGCGCGTATTGCGCATTGTGCACAACATATTGCGCAGTTGGGGGGTGCGTATTGCGTACTGCGGATACCATTTCCATGTATCCGCAAACCAGGCGTATACTGTACGTATGTATGTTTACTTTGGTAGGATTTGGCGCCATTTTGTGTATGTTACGCGCGTCTACCCTGCGTGATGCGTACAAAATCGCTACACAGAGCGATTGAAACGCATAGGCAACACGCAGTACGCACTACGTACTACGCATACATGGAAATGGGGTAGTTAATTTTAAGTCAATCAATTATTACGCACTACGCAGTACGCAATACGCGCACATGGAAACCCAGCTTCAGGATAAGATCAAATTAAAATGCATCCGCAATACGATCACTGACAATATGCCATGCACATCTGAAGTAAGGAAAAAGCATACTTGCCAATATATCGATACCACCAAATCTCTCCACTGTTTTGTTTACAATGTCGTCTGCAACTTTGTCATCTGTTATATCACCCATTACACGAAGTATCTATAAAAGACAAAAAGACGAACATCTTTGATTAGCTTTGTCATTCGTCTCCATACATTGTAATTACTGTGGTTGAAACTTTTGCAAAATTGTGAACAAAAAACTCTTTTGTCATTGAGTTAATGTGAGCTTTATGATTATTTATCACGCGGTTCCTCACGCCGACGTATCGGCATGCAACTTTTTTCCCAATATAATTACCGGCAAAGTTCTGATGTCGTAAACGTAATGTGCATCCATCAACTAAATGCCCTTGAAGGAGAGAGTACAATCTATTAACAAATATGCGGTGTTTATGTCAGTTATATTATGGTGCTGGTGAGTAAAGTTCGATGGTAACGTCTGTTGTACTCTAGTATGTTACCTGTAACAGAGGATATACCTATCAGCTGAACATAAATATAAAAGATGTGAGGCTTTAATATTCACATTGTCCTCAGTCAGACCAGTTTGTTGACACAGTCTTGCCGTCTCTTCCAAGTCGGTCGCGTTTCTGCCAGTGATACAAACTTTTGCTTTCCGCTTCGCAAATTCAACGGCTGCTCCTCTCCCTATGCCGTTACTTGATCCTGAATCATGAAACATCCACACAGAATTTGTCATTATATGATAACTTCTTCTGTCGTACAAAATTATGTGGTACTTAATTCTTACCTGCAATGCTTCAAAACCTCAAAGCATTCATTTCAGACAATAACGATGTAGACTGGAATCTCCAATTAAGATTACCTCCTTAGAAAGATCATTTCTATCATACTTATGATGATAATGATAATAATAATAATAATAATAGTAGTAGTAGTAGTAGTAGTAGTAGTAGTATCTGTTTGTTTGTTTGTTTATTTATTTATTTATTTATTTCTGAAACTATACCTTTACAACGGGGGTACTGTGAGCAGGGTAAACCCTACGGTGCGTCAGACATATTTAAATAAAATGGTAACATATATTCTTCTAAAATTTGCTGACGAAAACGTGCGTACATTTTTTATTGTGACTGCTGCCCAACGACACGGGGTGGTGAACAGATTGGCATTACCCCCCCCTCCCCGCCCGGATACTGTCCCCTAGACGACTTGCCGCCACCGGGTAAAACCCGGGACGCCCCGGGGTGTTGGGCAGCCTAGAAGGATGCAACCAGATGTATGCACCACCTCGAGAGAGGGGGGGGAGCAGAATTTAAGTTTTAGGTCCGCTCAAGGGACTCTTGCCTACACCGCAACGACTCAACCAGAAATTGTTTGCTTACTCTGTCAATAGACACTCAATGTTGTCACCAAACGAGTACCAATGGTCTCCTAAAAACAGACACACTTTACCCAAAATAGAGAAGCTACAATGAAGAGCTTATACATTTTCTGCTCCACATTTCCTTAATCCCGTAAACCATGACATTGGCCTTGCCATAATAATATGAAATGAGTGAAATATTCTTTGCCATTTTCACACTACGCCCTATCTGAAATAGCTGTCAAGTTATCAGGAGAACAGTATTTTTTTTAAAAATATGTGTGTGTTGTGTTAGCATTGTCATTCGCACAGGACCAGGGTAAACACTCAACTGTTCGAAATTCGCCCCCCCCCCCGCCACTACGTGCCTGTATTCTTTAAGTCAATACTTCTATTTAATAGGAATCTTTATCTATTTATGTTTCCATCTTCACAAATTCCCCACCATTGAGCACTGGTTACGGGCACTACATTTTGACTGACCTTCAGGTGGCATACAATAGAATGAAGTTGCCAAGACCAGCGGACCGGTGTCGCACAATAGAATAGGCCACACCTCCATAAGGATTAAAAGCTGCACTCGCTTTTTACGGTGCTAGCTGTTTACATGTTAATAAACATTAATAGCAAGCGTCAGCGAGCTTTTACCATCAACACATGTGAATACACGATACAACAGAATGGTAAATCATCCAATCAGACAGCTACTCAGTATCTTGTCTATGAATTTTATTTTCCTCGTCACCGCCGATAAATGTGCGGCGCCATTGCCTTTTTCATGCATCCCGGGAAGTTTGCCAAGTTCTATTTACACAATATAGTCTCAAGCTTACCGGACTTGATGCATCTTTCAGGATCAAGTTTCCTCACTATGGTTTCTGCGGGAGGCTATAGAGAATCGCCATCGCGTAAATGGATACAAGTTCACAGATGAGACGAGAAAGTTCTGTTTGTGCCAAACATTACGACGCTGAGGGCAAAGTAATGTATCGCTCAAACGGAACTTGCGAGTCTCATCTGTGAACCTATGTCCAGTTACAAGATGGCGATTCTATTCATCTCAAATTTAAACGCAGAATAGGCACGACTTTTTGACAGTGTTTGTGCAATAATACTAACATGTTAGGCCAATGGTAAATCGGTCTTGTACACAGTGCCGAGGTTAGATGAATTCAAGTTTAATAAAAAATACTTTAAAAAAATAATACACACATTGCACAAATTCATAAATTCCAACACAACAATGACAGCAAAGTTAAATACAGCAAAAGGCTGAGATTCAAGGATTTCCAGAACATCAACTTTTAGCTTTCAATGCCAACGTGAAGAAACAAATTTCACTCCTTGAAGTGATTACGCATCACATTTTGAAATGGAGCTCCGTCATCAGCGCAGAGAGAAAGAAGAAACAAAGCAAAGGATTTTAAAGAATTGGCCTAACTTTAATAATGTGCAATTTTACTGGCAATAGGTGAAAGCAGTGAGCAGGGGGAATGAATGTCATTGACATTATGTGCTGTTGAGAAACGAAATGAGGAAACGTGGTCATGGAAGACTGGATGGGCCGAGAAATCGCGGTTTTTTTTTATTCACTTACGTTGACAGACTTCTTGGGCCATTGAAACAAGCTGCTATAAAAATGCTAGCGTAAACTTCCTGCCTTGTCTGTGGTGCAGGAAACTGAAGAACCACCTTGCACAGTTAAAGTGGTAGGAACTTTTTCCACATGCTGCCCAGGACGAGAATCGAACCCAGGTCGCAGAGGTGAAAGGCGAGCGTCTTACCGCTCAGCCAACCGTGCACCCGTGAACCAATCAGGTGGTGGCTCTGACAAACACACATGGTTGGCAGAAGGGCCTGGCCACAGGTATGAACACCTCTAAAAGTTGCAGCCAAAACAGTTTCTGGCACATGAAAGTAAATTTTGGGAGTGTAGCTTTTTAATTGACATCTCAAAGAATCTATACAGAAATTCATGGAATTGCAGTTGGAGTGGAACATGATTAACTGGTCAGCACATCTGAAATAGTTCAAATGTTTTTTATAAACTATATGCGGAGTTTTTGGTTCAACACAGGAAGTCAGGTCAATGTGGTTTGCTGCATCAAATGTGAAATATTGAAGGGAGTGGTGGCAAGACAAATATACTTCATATGCACACATGACTGTTGTGAAATAAATGTTTTTTCTTCATTAATGCCCATGGTACTCCAGCAGGGATAAGGTCACCACGGGCAATTTGCAAAACTTGAAGTGCTAATTTATAACACAATAATGAATTCATGGAGATGTCCAGTCTGTATATAATGGACGGGATATCAGGAGTAACCATATGCCACACGAAAATTAATTGTTCTTCCTGGCGTATTCAAATTATGGACCAAAGAAAAAAACTATGCCCATAGTCCCCGCTCTTTCCTACCATACCCTAAAAATCTTTTACTTACTCTCATAAAATCTAGACGTCTAGAATGGCGGTGTAGGGAGTGCCTTGACTTGAGCTCGGTAAGATTTTTTGCTTGAGCCTATTTTGCTGGGACATTTTGTTGCTGCCATGGGTCCAAAATATAAGGACAAGGGGGCCAAAGACCAAGGACCCGGCAAAAATCTTCGCAGTGGTTCTTTCCCGTTGGAAGCTAATGTGTATATGGTAATGGTAAATCCAATTTCTATTTATTTGTGATCTCATCTTGTACATTTATCTTGAAATACTCATAAGGTACTGTCTGAAACCCGAATATCTTTTCGCTCTGTCTCCCATTTTAATCCTCCTAGCGGGCGATATTCATGTTAATCCTGGACCAGAACATTAACATAAATTTTGTTGTCACCTAAATGTTCGTAGTCTGTCTCAAGACAAACTCAGATGTATTTGCTCAGATCTTGCTGACGAATTTGATATTATATCTATGTCGGAAACATTTTTGCCCAACCACTCTTTGGACGAAAATTTTTCATTACCGGGATTTCATCCGATTTGACGCCGGGACCGGCTTAATGGTATGGGTGGAGGGACTGCACTCTTTGTATCTCGGTCTATGCTAGTTACCCGACGTGCTGATCTTGAAGTTCTTGATCTAGAAATGTTATGGAGCAAAATAAGGCTCCATAAAAATATATTTCTCTTTGGGGTGGTTTACAGACCTCCTAATTCTAACATTATTTTCTGGGATAAATTGCAAGATAGCATCGATTTAGCAAATTTACTACTACAAATGTTTTGGCATTACACGTTAACTAACCAACACGAATTTCTGAACACTCTGTAACTTGTCTAGATTAAATTATAAGCAACATCCATACTTACATAAATAATTTTCACGTTCTTCCCCCTATTGCAAATTGCGATCACTGCGTAGTGGGTGCCAAAATGTTATTTCAACGAGAAAGTGAGCCTGTATATTCCAGACATATCTGGAATTACAATTAAGCCAAGTTTGATAGCTTTAGAAACAATCTTGATAGCTTAAATTGAGAATCATGCTTTGTTTCCGACAATGTGGATATCTGTTGTAACTTATGGTTGCAGATGTTTTTCGATGCTGCAAAATCTTGTATCGCTAACCGTGATGTTGAAGTCTGCCCCTCTGACCTTCCATGCTACAATTCGTATCTTTGGTCACTCCGTCGTAACGTACGCAGAGCTCATGCCAAGATTAAATCTAATGGGCGCCGCCATGACGCCGCTTCCTGGTCTTTATACTGTCAGCTACGTAATTATTATCAAGATCAATGAAAATTGCTGAACAACAATATAAAGATAAACTTAAAGCGGAACTGAACTAAAAAAAAGGAAAATGCTGGTGGTGCACTGTGAAACACTTTCTCAACCGCAATCATACGGCACCAATTCCGTCTCTTTTAGATGAAGACAGGCACGTAACCGACAACTTGTCAAAGGCCGAAGCTCTCAATACTCTTTTCCTAAATTAATGCAAACTTGACGAAAGTTCTGTTAATCTCCCGGTATTAACTGTTCATCCTGATAATACTTTAAGTTCCATCTCTCTCTCAGACAATGAAGTCCTTGACACCTTACTTTGTCTAGATACTCAAAGGCATCTGGCCCTGATGGCATTAGTACTAAACTCTTTAAAGAAGCGGCGCCTTCTATGTACAAATCTCTTGCCAAACTGAACAATCTTTTGCTAAGTAAAAATAAATTTCCTGCGTCATGGAAGGAAGCTAATGTTATTCCGATTTACAAAAAGGGCCCAGAAAACTCATGTAACTACTATCGACCAGTATCTTTGTTAAGAGGTGTCGGTAAAGTCTTTGGGAAAGTGATCTTTAAACATGTTTTTAACTTTTTCAGAGATAATCTATTAATATCAGCACAACAGTCTGGTTTTACACCCGGCGATTCCACCGTTAATAAGTTACTTGTCATATACCATGAATTATGCTTGGCCATTGATTATCAAAAGGAAGTGCGTCTTGCTTTTCTTGATATAAGCACCACTGCTGTTTCTTATCTATATTAACAACATTGTTAACCTTGTCCGTTCTAATATTAAACTATTTCCTGACGATACTTCTTTATATTTAACTGTAGATAATCCTGTTCATGCTGCTGAAATTATGAACTCTGACCTTGTCATCATTGACAAATGGTTAGATGATTGGCACGTGAATTTTAATGCGCTTAAAACTGACAGTATGCTGATCTCGCGAAAAAATTAATTCTCCTGATCCTCCTCCTCTCATTTTTCAGGGTCATACATTGGAAAATGTCAATAGTCATAAGCACTTTGGTCTAACTTTGCGTTCTGACTTGAGTTAGTCCGATCCCATAGGCGATATCACTTCTATTATGAAAAGTCTTAAAAACCATCTTGATCGCCATACATTAGAAACTATTTACACGTCTTTTATACGACCAATTCTTGAATATGGAAGTCCAGTCTGGGATGGATGTCCAATAACTGAAGAAGAAAAGCTAGAAGGAGTTCAGCTGGCTGCTGCAAGAATAGTTACTGGAGCTTTCACTGGAACAGCCAATGCAAAGTTGTATGAAGAACTTGGTTGGCAAACCTTTGCTAAACGAAGAGAAAATGCAAAATTGATACAGATGTATAAGATAGTGAACAATCTAGTTCCAAGCATTCTTCAATCCATTATCATTGGAAATCAAAATTCATAAATACCAACATATAATACACGACAAACTGAAGCATGTTAGCTATAATGCAGCGGGACTGGTATTGATGTGGTACTACACTTACCAAAACAGCCAAGATCCTACCCCCAAGGAAAGCTAGTGATATAACAACATCTTTCAGATCTTTGTTACCATCTTGATCTACATCCTGTACAATTCCGTCATTTGCATATGTGGTATTCATGTCAACGATTTTCTTCTTGATTGACAGGAAGAAAGTGTAACGACCTTGACAACTGAATTAATCATTGCCATACTTTGATTAGTTCATCTTCATGGCAGGTCCTGTCAGTTTTTTCAATCTTTATATTTTTTGTATTGTAGACACCTGTTCTAGGGACATACTTCTCAATGACAAAAACCTCCTGTGTCATTTGACCCTGATACCCTTTTAAATGGTCCCTTAGTAAGCACTATACGAACAAAATCACCTGTTTTCATGCTTGGTTCACCTTTCTTTTCTCTGTGCAGTGGCATATCTCCATACTGCATATACCACAGGTCATGTCTTCATGTCCACTTTGCCAGCCCTATAGTGCCATGACACTTTGACCATTGGGAAACTATCATGTTTTCTATGTTGTTTATCATGTTTTATCCATTCTGTTTTCCAGACAAACCTCGGCCAGCCAAAATGTAAGAAAAAGAATTCTCGAACCTTGGATCCATACCAGCATGTTAATCTGGCTTCACGCAGCATTTAAATGACAGAGTGTTGGTTGTGGGATCAATTTGTACCCATAGGCTAGCTTGGACATACCATCATCCAAAATATAATGCTCTTATTCCTTTTTCTATCATCTGATGCATATCTACATTAAATAATAATTGGAGCGACACTCTCTATTTTTAGAACTGCATCCCAAGCCAGCCATGGAGCTGCGTGATAATGGGCTGGATCTAAACCATATTGGGTTTGGAAATTTTCAAAATTTTCAAACTTGGCAATATTTGTGATTTTGTTTGTAAGTTCTTCCCAATAGCCAATGGGATTGCTTATTCTTTTTGCATCACTTGAAGCGTGATGCAACGCTGACAAAATGACCCACATAAAACCTTTTCCTCACTCCTCACATTTATGACCAAGTGGGAGTAAGAAATTCCACATTGGGGTGGGAACATATGATGAAACCCTGTTTGTATTCAATGTTTCCAATTTAATTCAAGTACTTCTTCCAGACGCCATCTGCAGCCTTTGTGAACAAATCTGTGTTCAATGCCAAGAAAATGACTATGCCTCACTCACCGTAGTCTCAATAATGTCAGAAGGTAGCACAGCCATTGTTGCACTTTGGAAAGATGGTATTGTTTCCATTTTCCTCCTATCTATTGGGTGCTGTTTGATCAACCTTGCCCATAATATGAAATGAAATTTCAGAGATTTTACTTTCTGTAATTATTCTATAAGATGAGAGACAAAGTCACTTAAATTTCCATCTAAAAATTTTGTATTGCTATGCCTGTGACTGTTGTTGCTCAAATAAAGGCTAAGATCTTCCATTAATTTTCCTAGTGCTGTTCAGTAAGACTTCTTGTTTTTACAGGTTTAGCATATATTGTCTTCAGGTTCAAAGTGTTTAAGCGGTCAAGGTATGGGGCACCAGACATATTCTTTACTTTGCTCACCACTATTACTAAAAAAACACTGCCCATCAGCAATTGAACAATTGCAAAAATTGCATCTGTTGACACAGCCTTGAACAATTTGCCTGCACTAATCACACAACGTGTCATCCAGACTAGTTAATGGACATTTGCAACATCTACAACACAGCATCTTCAAGCACCTTGCAAGTCCTCCGTTGAACTACTGTCTGTGCACTTTCACACTCTTTTTATAACCTAGAAATGGGTCACTTGGGTCAGAAAAAATTACGAAATAAGAATTCAAATTATTGCAACCTTAAATAAAGAAAACAACATACACTTACCACACTGCTTGCTTTTTCAGCTTCGACAGACACAAAAACTAAGATATACAATGTAATTTCCTATTGAATACTGAAGAAATTTGTTTCTTAAACTCATATTTGGATTTACTTCCAGATGGTTCTAGACAAATTGAAAGGTTAATGGTCATATTTTTTTCTCAGGCATTTTTAGTTTAGTCACTAAATTTGTTGTCTTCACATTTGCCCTATTATCATGAAAGAATATTGAGGGAGACAGGACTGGCTTGGCTAAACGAGCATGCGGTTTTCATCAAATGTCAGTGATGTATGTCAGAAGAAATCTGCCTCACCCTTCATTTTGACCCCAGGTTTTTGGCATAGCACGAAAATCTATGCTTCTTCAATTTCTTACAACTGCTGACTATTCAGATTCAAAGAATCTTATTGGTTATAGATCCAGCAGAAAAACTTGACTGCACACAAATTACCCCTGGATTGTTTATCTCTTTCCATGCCCATCTTTAATAAAATTTTGAGACTGCTTATGTAATTGTGATGGCAAATGAGCCTGATAAAATAGCAACAATGCAAAAATCTACATCTTATGTATATTGTGAGAGGACAGACTTTTTTTTTTCAAACTGAGAAAGTGCCTGTAAAACTTTAAGATAGACAGTGCAGTTATTGTCTCATTAGTCTAACAGTTTGTTAGTCCACACGGCCCTAACACAGATAGACCTAGTTAATAGTATGTTTTTACATTATGTTTTCAGCAACTATAATTCCCAACAGCAGTGTTTTTTTCCTCTTAATCATACTCAGACTGGGGCTCGTAGTGCTTTATTACACAGGGTAATCCAGCCGTAACTATGAATTCATTGGTCAGTTACATGCTTCCTTTATTGTATGTCTTATTTACATATTGTCTTGTGTGATGGAAATCATGTGAATTAAAAAACAGACTAAAGTGGGACAATGTCAGGTGAACATCTCTGTGTCTGCCATCTGTGGCCAAAGGGCTAATTTCAGCAAGTTTTTAGGCCAACTCTACACAGCCAAGCTGACTGAACTCCCCTAATCAGAGTTCTGTTACAATATTTTAAAAAACACTACCTATTGATTACTGTGCCGATATTTGCTCAATGCTAATGAACATATTGATACTTATTGGATCAGGACCTATAACTTGTCCAACCACAGTTTTTTTTTCATGATCTGGAGACATTGAGGTCGTTTTTTTATCCGCCTTTGCCCCTTAACAATGGAGAACATCTTTATCAGACATGCTTTCTAGATGTGTTGTCAAAAATGTCAAATTTCAAGTGGAGTTATATATCTCTCACAATTGTCTCCAAAAATATTTGACCCAAAGTTAATTTAAGCTACCTGAGAAAAAAGAAGTACGTATTAACCCTCCTTTTGTTCTGGTAAAATTCTGAAAGAAAATTGTAAACATTTCAGAGCACAAATTACATCTAATTTCCTCTTGAAACTTTAAAAACATTCTTAGCTTAGTTTTTCCGTGTTAACGTGATTCCAAGTTCTGAATCTAGAATCTTCTTAAATATTACTGTATAAAGCCAATTAATTGGCTTTTGACCTACACTTTCCATCAACCGTGATGGCTACTGAGAGCCTCCAATTAACAAACCTCGAGTTCAACAGTCTTAAGGTAGCGAGATATAAATGTGGTGCAAATCATCACGGCCCTGTAACTTTTAAGCTGTTCACATTAACACAGTAAAAGTACACTTTTTGGATTTAACTAGCTCTGAACTTTATGTCGGAAAAAATGAGGACAATACCGATTGTAATTGTTGAATAAACAAACCATGAGGAAAAGCATGTCGTTCATCTCGGACCCCAGTGGTCCTGGCTAATACCTTTTTTAATATATACAACAAACTTGTGACAAGTATGCCATTTTATTGGTGATATACCAAAATTCAAAGCTGTCCTTTTATTTGGCTGTATGTATTTTATTTGCGTAAGTACATGCATTCAAACACGGGGGCACCACCTAATCAGCTGAATGCATTGGGCATTAACATTCTATACAAGATTAAAAACCAACTGGTAGGCACAGAAAAAAATTAATGGGCACTTTTAAACTCCACACAATTACCTTTCCAACTCCTTTAATTTGAAAGAAATCAGACCAAATAAAATTAGCGAGTTCGAGTAGACAGCCTTTCATCTTTGTTCAAGGAACGGCAATCAAAGGTTCACTCGTCATCTTTGAACCAGGTCTGAGAACAATAACTCACGCAATTTTACTCAAACACTCATGGAATTTTCCATAGTCAGAGTTCAAAGTATGTTTCAACAAACATGATAATTATCACTCATATGTGTACTTCTGAAGAACTAAATCGCGTTGTTTATTCGCGATTAGATCACAGAACATGGTTTCCCTGTCAAGCGTGCCACTTTGATTGGCCAATTGCGGTGACGCTAGATGCCAATCATCGTCATGTGGCCTTTTTTTGACGGTGGCGCTACATTTCAATTCCATTGGTATCACAGCTTGCTAGCCGTAGTTTTGAAGGCTTTGTGAAAAAAAAAAACACAACTTATCATCAAAGCATGGCAAGTGTTTTATGTGATTCTATATTCTGTGAGCATATGACAGTTGAGTAATGGATGCAAAGGAAAGTACACGTACAAGACAAGTTGGCAGTCACAATGAGGAGAAAAAATTTTTAAAACATGTCTGATGGACCCAGCAAAAAGGCAAAGGCTAAGTTCAGAGCACAACCAAGGGCATTGGGGTAGTAACAAGGGACCAATCGAGTTATTTAGTAATTGAAAGTAATTTCTAGACAACTGGACTGTAGGCCTCTATGCTTAGGCTCTAAGTAAGTATGCTGTTCAATATGGTAACGTTTCATTAGGTGAGCTCCTACTACCTACATATAGTACTTTCAAAGGATCAAATAAAATGGCATATTTTGTCGCAAGAAGTAAGCTGTACCTTTATTTACCCCCAACAAATACAACGATATCCAATTACAATGTATATTTGATCCAATAACTAACCAATTGGTCAGGCTAATTGATAAGGTTTTGTGACCGGGTTAGCGAGTCTGACCCTACTATAATATCTGAATTGTACAAAACCCAAGCTCAGTCATTCTGTTCACCAGGATCTTTTCTTGTGTCGCAGAATCTGTTGCTGGCCCCATCACCGATTTTTCCTTCCTAACTTAAAACTTTGAGATTGTGCTAGTTAGTGATACAACTCCTGATGAATGTACCAAGATAAGACTACCAATGCAATGACCAAGTCGCAAGTGTGGGTTCTGAGCTCGCAAGAACTTCAGATAAAAATTACACAAAGGCTTTAGGCTTTCTGTTTAATTTAAATGTAAAGAGAACTTGTGGGTTAATCTGATTCCAACTATTGATTTCTTTGGGTGAGAAAACAATCGTTGCCACGTCGGTAATAAAAGATGGCATTGAAACAGAAAAGCTTTTGACGTTAGATTAGGACGTGCAGTTATGTCATGATCTCGGCTGACTGTACGGCCTGTCTTCAACACTTTTTTTGGGATTAAATGTGAAAAACTCAAGATAGCATAAAAAAACAACAAAGTACATGTAACAAGAGCAGGTTTGCAAGAAAGATGCCAAAACGGACAAACAAAGAGCATCCAAATTTGTTTCGGGATGCTCGAACTTAAACTTAGAGGCTGTGAAAGACCACCAAAGGTCAGAAAGCCACAAGGAGTGTACAATAATGGCACGTGGTGTTTCAATACCTCTCGCAGAGATGTCGGCAATGAAGGCCCTACAAGCCCGAAATAAGGCCAATTTCAAAGAGTGAAAGCTGATGTTTAGAAATGTCCATGCCCTGGGAAAGAAGGGGAAACCAATCACCGATTTTGCATGGAATTGCGAATTAGTATATACATGTTTAATTTTTAAAGAAAAGGAAAGAAAATTATTTCCCCAGTCATTGCATTTAATACCAGTTTATTGTCAAAAAAGCACTTTCTCCCTTCATGAAAGTTAAAACTCCAAAGGTAGAATTTATAATAACTCCCAAATTGCCGAAGCACATGTATGAAAATGAAAAAAAAAAAGAAAATATAAAAAATGGAAAGAAAAATTCGCCCCTCCTTGAAATAAACAGTTTCACCCTTCATCGTGAAGTAAACCTTTCTCTTAAGGGAAGAGCTGTTACTGTCATCACATGCCAGGTATGGAGGGGAAAGAAAAAAAACAAAGGGAAAAACTACATATGGACCTAGTTTTCAGTTTTTCTGGTTGAAAGCTTCACCCAGCATTATCAGATTCCACATCACTAAGTACATCATTTATATGATTTAGAATAGGATGTTAGGGGTTGACGAGTTACTTTACTTTGGGCCCCATAAAAATACTTGTTTATCATCGCCTGCCTCAAAATTTTGACATTGCAACTTCCTTTTTGTTTTGAGTCAATTCAAACTGGAAGTTTGCTCGATATGATTGTTTATTAGTAACCCCTATTTTTCATGCTCAAGTGAAGACAACAATAAAAAATAAAGTTATTCCGCCCACCCGGTACTTTTTCCTTTAAAAAATCGCATGATAACAAGAAATCAATTTCATGGGGCCTTCTACAGCCCCCCCCCCCCCCCCCGTGTACTCAGAATTGCTTTCTCTTGTTCATAAATAAATGTAAGAGTCCTCTTTTCAAAGTTTTTCCTTTTATATCAGATCTTTTCTTACGTGATAAAAGCAATCACTCAAAATTATTAAAACTTTCATCAGTCACTCAATCACTGTAACTGACTCCTCTCCATTCTTGTTTCAGCCTCGATGCTATGAAGGGCCTTGCAGTTGGAGAAACCTATAGAAATGACAAGCATGCAAGGATCTTTATGGACTACATGGACTGTAATACACTTACTGTTTGGTTTCCATTAAATTTTGAAATGAGATATGTTTGTCTTGAATTTGAATACTTGATACTTGCAACTCAAAATTAGGTAATTTGAATAAAATAATAGACTTTAAAGTAGTTTTCAATATACTTCTTATTTTAATCACTGTCAAAGTTGCTTGACCCAAATTATGTATAAATAGTTGACAGAATCTGTGACACTTTAGTGATCACATTTTAATATTTAATAAAGATTGAGTCTCCAGATTCTGTGGGGGTCAACGAAGACACCCACAGTAAGGCGAGGGCATATTTTAAGCTGAGTAACAGTAAAGATGTACTCAGCTTTGCAGCTTTTCTGCATGATTTTCTAGGACACCTGAGCCAAACACGCAAGCAATTTCGATAACGTCATGTGGAAGTGGTAGACACCCATGAATCGCGTTCTTCTGTGCATTTAATATTGGAAAAGTACAAGACCAGGTATTACACTGTCTTTGACGACAGCCCTTGTCTATAAATTTGGTTCATATATTGCGGCAACTCTGGACACTGTGATAGTTAAACTGCCTTGTTGCTTTGGTTGACAGTTCCCTCTGCCTTTGACAGTGCAGGACTGGTGAGACAGAGATTTAATGGTGGTCAAACAAATTGCGATAAACTACATTTAGAATTGATTTCCCAGGTGAAACACATGTAATTTTGTAAACATTATCTTTTATTAAATTTTAAAGAGTTTAGAAAATGATTATGTGATAACCAATAATTATGCTAGCCATCGCCTTGAAAAAATTGAATGATCAGTAAGTACAATAGTATTTTAAGTTTGCAGCACATTCATTACAAACTTCATGTCTACTAAAAAAAATTAATTACATTCAACTGGTCATACTGTGTAAAAAAATTGGTGACTCTTGAGGAGGCGTGTTTGTTCTCACAGATGCAGTAACACAATAGCTTCAGTGATTTGGTAGCTTTTAAATGTTATTTTTCTTCCACCCCCCCCCCCCTTTTTTCAGACCAGGTCCAATGTTAAAAAAATGAAGAAGGATGTGAACAGTTTCAAGACCTGCATTTGTCTGGAGACCAAGAATCATTCATTTCTAGCAGGCAACAGCTTATCGAACAGCTTCAGCTCGGTCTACAGAACAGATTTGAAGATACGGATGTCACTAGTATATACATATAATGTGTGTGTGTGTGTAATCTGAGTGCATTGATGAAGATGTAAATGTTTCCGATCATGCACTCTTTACTTGAATAATCATGGAAATTTTGGAGGGGGATCATGGATCATGACATGAATGACACAGACAAGTAAAAGAAATAACCAAGGGTACCATATACTTACAATGGTGCAAAAGAATAACAACAACACTGTCCTCTTTCATGCATTATATTATTTAGTAAACTTTATTCAATAACAATTTACGCAACTAGTAACACCTTCATTTACAGATTGGAGCCCATTACTTTCGGAGCTAGACATCCTGATTGGCCAAAATTATTGGAATTAGTTAGTAGTCTATGGTATATGTATTTAAATCATCCAAATGTAAAAGTCCTTGGGTTTTGCTTGATATACCAAACAAGAGGAGTGTGACAGTCCTGTGCTCAGCTGGCATGTACATATACCCTTGCAAAAAAATTCCAAAAATCAATGGAGCATGACCATTTGAATAAATCTGGTAGAGACCCACCAAATGTACATTGCCACCAAGTTTGAAGTCAATCTGGATGACGGTTTTGGAGAAGAAGTCAAAAATATGAATAAGCATTAAAATGCCCATTGACTTACAGAGTAATCAACAGGAAACGTGCATTTACCGACAAGTACCCGAATTGAAAAAAAATCGTTAAAAATCAGTAATCCACAGCAGTACCACCTAGTGAACACATTTGTTTGACCTTTCCACAAGGAACATACCCACTATGTTTCAGTTTAATCTGAGTGACGGTTCTGGAGAAGAAGTCAAAAATAGCAATAACACACCAAAAAAAATCATAAAAATAGAAAAAATCACAGCGCCATCTGGTAAACAAATTAAGAACTAGGAGTCCGTAGGAGTGTTCCTGTGTGATATCAAAGCAATTGGGTGAGCAGTTTCAGAGAAGAAGATTTTTTAAGATTTGCCCCAATAAAAAACAAAAAGAAATCATAAAAAAATCCAAATATCACTGGAGCGTAACCATTTGGACCAACTTGGTGGAGACCTACTCAAGGTACATTGCTACCAAGTTTGATGTCAATCTGACGGACGGTTTCGGAGAAGTCGAAAATATGAGTTAGCATTAGAATACCTATTGTCTTACATAGTAATCAATAGGAAAGGTGCATTTACCGACAAATAGCCAAATTGAAAAAAAATGTTCACAAATGAGGAATCTGAAGCCTTGCCACCTAGTGAACAACTTTGTTTGACCCTTCGACAAGGAACATATTCACCAATTTCAGCTTAATCTGAGTGACAGTTTTGGAGAAGAAGTCGAAAATAGCAATAGCACACAAAAATCATTAAAAAAAATAGAAGAAAATCACAGCGCCATCTTAACATCAGAAAACAGAAAAGTTAATTCAAGTTTCTTCAAGGTTATTTGACAAAGAGGACGGTACTTGGTACGATTGCTGTATAAACATAGGACAACAAGCACACAGGACAGTGCGAGAAATTGAATCGGCATTTGTTAGCTTTCCAACAATGTATAGTTTGTGGCAGTTTTTACGCATATTGATTGTTGTCTGATAGAATCTTTACAAGTACCCTCAAAATAGCAGTGAACAAGATGCTCATGCTTAACAAGTCTGAGTTCGTTCATTTGATGCTGGGCTTAACATCTTAAATTGTATTTAACTCCCTAGGAATTCATTAGCAATCAAGAACAATCCTGTGCAAATCATATAGTCATACAACTAGTCAGAATTCACTCAACGCTGATCTTGACACAAAAAATAAATTCATAAAATGTCAAGATCAATATGATTATTTTGTATGTAACATACAACTGTGGTCTGAATTCATTCAACACTGAACTTGACACGTTATAAAACTGTAATCAAAACCTCAAGAATTCATTAATGGTCAAGCACATTATGAATCTCAAGTTTGTAGCATACAGCAACTATAGTCTCCAGTCATTCAACGCTGAGCTTAATACAGTAGTAGACCGTCCTCAGCTCCTTAAGAGTTCAATAATCATTAATGGTCAAGACCAATATATTTGTCATACCATAGCACATGACTAGTCTCAATTTATTTAACGCTGAGTTGCATACATTAAAAAACTGCTTTCCTTTCCTCACGAATTCATTTCAATAATTGTCAAGAACAAAATGTATGTTAATTTTCGTACAATTTTAAACATTGTTACAACACATAAGGTGTTATAGGTCAAGTAAAACACACCCATGCAATATTTTGGCCTTACTAAATGGCATGAATCTAATATATACATATATTATATATACATATATCCTCTCTGTGTGTGGTCGTATCATATATATTTATAAACACGCATACATACGTACATAATACACACACATTATATATATATATATATATATATATATATATATATATATATATATATATATATATATATATATATATATATATATATATATATATATATATATATGAGAAAAAAGTAATACATGCATAGTAACTTACTGAACTCTGCCCTTCGACAGGATTGTATGATTGTGGAAGGTCAGGTTTAAGACGTGGTAATATCACATCAATGAAACAAAGCTTTAAGCTATCAGAAATGTTGCGTTACCACACTTTATGTACTTTTCCCCTTCTGATTACATAATAATATTATTATTATTATTATTATTATTATTATTATTATTATTATTATTATTATTATTATTATTATTATTATTATTATTATTATGCTTAGTCTGTTAACTTTGAGTCCCAAGGGACCAATGTGAATGACGGTTGTGATGCTGAATTACATTTTATGCTTCATTATCGGTTTCCTCTTCATCTGGGTCTGGAAGATTATTCACTGCCTGCCCAGAGTGGAAAAGATTTTTGTAAAAATCCATGGATTTTTTTATTTGAATAAGGCCCTTTTGACATAGGCTTACTAAGTCCTGGTACTTTGCGTCACTAATGGGTACAGGGGAAGTATACAGGTGCTTTAATGACATTTGAGAAACATTTGGGATTTTGCATACACGGCGTATACTTTTTTGGATAGCTATGCATGAAAAATCCTCACCCAGCTGATACCTGTAATATATTTTTCTCAGTTTTGAGTTTTTGTATCTAAAGGCACGGATTTTTGTCCAGTCTACTTGAATGCCTTTGGTGTCAGTGTGTCTATTCTTAATTATGCCTGTAGCCAAACGTTTGGAATGAAAGATCATGCTGTGATGAACTTCTTTTAGTTTGTAGAGTGAGGCTCTTGTTTTGAATTTCTGACGTATGTGTACCACTCATCTGGCGCGTAGATTGTAGCTAGTTTAGTAGAATTTTCAATCGTGGCATGGACGCTATCGCCTTCCATTTGGGAATGTCCACGTTCAAAATATATATGCGTGATTTCTTTAATTGGAACTTTGTTTTTGACCAATTGACATTTTCTGGTACTTGTCACAAAAGGCACATAGGTCTTTTTTTCGGTATGTGGAACCCAAAATTGTATTCAGTGGAAAACAGTTTTGTAGAAGTGAACTTAAGCGGATCTTTTTTTTTTTCTTTTTACAATTACTGATATACATTTTGTACATTTTCCTTATTGACAACCGTTGTTCCAAACACTTTCTGCTGGTCTTACTTCTACAATAATGTGAATCCATTACAGGAAATAAATTAATGTGGTCCGTAATACTTGTTTTCTTTCTTTCAGAAATTTTGTTTGTGGGTGGTCACCTACCCCTTTTGTCATGTTTCAGGCCAGAACAATTTCTATGTTCCACTGTGTACTGCACAGTTCGCTTTCCTATGTCAAGTGTGTTTAAAAACAATTAGAACAAACTTCCACTTGTTGGCCATTTTGGGAGAAAAGGTATTCTAATGTGTAGGTTCTTCTGGAATGTCCCAAGTTTGTAGACCGTCTTTTTTGTTAACACGCAAGACGTTGCTAGGTATAAAGTCCTGCTGTCCATCATAGTGTGACAGAGACCAATAATCAGTGAATAGACACTTTTCTCTCTTTCACTACATTTTTGTCTACATTTGAATTTGCATTTACATGATATAGGCTTCATTTCGCTTGCCGGCACTCTCTTTCCTGTTTTATTTAGGTACTCTTGACCTAAATTTCTCCTGCGTTTTCCAAGATGTTGGATCAAATTTTCAGGAGCTCGAATTCTTCTACGAGATACATGCCTGTCTGCAATATTGGGTATACCACGAGAAATGTTTGAGATGGGACTTTGATGCTAGTAGCCCTCTATGTCCACAAGGTTTACACTATACCATGAGTGACTTTGACTTCATTCCTCGGGTCATAAGGTCACTTTCGTTCATTTTTGTGTTCACTTGAGGACTTCAAAACCATTTGCGCTAGAACTTTTGACTATTCAGGTAGTAGTAGTAGTAGTAGTAGTAGTAGTAGTAGTAGTAGTAGTAGTAGTAGTAGTAGTAGTAGTAGTAGTAGTAGTAGTAGTAGTAGTAGTAGGAATACAGAAAAACATGATCCATATCCATAGATTCCAAACCCAACAGTGACAGCAAAGAGATTCCAGAGTTGCTATAGCATCAACATCCATCTTCCAATACCAATGTAAAGAAACAAATTTCACTCCTTACTTGAGACAGGCAGTGACACAGAAAAGGCAACTGGTGGTTTTAAACCGGGTCCTCTCAACCTTTGAAATATTCTTCACTAACTACAGACTATAGGGTTTCCAAAATAGTAGTTTGATATTTGTGTAAAGGCTTGTGAAAAGGTAATCTTAACATAATTCCAGAGGTCACAGGATCACTTCACTTAGTGCATGCAAGGTCAGCTGAGCACAGGACTGTCACATCTCTCTTGTTTAATCATTTTTGTTTGAATTTAGGAATTACGATGAATTTAAGCCTTGTAGAAGGCAGTTGATAGAGCCTTAACTAGTTCATGGGAATCATATTTTTCTTTTTGTTTTGTGATTATACATAAGCAATAATTCTGCATTGCATGTTACTCTCGTAGTTGGTGTATTATGTGATGGTAAATCATTCTTGCTGAGGGATATGTGCAAGTTTACTTGGCTAATGCTGCAAAATTTGGAATTTCTCAGAGTCATCTCCATACGGGACACAGACTGCATTCACTAATCGTGAATTTTATTGAGCCTCTCCTTAACAAAGGCAACCTCTCTGTGAACGACACATTTCACGCTGTTGGGCGTACTTTGCAAAGGGGGACCCCTGCACTAATGTCCCCACCATTTAGGAAAACCCAGACATAGGTGCTTCCCTATCATTTGGAATCTGACCTGTAGACGTTGCACGTACCAGTATCCAGCATGAGAGACTTCCAGTTGTGACATATACAAGCATGTGTTCATAATTGCCAGAATGTAAAACTGTTGATTCTGTTGAAACTTGACAAGCAAAATCTTTTGTTGGTTTTATTTTATTTAATTATTTATTTATGGGTATTATTATTTGTTAGGTTTTTTTTCCTCACGTAAGAATATTATACGATGAATACTGTAGTACCTCTATTGACAGACCAAGAAGACCACTAGGAGTATCTGTTGTAATGAGGATCATTTCTCAAGACTTGGGCCATGGCATTGTAAAGAAACTAATATGCCAGTTCAACTGCGGTATCTTAAAAAGTAAACACAAGGAAGCACTGGAAGCTGATGGGAAATGCAGATGGTTAATCAAACATGAAGAGAAAGCTGTCGTTTCCTTGATGATAACCATTTTAGGGCTACGAAACATGCTTGACCACTTCCAGCTGAAGACCCATTTATAAATTAATTTGGCTGTTGAAGCCTTGGATTTTCAAGATTTTGAATCAAACTGTGTACCACTGATTAATTACCATATCCATAGATTTAGACATAAACATGATTGACTGGATCGGCTAAGGAACGAGGAGAAATTTTAATAGGACTATTTTTAGTATTGGAACACCACGACGTTGTTCCGATTAGTTTTCAAGTATGACGCCATTAACAGCGTGACTCTTAGAACTACGTCACATTAAGTTTGGAGCATTGTTAGGTATTACCCAGGTTCCTCGCTGATGACCTGATAAATATATTTGGCCAATTCTTCTGAATTTCAAATAATGTGAATACGATGTGGTCCTTCTCAATATCAACTGTTGATCCATGAAAGGATTTAGAACACTATAGTTTTCAGTGATTGGTATGGAATGAGACTTTGCTCTCTAATTATCGGACTCGATGGACCTACATTTCAAATGGTACTGGTAGGCCTAGGCCTACTTGGACTTACAGAATGGTTTAATTCAGTTTCTCTCTATATTAAATAGAGCAGAACTATGATGTTTCACTGCAGGTGAAGTAACAGAGAAATTGACTTTTGTGTCCTGAAAATTTTATTTTAGGGACCGACCATTTGATACTTGGGGGGGGGCTATGCATTTTGTATGAACCTACTTTTTTTAATGCACACAAGATGTACATAATTTTTTATCCCTCTGACCTCAATGTACATTTTTTTTTTTTTTTTTTTTTTTGGTGAAGAAGTTAGTGGATGCATATGTTCTTGAGCTGTTTTAGGGTTAACATTTACAGTACAATCAATGAAGACGAAATAAACACAACATTTGGTATTTTGGAAAATTAACATTGTATATTAAAGGCATAAAGGAGACATTAATTTTTGCATTTTATGTTTACCAGTGAACTATGGTACTATCAGCTATCACAGGTTTGCTGAACATAGTACGGAGTTAAACCTGACTTTGCCAGCAATACCACATAGGGCGAAGCCCAAATGTGCTTCGGCTGCCTAAGGCCAAGTAAAACTCTGTACTACGTGAAGCAAGCCTGTGATAACGATTTTATCAAATTTTTAGTAATAATCATGTTGCTCGCCTGCTAAACCGTGATATAAACCGTATCACCTGTTTGATTTTCGTGCTGCACAAACTTTTCTGCTAGCACGCGAAAGCAAGGCTCGCTCGCTAGAACGATATCGATATAAACCGTATCACCTGTTTGATGAAAATACCATGTGTTTGCTGCATGAGACACTGAGTGTGGTTATATATTTTGGAATAATAAACCAATCAATTCTGCTTATTATTACTAAAAATATCATAATACAGCATCTTGTCTAGTCAACATGATCAACACAAACATGTATTCTTATTTGCACAACCAAAATACTGTGTGTTTCTTCTAATATACATATACATATATATGTATGTATACATATATGTATATATATATATATATATGTATATATATACATACACATATATATATAGATGAAACATGCTTATATGTTAAGCAGTATTGTATTTATATCCAATGTAGTGACTGTCTCAGATATACAAAGTTATACATGTAAAAATATAGTAATGCTAGAACAAGTTCTTGTGTACTTTGGATTCTGCAAAAATAAAGTGACATTCTGAAAAAGTAGTGTTTCTCATTGTTATTTCTTCATATCCACACCTATATGTATCCTGCCAAGCCACCAGCTGGTCTGCACCCAACCTAGATGAACTAGTTTAGTAAATATAGTTAATAAATATATACCCAATCTGGATGAACCAGTTCAGAAAATATGGTATTAACTCATTCCACCCTGAAGGAAAAGTATAGACACATGTGTTTTACATGGATTTGGAATCTGGCAAAGCCTATATTAATCCCTCTCCAAGGCAGAGATGTTGGCATATACTTTTCTACCTTTTATTGGTGGAGGAAACCGAAGATCTCGGGGAAAACCACCGTTCACGATCGGAGAGGTAGTGAACTCCAACCACAAGCCGCCAAGGCCGGGATTTTAACACAGGTCGCAGAGGTGGAAGGCAAGAGCGTGGCCGCCCTGCCAACCGTGAACCCCTGAAGGAAGATTGAGTCAACAGCTTTCCTCGACGCGCTCTGGGCTGCCGAGGAAAGCTGTTGACTCAGACTGGACAGTGTTAATATTTAAATGTTGTGATATTTACTCTAAGTCTCAAATGGGTGGAGTGATGACTGCAGGACTCTCCTAAATAATTTCATATTCTCCATTTACATGTATAGAATTGCCATATCCATACTGGGTTATAGAATAATCTGCACAATGTATATAGCCTGTAAAGCAATGGAACAAGATCACTCTTCTGCGTCATTCAAATTGGCATTTCGCAACAAATGGTGGGCTCCCAAGTTCTCAAGGAAAGCTATTGACCCACTAATACACGGAATTTGATGGGAAAATAAACAGTTTTTTTTCTTGGTTAGCCAAAACGAGAATATGAACGTGGATGTATCAAATATTTCGAGAATCATACATGTACGTACATAAAAAATCTAAATGCCACTATTGATATTATCTTTTTATTAAAGCAGTATTTTTTTAGAGAGGAATGACGTACTTTATTTTTTTTTCTGGCGATACTACGAAGGACATTATTTTTTGCAGCAATGTTGGGGCGTACAAATTTATTTTTAATAAAATGTCTAGTCCCCACCCAACCACCCCCCACCCCCAAGTATCAAATGGTCGGTCCCTTATCTGGTCGATCATTTCAAAAACAGCTCGACAGCACAGTAACGGCGGCGGGAGGGGCTCAACAAAATTCAGGATGGGCTGTCCCCACTAAGGCCGTAAGGGTAGGGCCTACAGAACACTGACCAATGGTAAAAGTTAGCGGAAACCGAAACAGAATGGCGTCTCGCTTTGAAAGTCCTCCCTACGTGACTTTTCTCTGCAAGTTGCATCAAATGCTAGATTCCAATTAAAAAAAAATAGAAAAAAGGGCCCGAAGGATGATCTTGCATTAGCATGCCCCCCCCCCCTCCGAATAATTTCAAAAAAAAAAAAAAAAAAAAAACAATGACAATAAGAAAAATATTCAAACAACTTTACATCAGTGCCCGCTCCCAAAGACCCCAGTTCACTGAGAAAGCCAGATTCTGGGGCAGTGAAGAAAGGAAAACAGGGGGCTTTGGGAAAGACCGACGATGGGAATGTGATGGTTTGTCCCGCAGTGCTTACCTACAGATTAGGTATGGAAGGTACCCTCTCCTCCCCCTTCCCTCGGAACCGTGACAGTTTATCTGCTGCCATTGCTGGGGTACACAGACTCATCCCCCTGTGTTCCCTGTGTGTTATATAATGTACAATTTCAACGTGAGTGTTTAAATTATTAGAAAGCCGGGCTTCACACTGTGAAATTTTGCAAAACGTGAAATTTAACTCGCCTGTTATGATCACAGCCTTGTCATTGAAGTTGAACGCATCCATCATCACTTGAGGGAATGAGGTGCACGTGTGCTGAACGCTGTTGGTCTCGTTGAAATTATATTTCTTACGCTGGAACTTGAGACCGATTCGTGTGCTTTCCTTTCCTCCAACTTCGCTTTAATCGGTTCGATGAAGGTCACATGAATTACAGAGACGCGGTGGTTACTAGGGCCCTACAGGGTGGTCAGAAATTTGCCCAGTTATTGATCAAGGAGTAGAGTTGGTTCGGGAATCATCGGACAGACGGCTATCGTCGCACACTTATATTATTACCTATATACCTTGAAGTTTAGTTATTGTTGTTCATCATTAATAAAGATTTGAAACCAAACATGGTTGCGTTACGTTGTCATTTGTGCATGTACCAGTGAATCGGTTCTATACTGTTCAAATCAGTCAAATGTAATTGTTAATGGTCGTTACTTTTCCCCTTTTTGTTGCTGCGCCCTGCCGCTCTCCCCCCCCCCCCTCCCACCCATCCGGCTTGGTACCTCAAAATTCTCAATAGAGTGCGGCACACTGATGCTGTCTGTATGTCGCACCATGTTAAAACGAGTGCAAAATTTCCTAATACATGTGTAGATGAGGAGTATTTTATTGCCAGTAAACGTAAGTAAACTTATCGTGTCTACGCTTGTAAGAAAGAGCATAACATCTGCTTTCAAACAACATAACTCATTTAAGTATTCAAGTTTCCGATATCAACCTACCCCACCTTCAAAAAAGGTACAATACGCCTTGCGGCGGCCGCGGGGAAAACTTTTTCCAGCGAGGCACACAAAAACATGCCTTTTCCACGGAATTTCGCATCGCACAGACTGGATCATTTGTCATGATTGACATGGCATTACAAAGCTAGCAACGTGAAGATTCTAAATCCGTTTGATCATCCCCCCCCCCCTGAATTTCGAATCTTTAAATAAATTTAAATTAAAACTTCGCACTTTTTACAAAAAATGTTAACATTGTCCTCAAATTTAGGATCAAACGGATTTTTAAAGCTCAAAATCCCAGCTTTCTAGTGGTAAAATCGTTTTTTTATGAAAAATAAAAAACGACGATGCGAAGAAGCTGTCTGGAGACCATGTCCGTATAAATAGCGGCGACGCGTCAGTGTGGCTGCCCATCATGGCGTCGGTTGGTCAGGTGAGTACACTCTTCGACACTGAAATTTGTCGTCGATTTTTTTTTTTTTTTTGCATGGTCCACGATCAAAAACAACCCATTTGTTCAATAAAAAACTTGAAAATGTCGGTTCTTAGAATGGTTTTAGAGTAGTTTAGCGTCAGGTAAGTGTACAGGCAGCAAATTACGTTGATGTGGGAAGGGGAAAAAGCGTCTCCTACCAGCCAGCTGTAAAAGAATGAATTCTGTTCGAAGCAGAAAAATACTATCCCAGAATGTTTCCAGTATTTCTTAGATTAGTTAAGTATGATGTTTGATCACCGATGGCTTTAAGTTAGCTAAGTTGATGATGGATAATAATCCCAACTCGCTTTGCTGTTCATGCCGGCTATAGAAGGTGAGCGATAACTACATCTAAAAAATTCTCAATCAGAATTCTTTTATCAACATATATTTTCATTTCTTGTATGCCTGTGGTTCATGTAGTTTGTTTGACATTTAAACCTGTTTAAAATGTTTTAGTTTGAAATTAAAACAATTGAATTAGTCGCTATTTCTCTAATCAAACTCCTCTCCACCTTCATGCAAAGAAACATTGGAAGTCGCAAGCGGAGTCAGTTGCAGGTAGGCCCACATAAAGAATTGGAGTAGTTTTGTTTTTTGTCACATTGCATTTCTTTCGTCATTTCATATACAGACACATTCCAAGTAGCACGTTTAAGCAGGAATATTCACAAGTAGGCCTAGATGAATCATTAAGTTTTGTTATTTTTTTATCACAATCTATTCCCTGTCGAGAAACAAACATTGAAAGTAGCAGAACTGATTAATGTCAGGAAGGCTTACATTAAATAGAATTTAATGAATTTTCATCCTGTTCCATTCCAATTGTCAAACACAGAATATTGAATGAAGCAGCATATATCAATTAAAAGTAGGCCTACATAGACCAAAACTTCATGTTTAGTTTTGCATATTTTTATCACACTCCATCCATCTGTCATGCGCAGAAACAGAGAAAGTCGCAGGATAAATCAATAAGAAGTTGGCCTACATTATGAAGTTAAAAAACAATGCCCTGTGTCTGGAAGTGGGGGTTTGCACCCTTGAAATTTTAAAATAATGTTCAAATATCTTCATTATCATTGATATTATCATAAAATGCAGAGCTTTATGCTTAAAAGGCTTGAAAAGATGACATCATGCAAGAAATATCTGAATTTTGAGAACATTTAACATCTGTTTCCATTTTAAAGCAAAAAGGCCATTTCTGAGTCGCGTCGCCGGCCCTATCTCTGGGAATCACATTAATTGCTATATCTCCAGGAAGACTCCATCAATTTTAATAATTTAGGCACGGTTGGCATGCTCTCTGAGTGGGTTTTCACATGGGATTTTTAAGAAAAATAAGCTGCTTGCAAAGTTCCTCAAAATTTGTTGCCTCCCTTTAACCTGAACTTCGCTAGCGGCCGACAGAAGACACTCGTCACAGAAGCCTGGAGAGAAAACCCCCGATGTATTATCAAGATGTTTTGTGGATCACTTCACAAGAAATAAGCATACAATTGGCATTATTGAAACAAATGTTATTTTAAGTGATAGAAACTTGATAAATGTCCGACTATACCCTCCATGAAAATTATATATTGTAGGGTATCATCGGACACTGACCGAGGCTTTGTCAACTTGCACATGTCTACAAAACTAATATGTTAACAGCTGGCACCGTAAAAAGCAAGTGTTATGTTAGTTTTAACCCTTTTTAAACATAAACATATGTATATATATATATATATATACATATATATATATATATATATATATATATATATAATATATATATATATATATATATATTTATATATATATATATATGTGTGTGTGTGTGTGTGTACGTATACACACATTTATAATTAAATACTGTAACAATACAAACTCAGAGACGTACCTAAGCCTTAAAACTTTGTAGCCAAATGCGAAAGTAAAACTATAATTACTGCAGAATCCGACAAGATTCTTATATAATTCATGAAAAAATAAATTAGCCCTTTACGAATTCTTTTTTAGCCGACTCAAGGAAACGTTAGCATTTGGTTTATTGACTTATGGCATCAGCAGTCCCTAAAGCTGGAAAAACTTACTTTGTCTCTTCTATCCTTATATACATATACATACATACATACATACATACATACATACATACATACATACATACATACATATGCATGTTGACTTGTTAAACATGTAACTGGCATTTTCCATTTAACTATGAATGATGAAAAAATGGGTAATAAACGCAGGGTAATAAATTTAAACAAGTGGCGTAATACTATGATCATACAGCGATAACATGATCATGTTGATCGTTCTGACGTTTTGCAGCTGGCGGCCAGTGATTTGTAAATTAAGGTGCTGTGCGGGTTTGTTTTTTTTTTTTTTGTTTTTTTGTTTGTTTTTTTTTTTTTTTTTTTTTTTTTTGTTTTTGTTTGTTTCTGTTTGTTTGTTCGTTTGTTTGTTTGTTTTTTTGTTAATAGAGAGTGATGTGATGGGAATGTAGGTTTTTCGTTTTTGTCACTGTTATTATCACAGTAATCATAATTTATATCGTTACCATCATGATTGTGACTATCATTGTCATCATTATCATCAGCATTGCCATCGCCATGGCCATCACGTTTTTTATCACCATCACTGTGACCATCATCATCATCATCATCATCATCATCATCATCATCATCATCATCATCATCATCATCATCATCATCATCATCGCCATGCCATGGCCTTCAGGATTTTTGGTCACCATCGTCACTATAACCATCGCTGTCACCATCATCATCACCACGACCTGTCATGATTTTTGTCAAGATCGTCATCCACATTATCATCACAATGACCACCATTGTCCCCATCATCATCATCATCATTGATTGTTGTTTTATCTTCATTTTCAGTTAACTCTTACTCACCCAAGAGTACAGGTGGCAAAGTGGCACATTCACACTTGCTACATGCAGCTGTGGGTGACACAACACCAGAATGTACGTACTCCAGTGTTTGCAATGGAAGTAGGTACTGGTGGGATAGTGGAAGTTCCTTGAAGCGGACATAATTTTGTCCATTGAAAAGTTGCATCATTTTGACAAAACACATACAGTGGACATTGAAATAATGTTGCCATGGCATATGTGTCTACATTTGATCCCCAACGGGAAATTTTGCCACCTGTGTTGCAAGTGATTATCAACATTGTCCACGTATGCAGAGAAAGTATCTCTGGGACTCCTCGTGAATTGACAGGTTTAGAAACGAAGTACTGAATGTAGTTCTTCTATCAAATTTGATACAGTTGTGGAAAATACAAAAAAAATCAATGAGCGAATAATGGATATGGCTATTTTAGTTCTGGGGTATGGGCATTAGTGATTTTTGGTTTTCATTGTTAATCATAAAATGAGTGCATGACACAAAATTATTCATTTCTAGTTCATGTATACAGCTGTTATAGCCTCTCTGTTGTAATTAAACACAGTTTTGGAAAAAAATAACCGGGGAGTACTATTTAGATATTTTAAGTTCGGCAAAAGTACGAAAAAATGGGTAGTAGTAAGGCTAGGAAGGAAGGCAAGAGTTGACAACTTTTACACTGGGAAACTAGGCACTCAGAAGTCACAGTTACACCAAACACCTTTGAGGGTCTTTGGTAACACGCTCAGAAAGTGACTGCACTGTAATATATTCTGCTAAGAGGAAGTAGTGCTAGAGGCTAGAGGCTAGAGGCTAGAGCTACAAGCAGTGGACAAAACAAAGATTGTTGATAAGAAGGGGTTGGGCATTACGCGCCAGCAACTAGCATTCAAGACTGCTGGGCTTGCAGAAGACTTCAACTTAAAAAACAAATTTCGCAATGGTATACCTGGCGAAGATTGGATAGCCAGTTTCAAAAAGCGCAATCCAGATATTGCTTTGATGTTACCAGTAGCGTTAACCACAGTGAGAGCCAGAATGGTCAATGACAGCCAGTTACTTTTTAGAATTACATTCAGTTGTCACTAAATTAGGGCTTCAAAATTCTGCAGGTCGCATCTGCAATATATATGGATGAAACAGGGGTTTCTTTTTAAAATACAGCTGTAAAAATACTGGCTGCCACTGGCTCCAAAAATGTAGGCGTAGCTGGTCGCATTGGCAACAACAGGCCCAATATCACTTATATCCCATGCATAAATGCTGATAGGCGTGAAATACGCCCCTTCATTATGGTGAAAGGGAAAACATCAAAATGTTTACAGGCTTGCAATTTTCAGGCAGGACCGACAGGTGCTGTATAAACTTACCAAGGGAAGTAAGTCATGGATGTAGGATATGCTGGGGGGGAGGGGGGGGAGGGAGTTCACAAAGCACTTTTTGAAGCATTGTGGACCGGAGCGGCCCCAGCTCATTTTCCTAAACAGTCACTCCTCATGAAACGCTGGATGTTATCTCCATAGCAAAAGCTACTGGCATAGAGATATTGGCTTCCCATCTCACACCACTCAATGGCTCTGCCCTCTTGACAAAACGGTGTTTGGGCCTTTATCAAGAGCATGGAGTCAGGTATGCGGTGACTTCCATGTCAATTTCGCCAAACAACATTGCAAATAGGTGGGAATGACCAAGGCTTTTTCAACTTTGCCCATGAGAAAGCGGTCACCACAAGTAACATTAAAAGTGGTTTTGCCAAGTGTGGGATTTACCAATTTAACCTCAAAGCAGTACCATCCTCTGCTTATGGTCCCTCAATGCCTCATGACACATCATTTGACAAAAGCACTCCCCTGTGTGGTTTCCCTGGAACAGAAAACTCTCCCTACACACACAGCTATTCCAGATGAAAACTTACCTGCCCCAGAGGTAAACACAGTTGCTCCAATTGTAAACCTGGCTGCCCCATACATAAAGTTAACCTTACCTGAGGGAATACAACCAGAGGATGTTTTGGCAGCAATAATGGAAGGGGGGGTTACAGTATGCAGATGAGGCAGACGATACTATTAGTATTTTAATTGAGAAAAGTGTAGATTGTGCTGATCAGGCCCAGGCTGTCACCACGTAGTAAATTGTTACCCAGCAGTAGGAAACTGGGAGGCAGCAGTTGATGGGGCTTAAGCTTTTCAGAATGAAAAGCCCATTGAAAAGCCACAAAGGGCTGATGCAGGACCAAAATCAACCTCTCGTTGTCCTCTAACTTCCGGTGAAATAATTGCAGAGAAAACACAAAAGACGGAAGAAAAGGCTAAACAAGGACAGGAGAAACAAGAACGTAAAGTTCAAAGGGAAAAGAGAAAGAAGGAACGGTAAACAAATGACAATAGAAAGAATAAAAATAAACAAACACAAGCCTGTTCCCACATGTAAACGATGATGGCTTCACAACCAAAAATAAACTCAAAACTAGTTAGAAATTTAAATGATATACAACAAATGCTGGACATGTGGTCTGATGGCTATGTAGCCCAAAATATATACACATCTCTATGTTCAGGTGAATCTTTAATGGTGGGCCTATTCACCCACTTAGCATTGAATCATTTCGTTAGAGGTCCTTTTAGTTACGGGGTCATTCTAACATTAGATTAAGTTACACATTCTTGCTACATGGAGGAAATGAATCCAAATTATCTTCAATTGTTCATTTTTGCAGTTTCATGGATACCATTAGTGCCAAACATGAGTATAATTCAGGTTCTCAAACAATTCTGACCAAAATTCCTGCAGGCATGAAACAGTCATGCTATAGATTGACTGATTTGGCGTGTTACTGTTCACAGAATCACAACTCGTGCTGGATTTTATCATAAGTATAGGGACAACAGAGAGTTGTTGCAACCCATTTTAAACTTATTTCAACTGAAAGATCTCAAAAGGAATGAAAACAATTTTTATTTCATCGAAAGTGGCTAATGGCTGATTTTTTTAAAGTAATGTAGTTATATTTATGTAATTTTTGTGAAGCATATGGTCTAATGTCCCTTAAAAAACAAAGAGTGGTTCAGGTCCTTCACACTAACTGTTGGTGTTATTATGAAAGATCAAATGCATGCTTTTGAGAATTTAAAAAAAAAAACCAATGGATCAGGAAATGATCCTGTGCGCAGGTGACCCAGTGTGCGTGAATGAGCGTTTGTTGATGACTAAAGCTGTCGTAAGTCCAAAGCAAAGTTTACTTTCAAAAAGTCATGGCGCACGTTAAATTCAGATGTACTAAGTTGTGAAAGTTGTTTGCCAGCTTGTTGATTGTCCGTTTTCAATCGTCACTATTTGCAGCAAATGGGTACACTGTTGTTGGGCGATAATACACGCGCTCCTTGAGTCTTGAAATTACTTAAAACTAGCATATTCCAACTACATGCATGCCTACTTTTCTTATGCTCCTTTTTAACCGATCATGGCTTAAACGCAAATTTACTCGAATCGTTTCTTTGTGTTAAGACGTACGCTTAAAAGTCGCATTCTCAACAAAATTCGAGGCTTCTATCGTTAGCGGCAGTTTCGTATTTTTCCTGCCAGATAGCTATGCCTTGACATACAGAAACTTTCGCCACTGAGTGTAAACAAAAGCAAGTGTGCACACTTCCTGTTTGGCAAATTCGGACCTTTGGTTGGTCTTGTGGTTCAACTAATGGATTAACTGCGAAATACTGCCTTATTACAACGAAATAACAATGCATGCACAACATATTGAGAATAAATGTGAAAAAATTAAAATGTGTGTGTGCAGATGTGAAACTGAAAGTGAAAGTACCAATGGCAATGTCGACCTGCACACATCACGGCAAAGCTGAAATCAGGTGTAAGTATATACTATTAAACGTATAATGAATTGGATCATATTTTGGTCCTTTATAGAATTGGTACCACACTATCGACTCCACGCGACCTTCCATGACCACGCCTGATCGTGGGCTACACGAACGTGCACAAAACACACAGGACGTCTTTCTGGGATATATACTGAACCCCAATGAAAAGTATCCACATAAAAAAATTAACACATTAATTTTGTAAGTTACTAAGTACTGTGTGTGCATATATGCATGGTTTGGAGCCTACATCAGGGTCATTCAGGACAACTTTTTAACTTTTGCTGGGTTGTTACATAATGCATGTGACTTTTGTGCACCGAATATGGCTTCTGACCACCACTCCTATTGGATGGTTAAAATGACCTGATGTTTTCAGTGGCTTTAAAAAGGGATGTTCAGCCAAGAAAAAAGCCAGTGGTCTCAGGTGTGTTGAGGCGATCATGCCGCGTCTGAGCCAAGGTCAAAGACACCATGCTTTGGGGCTTGCAGAGGGTGGAGTCTCAATCACTCAAATCGCACAAAGAATGGGGTGTACTCGGCGCACCATCCAACGACTAATTGAACGGCAACAAGAAACTGGATCCGTAGATGATCGGCCTAGGCCTGGCCGAGAAAGAGTGACAACACCTGGCCAAGACCGTCACATCCGGCTGATGCACCTGCGAGACCGTTTCCGTACAGCAGCCCAAACAGCCCGTGAGACTCAAGGGGTGAATCACCGTCCTGTCAGTAGTTCTACTGTGGAGAGGCGACTGAGGAGCAGTGGCCTAACAGCCAGAAGACCTTACAGGGGTAACCTGCTGACCCAACCCAGAAGAGAAAGACGACTGCAGTGGTGTAGAGCACACTCCAGGTGGACTCGCCAGCAGTGGAATACCGTCCTTTTTACTGACGAGTCCCGTTTTTGTGTCAGCAGAGCAGATGGCAGAGAACGTGTGTGGCGCCGGACTGGGGAGAGATATGCAGATGCCTGTGTCCGTCAGGCAGATCGATGGGGTGGACCCTCTGTCATGGTGTGGGCAGGCATCAGCAACCGCTACCGGACACCCCTAGTGGTCATTCAAGGGATCCTCAATGCTAGGCGGTACATTGATGAGGTGCTGGAGCCGCACATGGTCCCATTTATGGAGCAGCATCAAGATCTGGCGATCTTTCAGCAGGACAATGCACGTGCACACTCTGCAAGATTAACAATGAACTTTCTCAATGAGAACAACATCAATGTCATGGAATGGCCAGCGTTCTCACCCGATCTGAGCCCTATTGAACATTTGTGGGATCAGTTAGGCCAAGGTATTCAACGGAGGACACCTAGGCCTACTACCCGAAACCAGCTGATCCAAGCTCTGCAGGAAGAATGGAATAATGTTCCCCAACACAGAATTCAAACCCTGGTCAGCAGTATGCGCCGCAGATGTATAGCATGTGTTGATGCTCGAGGTGGCCACATCCCATATTGAACAGAAAAATTTGTGTGACTTTCAATTAGGGCAGTTAATGACATTTTTTGCCTGTAAGTGACGTTAATGTCGGTAGAGCGTGACATTATTTTTACGCCAGAAAAGTGAATGCTTTGTTAAGTTCTAAGCACGTCTAGGTATGAAATGTTTCAAGTATAAACAATAAAATACTTCAAAATTGGCATGTGGATACTTTTCATTGGGGTTCAGTATAGCTTTAAAGTGACCCTTTTAGGTTTTGGTCGCTGAATCGAAATCGTTCGGGCAGCCCAGGAACGATTTAGATTCTGCAACCAAAACTGAAAAGGGTCACTTTAAAGCTTATTGCGAAATGTTGCTGGATAAAGTCCTTCAATATTCTCCCCAAACCTAAAGAAAACACTGATATTTCCTCAAAATCCTCGAAGTTTCGTCCATGTTTCGCCTCTCATTCAGCTGTTCTGAAAGTTGAACAACCCCCCACATATGTTGCGCAGAGCCATCTTGTGGTTATGAACACAGTTCAGCCGGTGGGACTTCGCAGATGGTGCAGAGCGAGCGATTTGGATTGGAGCAAGCTGTTGTGGTCCATGGACTGAAATGCGGTCAGCTGTGTTGACGTATTGATGTCACACAAAATCTCGTGAATATTGCGGAAAAAAGCAAACAAATTCACAAACACATGAGCCATAAAACCGTTATTGAAGCCCACATCTCTCTGTAATGATCAGTCCATTTCTGCAATAAGCGAAACCGTTTTCGCATCTGACGTCCATTTTCCCCGGGTTATTCATATTCGATGTTCTTCGCAGACACAAAGACGGACACAACCTCGTCCGTGAAGGCAAGGGACAATTTTTTTTTTTTTTAACATCACACAATTTTAAAAGTACGGTGCCCAAGATATCTCACGCAAATTCTTACAAACTATGAGTATTTTTAGTTAAAAAATAACTGAAAGCAGTTTTGAAGAATCCTGCGCTACGGCGTTCCGGAGAAAAAATTTTAAAAAGTTACAAAACACATTACTACTCATGATAAAAAATTAGACATAAAGCCCCTTGAATACATTACGGTCTATAGGTCCCCAAATGTATCCCTCGGAATTTCAAAGCAGTTGGCTTGGCGATTTCGGAGAAAATTTTTGAAGATTTGGTCAAAAACTGAACCAAAAATTCATAAAAACTCTAAAAATCGCAGTGACCATTTTTACAAACTTGGTAGGCATCCACCCAAGGTACATATCCACCAACTTTGAAGTGAATCTGGCCGGCGGTTTTGGAGAAGTCGAAAATGTAAATTGTGAACGGACAATACACTATAGTAATAGCTCAGGTGACTGACAGAGTCACCTGAGCTAAAAAAAAAAAATAAATAAATAAATAAATAAATAAGTAAATAAATAAATAAATAAATAAATAAATAAATAAATAAATAAATAAAGACACTCCCAGTATACCCAAAGAGCCTGGTACCGGTTTGTCAGTGGTGTTACTGTAAAAGGAAGTAACACAACTGACATAGATAAACCCTGACTGACAGCCTAGATATTTTTTTTCCCTTTTGTAGCAATGTACTGTTTTTACTTCAAACCCAAGAAAACAATGTATATTTCCTTCAATGTCTTTCGAAGTTACAGTTTTAGCATCAGTTTACCTTCAATGATGATCCGCACTAGAATTTTAAAAAATATGAATAATGGAAGAAAATCTAAAACCATTTAAAGAAATAAATTTAGAATTATCTGTATTTCTATTTTCATATGTAAAACACTTCGTATCACATGTATATGCTTATACATATGATACATACATGCACACGGTTATTAAGGGCTCTGAACAGTTCCACACTGATTAAAATATATTGATAATTTATTAGCTCAACAGAAGTGTCAGTCAGCTGATCCTTGAAGCTTGGTCGGGATGTACCTTCGGTGGATCTGCACCAAGTTTGTTCAAATGGTCACATTCCAATGATTTTCTTTAATTATGAAGAATATGAAGAATGTGTTCAACTTTTGGTAAAATCGTTAAAACTCAGAAATCCATACCACAGCCACCTAGTGAAAAACTTTGTATGACCAGTTCACAAGGAACTTATACACCAAATTTCAGCTTAATCTGCGTGAAGGTTCTCGGGAAGTCGAAAATATCGGAAACACTTAAGAAATCATTAAAAAATTAAACAAAACTTGCAGCGCCACCTGGTCAGCGAATTGAGAACTAGGAGCCCCTAGGAGTGTTCCTGTGTGATATCAAAGCAATGGGGTGACAGGTTTGACAGAAGTTTTTTTTTAAGATTTGACCCCCACCCACCCCCCAAAAAAAACAAACAAACAAACAAAAACGAAACAAAACATAAAAAAATCAAATATCAGTGGAGCGTGGCCATTTGAGCAAATTTGGCAGAGGCCCACGCAAGGTACATTGCCACCAAGTTTGAAGCTACTTGGCTGATGGTTTCCCGGATTTTTTTTTTTACTGCACTTAAATCAGGATTTATTGACATAAACCTCACAACAACCCCACTTGATTAGGGAATGAGTGGGAGAGACGGAAATTTCTTTCAACATGACAATTTAAACGTGACTTCTGTTGGTTTTTGTTTCCCTTTAACCTTTTCTTCTTCTTCAATCAATCAAAACATACGACAACTGCTTTTAACCATATGGTACAAATGCACTGCCTTTTGTAACCTTAAATACATAAAGCATTTTCAGTGTAATGTTTAACCATATCCACACAAGTTGTGTAACTCCAGTAACTTGTGTCTTTCTTTAATTTTAACCTGTCAAAATTCACCATAACATTCTCCAACTTAACAAAATTTAGGCTAATTAGTTCACATCACATGATGCCGACTAAATTGATTGCCTGCTGTGCATATTCTGCATGCACATATCTGGTACATGCATGTACAACACATTCGCATTAAAACTCAAAGCACCTTAAGACACAGTATGAAATACAACCACCTATACTCTATAGATCAAATACTAAATAAAAAAGTCTGCTACGCAGATTATACTCTACTTTAAGAAGTTGCATACAAGTACTTAGTTTATTTGCAGCATTTGCTTTGTCTTTACATACAAAAATTCTTTGGAGGTTTATTGCTTGAGGCTAATCAATTGAGAATAGTCACAATTACTCCTTTTCCCCCTTTTTGATATACATGTATTGCACCCGTATATATCGCACCAATTATGAAAAAGTTATCTAGCACCGTACCTGAAAGAATATCGCTGTTTCTATACAGATAAACTGTAATAATGTCACCATATCACGACTCTATGGTTTCGAAAAAGTCGTAAATGTGAATTGTGAATTGTGAATGAACAACGGACGAAGAGTGATGGCATTAGCTCTGCTGGCTGGCAAGGTGAGCTAAAGTCACTGGAGCGTGACCATTTGAGCAAAATTTGTAGGGACATACCCATGATACATCAAGTTTTAAGTGAATCTTGGTAACGGTTTTAATAAATAAGTTGAAAATATGAATTTCCATTCCATTGAAGGGGGGTCCAGCAGCACCCCCCCCCCCCCAAAAAAAAAGTTTGAAATCCAGGCTTTGATATTTGGGGGCATTTGAGATCCGATTTGCTACCACTTTTTTCAGTGAGAAATGTGCCTAGCAGAAGATTTAATGATGCGTATCTTCATGGCATTACATGATCTTGTTTATCAAAAATTTTTAGGTTTATATTTGAAATGCTAAAAAGGAAGATCTCTTGTACAACATAAATAAGAACTGAAAATATATATTATTGGGCTATTTAAACAAGATCATATACATGATCTAATAATTAATTGTTTATTGTTGTAGAGCTGATGATTTAATTATCTGTATTTTATCAATTATTGACAGATCCTGATATTGCCTTAAGTTCAAAATTTGTTTAAATTTAGTTATTTGTCTTTAAAATTTGAATTAATGTTGTTATTATATCTGAAAAGTCTGACACCCAATATATTTATTTCATCTGTCCATTTCATCTTAAACTCATCTAACAAGTTTTCTTCACACGTTTTTGCTGTACCCATTTTTGTTATTTTATCATAATTAATCTGCAAACCTGAAACCCTTTCAAAGCTCTGAAAAATCTCCATCGCTGACCATAGGGATTCTTTATCATATTGTATGGCCAATGTAGTGTCTGCCATATGCATACTGGCTTGTTTTGAAAACTCGCACCATGAATTGAATACCTTTAATATTGTTGGTTTCTGTAATTTTATCACCAAAAGGTTCTATACAAAGTATAAACAGATACAGAGAGAGCGAGAAAGAGACACAGAGAGAGAGAGAGAGGGCAACTCTGACAAACCCCTCTGCTCAGAGAAAAAGTTTCTAATGTCCACCCATTACTAATACCACTGCTAGTAATATTGTTATACAGCTTGCAGCGTTGATATTTTGTACAAAAAGTCCCAATCTAAACTGTCAAGTGCTTTCTCAAAGTCCACAGCTATCAAGAGTGCTGAAATGTCATTATCTTCTGTATATTGCATTAAATCCAATATTCTCCTTAAATTCTCTTCCATGTAACGACCTTTCAAGAAACCAGTCTGGTCTAAGTGGACAATGTTTAACAGTACTTTTTAAATTCTATTTGCAACAGACATAGCTATTATTTTATAATCTACTTGTAATGATGCAAGAAGCCTCATTTTTTTAGATGTAAAGGATCTTTATTTTTAGAAACGAGTGTCAATATGCCATGTTTTTGCCATGTTTTTGCAGTATTGATAATTCACCATGTAGAAAAATTTGTGTTTGGCATTCATCAAATAAACTTGAATACTTCTTTCCAGAAAATTTTATAAAATTCAATAGGTCTCCACCAAGTTTGTTTAAACGATCATGCGTCAATGATTTTTAGCTCAGCTGACTTGTCAGTCAGCTGAGTGTATGTGATGGTTAGGCATCCGTCGTCCATCTGTCGTCCGTCGTCCGTCGTCCAAAATTCACATTTTCGACTTCTTCTCTAAAACCACAAGCCAGATTCACTTCAAACTTGATGGGGATGTGCCTTGGGTGGGTCTCTACCAAGCTTCTTCAAATGGTCACGGTATAGCGATTTTTGGATTTTTTATGAATTTTTTTGTTCATTTTGGGGGGAAATCTTAAAAAATCTTTTTCTCCAAAGCCACTAAGCCAATTGCTTCGAAACTGCATAGGGACACTTCTGGGGACCCCTAGACCTTAAATTGTTCAACTGGTGGCGCTGCGATTTTTTTCTATTTTTTAATGAATTTTTGTGTATTTTTACCATTTTCGACTTCTTCTCCAAAAGCATCACTCAGATTATGCTGAAACTTGGTGTAAATGTTTCTGGTAGAAGGGTCACACAACTTTGTTCCCTAGGTGGCGTTGCTGTGGATCCCTGATTTTTAACGACTTTTTCAATTCGGGTACTTATCGGCCAATGCATACATTCCTATTGATTACTATGTAAGTGAATGTGGACTGCTGTGGTAATTCATTTTTTTTTTTCGACTTCTTCTCCAAAACCATCAGTCAGATTCACTTGAAACTTGGTGGGGATGTACCTTGGGTGGGTCTCTACCAAGTTTGTTCAAATGGTCACGGTTCAATGATTTTTGGATTTTTTTATGAATTTTTTTTGTTGATTTTTGGGGGAAATCTTAAAAAATCTTCTTCTCCGAAACCACTTGGCCAATTGCTTCAAAATTGCATAGGGACACTTCTCGAGACCCCTAGACCTTAAATTGTTTAACAGGTGGCGCTGCAATTTTTTTCTATTTTTTGTGAATTTTTTGTGTTTTTGCCATTTTCCACTTCTACTCCAAAACCGTTACTCAGATTATGCTGAAACATGGTGTAAATGTTCCTTCTAGAAGGTAGGGTCACACGAGTTTGTTCGATGTGGTAATTCATGTTTTTGACTTCTCCAAAACCGTCAGTCAAACTCACTTGAAACTTGGTGGGGATGTGTCTTGGGTGGGTCTGTACCAACTTTGTTCAAATGGTCACGGTCCAGTGATTTTTAGATTTTTTATGAATTTTTTTGTTCATCTTTGGGGGAAACCACTTGGCCAATTGCTTCGAAATTGTATATACTGGCTGGGATATCATCAATGTCAGAGAAGGGCAAAGTCAATGGTTCAATTACATACCAACATGTTGACTCTGCGTGGTATTAACATTCACACTCAGATGCTGAAGGACAGTTTATTGACATAACTGGCTCCACTGTGGATGACCTTGAACTTCTTCCCAATACCACATTGCCACTAGTGTCATCAATTTCTAAGTCAGCTGAGCATGGCCTGTTCACACAGGCCTCTTGTTTTATATTTTTATGAAATTTTGTATTCATATTGGGCAGAATCTTCAAAAATCTTCACCGGAAGTGCTCAGCCAATTGCTTTGAAATAGGGACACGTCCGGGAACGCTTGGACCATAATTTGTTTGACAGGTGGCGCTGCGATGTTTATGTGTACGTGTCTGTGTGTCTGTGTGTGTGTGTGTTAGGCTATTTTCGACTTCTCCCAAATCGTCACTCAGATTGATCTTGACCGTGGCGGAAATGTAGTTTTGGGAGTCCCCCCCTCCCCCCCCCCCCAAAAAAAAAAACGATACATAAAACCACGCAGCTCACAGTTTAATATTTTGCTAAGGAGTTCCAAACTTATTCATTTAATTTTTTGTCCAAAGATTGTCACCCTAAAACAGTCTACAATATATTTTGCTAAGCAGTTCCACCCACCCACCCACCCACCCACCCCCCAAAAAATGAAACTATGCAGGCCACAGTTTGAATTTTGCTGAGGCATTCCACCCTGAAAAGAGTATAATGTATTTCGCAAAGGAGTTCCACTCAAAAAACGAGAACGAATAAAAGAAAGAAGACCATGCAGGTCGCATTTAAAGGTCCTATTGATTGAATGGGTACCACAAATTAGAAAGTTGATGTTCAGGGTCGTTAGAAATAATACACGAAAACCAAAATGTTAAATATCATTTTCGAATAGTGTTTTTGTTGCTCGAAAAGTGCGTCACATTTGCGACAGGAAAGCGCGCAAATTTTCTGCGATCATGGCCCAATGTGGAACAGTGTTACTGACGTGACAAACGCAATCCCGCGGGCCATGGTGTATTTTTTTTTATAAACCAGAGTGCCTTCAGTTTTCTAAGAGTTATGGCAGATACAACAGAGCATAGTGATTCTGGAGAGTTTTTTATGTACGTGGTCTGATGACGATGAAGAAGAATTAATAAGAAAAGCTGAAGCAGCAGAGGAAATGCCATTCAGCCTAACACACATGAGGGGACGCCCAGAACCCTACCGTCACCAGTACTGCAGGCAGTGCAGCTGTGGCACCGCCAGACAATCCCAACTTGCCGTCTGGGCAATGATAATTCGTTGCAAAAGAGATATTTCCTGTCAAAAATTTCAAGATTACATTTAACAAGAACAAGCATGAATGCAATAAATTGGAATTTGCGTCAGGATGGGCCAGGTCTTATACTAGTGTTTCAAATTGTAGCATTCACGGATAAAGCTACGGCCTACGCCTACGGTATATCAGTACACGTGTTTTTGACATTATTTATTTCAGATCGTATCCATAATGTAACAATGGTAAATATTTTCCTGTGACTGACTTATTTTCTGGTTCCATATGAACTACAAAGGTGCAATGACTTAATGAGTTAGAATTTTGTACACCCGATTATTAGGAGCTGGCCGTGGACTGTCACAAACGCTGGCACATGACTAAAAAAGATGAAAGGCCAGCCGCCCACTGGTATTGATAGCTGCGTGGTAGCTATACAAACAAATGATATCTGGGTATGGGATTAGGCCTAAACACCTCACAATATACAGTAGTAGTTGGACGTACACATAACAGTGGTCAGCTAACTCAACCTGTTATAGACTGTTCAACCCTACCCCTGGCCTTGGAACAAGATCGGTCCTTGTTTGTCCATGCTTTCCACCCATTTTTTCCATCAATTGAATCAAATCGGTTAAACACACTTAAGTTTTGTTACAGTGTTACTTTGTGACAAAAGTCTAGACCGGTCTTGTCACTGTGACATCCAATTGATAGTTATGTGATACATTGTAACAGTCGTTGTTGAGTCCCCCATGTATCATATTTGAACATTGTCAAACAGGAGGACCTTTAATATTTTGCTAAGGAAGGCGTTCCATCCTTAAAAGTTCGGTATTTTTTTAAAGGGGTTCCACTCTTTAAAAAGGGGTACAATGTGTTTGGCAAAGGAGTTCCACTCAACAACAATTATTAGGACTATCACAGCACTCAATTTCACATACAGCTTTATTATATTTTCTCAATTAATCAACATGCAAATTCTGTTTTATTTTAATTTTTCTTTAAAAGTAGAAAGACATTGAGACACTAAAGTGCAATGGACTTATCAGAGCTTTGACATTGATGTAATATTGGAATACCTGTGCAGAGACTCTTTGATTATTGTGTTCATGTAACAGCATTGAATTTGCTCTATTGCACCATGCCTTATTTATTTAGAAATGTGGAAGAATTGTTGTCTTTTGTAAAGATAGGGAAACCAGCTATATAGTTGTGCTTCTTTGTGGGTAGATTTGGTCCTTAAAAACTGAAAAATTGTGCTAGAAAAAGTCATTAAATCTAATTTTCACGATCCTGCATGAACCCTGTACACCAAATTCCACTGACATTCTATTTTAAACCATGTTTGAATATTTGTGATTGGGTCACAATATAGTTCAAGGATTCTTTTTACATTATATTTAGGAATCCCAATAGTCATTTTAGAATTATACAAACCACCAAAATGCACCGTTTTAAGTGTCATTTTTAAAAAAGTCCCTACCTTGAGAGGAGGGCCCGCCCCCTCCCTAACCCTCCTCCGGCTTGATCGCTCCGCTCCCTCCCTCGCAGCTCTACTTTCATGCTACCTGACACCCCCCCCCCCCCCCAATTTAGACATGGCTACGGGCCGGCTGTTGACTGGAACTAAAGATTAATTTTAAGCATTGTACTTTAATGAAAATCATTGAATGCAAAAAAAAATGGAAGACAGAATAAGAGAAGAGTGAAACGTCATGGCGGAAAAGGAAGAAAATTTATGCAGATTGCGACGATGACGAAGCCCCAATTTTATAAGCATGCGGCACACTTGTAGATGATCGGTGACTGTAACATCCTAATAAAGATAAGGCATGACACATTATTGAAACAGACAATTAAGATTTATTGTTGTGGCATGATTAAAGTCTCCGAATTGAACAAACATGTGTTTCCCCGTTGGTGCACAGTGTTACACAAACTACGCACTCTCACTACTTTCTCTTTTTATTCTGCTAAATTACCTGTCCCCTCGTCGGCCGTATTATCAATTCAGGTGAAATGTTTGCTCTGCTCTTTTTTGTCGGAGTCTTCATCGAGCATGTAACCACTTGAAACTTGAAGGATTAGTCAAGAAAAAAAAAAGCAACTGAAAAAAGTAGTACTATTTTTGATTTACAAATAAAAATGCTATCCTGAATTTTGACTCAAATGTCAACAGTTATGACACTTCAGCACTTGGAACAGCATTTTTGTGAGTGCAAAATGTAGTACTTCTTTTTGTTCAAAGTGCAATGGGCTAGATCTACGCTCCACTTTCCAGTGGTCTCCTTGTCGGTGAAATATTAACCCTCCCCAACGTACATCCCCGAAAAGATAAAATATCGGGTTTTGCGTGTCTATGCATGTCTCTTTTCCACGTGTTTGACTTGTGTCTTAAATGTTGAAAATATAAATGCTGTCCTAGATGTTGACTCAAATGTGTGCTTTCGCAACCAAATCACTCCATTACATCTTCAATAATTATTTTACCGATTCATTGTTACAGGTACACCTTAAAAAGGTTCAACGTTTTTTGTAAAGTTTCTCTCCGCTGATATAATTTCTTCTGTGTCTGCGATTTTTCAATATTCGGCTCCATTGTGCACATGGCACACAATGTTTAAAGCAACAGGGACAACCTGAGCATTGATGGTTGACAAAATGCTGTTTGCGATTCTGTCACATATATGCAACAACATATCAAAGGATATTGCTTACGATTCATTATTTATATACCGAAAGTACAGTAACACCATTATTATGGTATTAGATCATGTGGATGATCTTGTTTAAATAGCCCAATGATACATCTTAAGTTTTTTTTAATGTTGTGAAAGATATTTTTCTTATTAGCATTTAGAATAGAAACCTGAAAATGCTTGATCAACAAGATCATTTAATGCAATGAATATGCATAATTAAATCTTCCGCTGGGCACATTTCCCACTGAAAAAAATAGTAGCAAATGGGACCTTAAATGTCCCCAAATATCAAAGCCTGGATTTCAAACTTTTCTGGGAGGGGATGCCTCCCGGACCCCTGACAACTCTTGGCCCCTACGGAGCTCACCAGACCAGTCCTCTGCAAAATATACAATTTGCACCTCAGTTTTACTTTTACAAAAATGAATCAACACTGAGATGCACTGGCTACAGGGTGGCCAAATAATTTGCTCGATATTTTGCGACCATATCATTCATGGTAACTATTGAAAATTAAACCCGCAAAAGTCATAAATACCGATACGTTTAACTGTGTTTAATATGCGTGTGTGAAAAAGTAAGTTTGAATGAAGATGTAAAAGATATCATTTTTTAAAAATACAGATGCATCTATCTTTCAATTAAATATATGTCAACTCTTTATTCGCATTAGGTCTATATAGATTAACTTCTAATATAGCTGAGTCAGAAATATATCTTTCTTGTTGATGTACAAGTGTTTCTCATTCTGAAACAAATGTACCACAATCTTCATTTTGAAACTGACAAAACCAAACAGCCAATCAAAATTTCCACCAGATCAACAGTTACGCAATGTATGTCCGGCTATAGGAAATGAGTCTTATTTGATATGGTGTTGTTCTAGTCCACGTAAAATACTGGTTGATTTATCAACTGAAATATATGTAAGTTTTGAAAATTTAGCAAGAGAAGAAAATTTTATACTCTTTATGAAGTGTGAAGAGATTTTGAAACAATCTGCCTTATGAGTGTTTTTTGGGGCTGCATGTAGAGAAATCGAAGGCCGCTCTAAGATATAGGTATATACTTTACCTCGTGTTTGATTTAATTTTTCCTTCCTAGTGTCACCCTTAAGTTTGTATCGTATTGATTCGTTTCATGTTATCCTATCCTTTGCTTTTATGTGTGTTAATCCTCATGCTTGGTCATGAACAATATGGTATTTTTGTGATGGACGTAATTTATCATAATTTGTGTAAAACTGAGAAAATACCATGATAGTCGTATTGTGTGTAAGGCAGAAAAAATACAGTGATTGCTGTAAGTGATGCAGTCGATAAAGCCTATTATCCATCCATCCAAATTACGAATGGCAAGATAGAGACCTATACTTCTCCCTTTTTTCATAAAACATAGAAAAATCACAGCCCAATCTGATGAAAAAAAAACAAGAATTAAGGGTCTCCTGGCCGTCAAGAGTGTTTCTTAGTGATTTCGAAAGAATCAGGTGAGCAGCAGCACCAAAGGAGCTTTTTGAAAGACCCTCCCCCCCCAAAAAAAAAGAAAAGAAAACAAAAAAATCACTTAAGCGTGCCCATTGGTACAAATTTATTAGAGGCCTACTAGAGGAACATTGAGACCAAGTTTAAGTGTATCTGCTAAAAGCTTTGGAGAACGCGAAAATGTGACTTGTGAAAGGACAGGCAGACGACGGACAGATGGCACAACACCCTTAAAGCTCAATGGTCTGATTAGATTATTTTTCAGCTGTTAACGTTTCAGATTTGTTCTTGATTCAATTGTACCGAATATTTATGTCAAACCACATGCCAATTCATAGATCGTATGTCCTGTGCGTATTGTAAATTCTTTGTGCGTCATGCTTGTTGTGGAAAGCCTTCAGATTAGTTCACTGTAACTATTCAGGCAATCCATGTGAAATAAATATGTTAAAAATTAAAGTCTGTCTGTATCAGCTGAGCTAAAATGCGCAGCTTGGTGGCATGGTGCATCAAGATAGTGTTATCTGAACGGTCGAGTTGACGCCCACAAGTAAGACTTCCGGTGTGTCAGAGAAAAGAATGCCGTAACAAGTTTTACCCTATGTTTGCACACCCACATGTACCAGGTACAGCTTTGTGGTGTACGTTGTTTTCGATGGGACCATTGTGTGTAATCCCCTGTTTGGAATGAATGAATGAATGAATGAATGAATGAATGAATGAACTTTCGGTCAATGACCTTCGGTGAATAAACTTTTCGGTGAATGGCCTGGGTCAGGTTTCCTAATATTTCATACTGAAACAAGTGCAAAAAAGGTATTCAACCCTCAATCTCAGGGAACTAGAACAGGCTGATTTTCCAACAGAAAATCAAATGTCTCCCCATGCGCCCTGACCATTGTCATCCTTACTTTTTGAAAATAGGCATACCGATTCCAATGATCTACAAATATGGTGAAGGTACACTCTTTATTGACATTTCAAAAGACTGATTTTTTATGAAATGCCCACGTGACCTTGAAAAATAGATCACGGTCATACATCTGCAGTTACAAGCAAGGTCTTACAAAAGTCTTACATAGAAACATAATCACACAAAATGTCAACCTCTTTAAGACAAATCTTTCTCGAGTGCATCTGCAATGATTTCTAAAAAGTGGCCATGTGACTTTGAAAATAGATCAAGCTCACCCGTCTACCATCCCAACCTAGTTTGTATTATGGTACATAAACATGCAAAATTTCAACCTCCTAAATCAAATCCTTGGAAATTTGTTGCATCTGTGTCAATTTTAGATGACATGCCCCACTACCTTGAAAAATATGTCACGGTCACCCATCTGCAATCCAAAGCAAGATCATATATAGGAACATTTTCCCAAAAAATTTCAACATCCCAAGTCGAATCTTCCTTGAGTTATCACGTGCACGTTGATTTTAGACGAAATGCCCATGTGACCTTAAAAAATATGTCAAGGTAATACATCTGCAGTCATAAGGAAAGTATTAACAAAAGTCTTACATAGAAACATAATCACACAAAATGTCCACCTCTTTAAGACAAATCTTTTTCGAGTGCATCTGCAATGATTTTTAAAAGTGGCCACGTGACCTTGAAAATACGTCAAGGTCATTCATCTACAATCCCAATCTAGATCATATTATGGTACATAATCATGCAAAATTTCAACCTCCTAAGTAAAATTCTTGCGGAGTTATTGCGTCCGCTTCAATTTTACATGAGATGCCCATGTGACCTTGAAAATTGGTCAAGGTCACCCATCTTCAACCCCAAGCAAGGTTTTATATAGGAACATCTTCACAAAAAATTTGAACTTCCCAAGTTAAATCTTTCTTGAGTTATCGCGTCTGCAACGCACACAACAATGTGTTGAAGAAGAAGAAGAAGAAGAAGAAGAAGAAGAAGAAGAAGAAGAAAAAGAAGAAGAAGAAGAAGAAGAAGAAGCAATATGTCCCCCCTCCCACGTTGTACGGGGAGACATAATTATTCTAATATACCTGGTGTACAGCTTAGAAATAGTATAGCAAATTGTTTATATCATTTGTATCCTTGTATGTTACTGTTCTATTCACATGAACTGTTTTCCTGACATGTAATACTCGTGTATGATAGACATTAGTGTCCAACGTATTGTTTCTATTATTTCTCTAGCCTGAAAAAAAAAAAAAAAAAAAATATATATATATATATATATATATATATATATATATATATATATATATATGTGTGTGTGTGTCTCTGTGTGTGTGTCTGTGTGTGTGTGTGTCTGTGTCTCTGTGTCTCTGTGTGTGTGTCTCTGTGTCTCTGTGTGTGCACGTGAATAGTATATACATATCCTTATTATCCCTAAGGATAACCTCGTGTTTCTGATGATACAAACCCTTTCTGCTCAAGACCACCATGTCAGGGGCTACAATGCAGACTCTTGAGGGCGCACGATTCTAAGCGGGCCACGTCGAGCCACAGGAAAAAAGCCCGTGACGTCTGCTATGGAAGTAACCATGTCATTACACAACATATGAAGCAGTTATATTCGGAGGTATTCATTGAAAGAAGAGGACCATGATGGTCACGTGCTCTGCAAACTCATCCGAAAGCTGGCTTATAAGTTTCTGTCCAAGAGGAGGCTTGGAGTAATCAGTTCTATTTGTGAAACAGGGAAGTTCAGCAAAAACCCATTTGTTTTTACACGGATTATGAAGAAAATCAAGTAATGACTGACTTATCGAGTAATTATCCATGGCACAGGTGTAGGCATATGCTTCCTGCCCTTTCGTGTCGTGGGGGAAACCGAAAGACAAGGAGAAAATCACAGTGAACTGTCAACGTGGTACGAATTCTGTCCATGCACTTCCATCCTTCATTCAAGAATCAACCCGAGTCGCAGATGTGAAAGGCGAGTACTGCGTTACTGCTCAGCCAATCGTAGACCCTTTCATTATGACCCATGCTACAAACAATCGACTTGAAGAGTCCGTAGCCTCAGACTAAAGCAACTAAATAAACACTCCATTTCAAATGTGTTACAAATGACATGACAATGACAATAATAAATTTCCTAAAACCTAAAAACAGTTCTGGCCATGATAATTTGTCAGTAAATCCCTTAAAAATGGTAAAGCTGGAACTGTGTAAACCTATAACAGTGGGAGTAAATCAAATGCTAAGAATAGGAATATTTCATGATTTATTGAAAATTGCAAGAGTTATTCCGATTCATAAGAAGAATGACACAACCATTTTTTAATAATTACAGGCCCATTTCTGTTCTTCTGGCTGTATCAAAGGTATTTGAGCGAGTCATACTTGATCAAACTCATGAGTATTTCAGTACTAAAAACTGTATTATGCAATCAGTACGGCTTTAGAAAGTGCCACTCAACTGAACTCGCCTCATACGAATTAATTGACAGAAGTTTGACATTTATGGATAAAGGAGATGTACCTGTAAACATCTTTACTCTAGGGCGTTTAACACTCTAGATCAAGAAATCTTAATACGCAGATTACATGATTCAGTTAACCGAAAATAGTTTGACATTGTTTAAAAGTTATTTGAAGAATAGGAAACAATATGTCATCATAGATGATATTAAGTCTCAATTGGAAGATATGACGACAGGTGTACCTCAAGGATCTATTCTAGGTCCGCTTTTGTTTTTAATTTTACATTAATGATATTAAATATGCTTCAAATATATTTAAATTTATTATCTATGCAGACCATACCACATTACGTAGTGCAATAAATAGTTTTTTAAAATCAAGATCCAAATAATAACATTACCCAAATTACAAAATGCAGAGTTAGATAAAGTATATGCATGGCTAAAGGTAAATCAATTATCTTTGAATGTAAAGAAAGCAAACTTCATGTTATTCTACAAGCCATGAAAAATGCAGCAATTCCGACTCTTGAAATTTATACAGTACAAATTGACTGCGTGGATGAATTTAACTTCTTAGGTCTAACTTTGGACAAACATGTGAGCTGGCATAACCACATACAGAAGATATGTGTCAAAACATCGCAGAGTATAGGTATTTTAAATAAACTTAGAAATATCCTTCGGATGGAAATCCTTTTAATCCTACACAATACATTAGTTTTATCACCTTTTAACAACTGCCTTCTAGCATGGGGACATAAACCAGAAAGCTCTTTCACAATTCAAAAACGGTCAATTCGTATAATAAGCAATCAAAACTTCAATGCCCACACAGAACCTATATTTCAACAATTGAAGTTACTAAAACTGCAAGACATATATAAGCTGCAGCTTTTAAAAATTTTATTACAGACTCAAAAATGACAAATTACCTGCATACTCCCATAACTTGCCCATATTTTCAAACTCCATCAAACATGACTATAACACAAGAAACAGCAACAACTTTTTTTAAAAATTCGCAGCTCTCGTGCACATATACAAGATTGCATTAGCATCAACCGGGCCAGATTTTGAACGGCATACTAGCAACAATAAAATACAAAGTAAACACACATAGCATCCAAGGTTTTATAGTCTATGTGAAAAGATATTTCATAGACAAGTATGAAACAGCATGTTGCATACAGAATTGTTATGTTTGCGACACTGGTAATTGATCTGTTTGTTATTATCTTTTTATACCGTTTTCAAGTACCCTGGTTCCAATATACTGCAATTGTAATTTAAACACATTTTAACTTTTATTGATCAAATGATACCTATTACTGATTACACACTGGGATACTTTTAGGGTGGCTTGCATGATAGCGGTCAGATATGACCCTAGTGCAAGTCTCCCAGGTCAATATGTACTTTTTATACTACTACAAATGAAATTGCAATGTAAATTTGTACGTGCTGATCGAAAAAAAATGATTCCTGATTCCTGATTCCTAAAGCAACTAGTATATCACCACCTCTGTCACTCATGTGAATGATCTTACTCAAAGAGTATTCTGACGCACAGACTCAGGAGGTAAAGTGAAACGCGCCATTACACAGATGGCGAACATTGCTTGCCTCCATCCACATAAAGTTCATGTCCTGTGATAAATGACGCTCTTTCAGACGCCAGGAAGAGGATACTTTCTGTGACGTCATCCACCTTTCCAACCCGCTTTAGGGGTGACTCCCCGGCCCATCTGCTCTGGAACTGTAAACACGTCACAAAATTTTACACACTTCACAGTTGCTACTATCAAGCCCACTCCCCTATTCAGACCATATTTTTCAATCGCACAGGTGGTTTTAATACAGATATTCCACTGAATAAAAAATTGCTGCATCGGCTCTTCAGCAAATCAATGTTAAAAGGTATCCGGATGTGGTCTAATACAGATCGTTTTGGAAGCTTGCAGATGCGATATAAAAGCTTTGCTAGAAGGTATCAGGTTTCTGTTGAATGGAGACAAAACAGAAATTATTTTGATTGTACACAGGATACAGTAACACAATTTAGGTATTTAACATTTAAACCTCAGTTGTTTTCCACCAAGAATGAGCCTAAGAGGCCAAGCCAATGACAGTATATTATCAGCCACGAAACATCAGGAAACATCTATCAAAGTGAGCCACGGGGACCCCTGTGCATGCCTTTGTGACATTGAAGCTGGATTACTGTTATGTTTAACTGTTTCTACTCCCAAAGGGGCAGCTGCAACCTGAGCAGAACAGTGGTGCCAGAGCTGTAATGCGACAAAGGCAGTATATGATAGCATCTGTCCTTCCTTCATAGAACTTCACCGGTTGCCAATACAGTCCCGGGTATCCTTTTAATATACGGCCTCTTGCATTTGAGGCATTACCCGTGCATGGTCCAAATTGAGATCTACTCCGGTGGTATCAAGCAACAGGGTCTCTGTGCTGCAGCAATAAGAGACTGCTTGGGAAGAGGGTTGTACACTGTGTATCGTGTGGCCAAAGATTGTTTAGAATGCAGCTTTATCTATTATTTTAACATTCGACCAGCTGTGCGTTCATCAGGCTTTAAACACACAATGAAAACTCACTCTTTAGGATCGCATATAGACTGTAATTCTTTCAATTTCTGTAAACTGATTTACGAGAACTGAGGACTGTTATAAATTTCCAACACTATGGACTGTCGTTTTATCATCTTTGATTATAAAATGTTTAGTTTTAATGAAGGACCTATCTCCGCTACGACTGTACTATTCTATCTCTGTGCATTTTTGCTGCTACAAGGGCAATTTTGAATTGCCATGCCCCTTTGATTATGGAATGGTGAAGAATATAAAAGAAACAAGCACAGAATGACCACCAGCCATGCGTAACGCCGAATAATAAAACATGCTAGAAGCAAACAACTTAAAATGCACTGGACTGAGCGCACATGCAAACATGTTAGAGACAAGGTACAAATTATGCATCACAGAAGCCGAGCAACTCGGTATCTTCTCATCCCAGGAGGTCATTACACATCCACAAACGAGGCCCCTCCAAACGTGGATCACAACAGGCGGGCATACCAAAACCACATAAAAGTTATCATTACATGACAACTGCAAGGTAATATTGCAAATAAGAAGCTGCCCGTAATGCAAAAACTGGGAAATTGTTAATATATATCTTCTTAAAACTCCGTCAATATCTGATGCACACCTCATCTACATCCTCTTCTGACGACATTCCATCCTTTAGAAAAATTCTTGTTGCTATAAGACCAGGACTGAAATTATCAAGACACATACGCAAATTAGACAAGACGCTGGGTACGTAATATCTGTCATTCATCAGCCAACGTAATTTACCATGATAATGCAGTATCCAGTTTTAGAAAGCAAATAGAAGTCTTGCATGTGTGACAACAATAAAAATATCACTTGTTTGCATAACTTACACAGTAGGAATAAGTGGGTAACTTGAACGTGATGACGTCAAACTGATTTTGATCAAATCTGTGGGCCTTTCTCAACAGTATAAAGGCGTAATGACCATTGACAGTATAGACTGCATCGTGTTCCTATTTCTTTCAATTTGCTGGGATGATCTTGTAGTGCCTAAGGGTTGACATCATACACACAAAAAACCCAAACATTCAGCACTTAAAGTCAAGAAATTAACTGTCTTTATGGTCCCTTCCTCTATTTCCATACGTTCCTTGGCTTTCAATAGTATAGAGCCAGGTAGTTAGTCCTGCAACAGGGACTGCAGGTTTGTACCTGGTCCTGCCGTCCGGCCTTCCGACAAAGCTTGTCCAAGCCATATTTCTTGTACTTAACACCTACACCACCACGTTTGAGCTGAACATTTCATAGGATAGGGGGGCAACAGGATTATGCCTCCATCATATGATGAGGCCGTTTGTATTGGTCATGCAGTCATCCAGAAATAACACATTTTCTTCAAAACAAATCATTTTTTAATATGTTTAAGATCTTTTATGTTTTAAAAGTTAGTGAATGACTTGTTATACGCTTTTCGCTTTGTTGAGTTGATACCTGTATGATAAAGGCTTGTTTGGCCTTGATGAATACATGAATCCACCCCTGGCACAGGATTCCAGATTCTATTAATACCTCCTATTGCTCACTGTGACCTTGACCTTGACCTTTGACCCCGTAAAGTTTGAGCTTCTCCAGGTCATATTTCCTCTACCGCAACACCTACAGTTACCAAAGTTGGATGACTCTGTAATTTTAAAATTAGGTCATGGTGACCCAAATAACATACTATCCTAGGATTCTCCCAAATACATTAGCCTGTCACGTTTCACTAAGTTTTGGTAATTTTTTCAGTAATTATTGCACATAAACTAATTCCATACTGGCAGAGCAACTGGTGCGGGACTAACTATTCTTGTGCCACACTTGATCGTGTTTACTTTAAAAGTGAGCATTCATAACACAAATAAGTTTATATATGGTTGAATTTTCCACATTATGTTCAAGTTATTATTTTCATGTCTACATAGAATATGTATATTTTCATGAAAATTAATGTGGTTTTGCCTTAGTGACTTACGAATCTAAAGTCTTCATCGTGTGATACATGTTTTACATTTATGAAACGATTTTTTCATCGACGATCTCATGATATATTGTTAAACTCAACCTATTGTCACCAGTCATCTTCTGGGATTTCATTCTAACTGCGTTGAATTTATCATCCGATACACTGAAGGCTGACTGAAGTTTATGTGCAAGCTGATATATTCAACATTGTATTCATCTAGCCATGCATGTGATGCAAGGGAAAAACAAGTAACAATATGCCATCATAGACTCATCATACAGCTAAGTTAACGAGGCAACATAACTGTATGACTTTTTAAAAAGAAAATGTCGTATTCATCACTGCATTTATCTTGTCAAGAACGAAAACATGAGGCAATGTACCAACATATTGTTCGAAGATTTATCTGTAGAATGTCGTCTACATTCAAGGTTATTAAAGCGTTTCCCAGAACGTCTTATTAGTTCCAATGAATGTGTTCAAATATGCAGAAAACTGTCCCTTACGGGAAGTCATAGACAGGTTTGTTGTGACTATGAATTATGTGTGCAGCAGATATGCCATCTCCAAGCAGGATTTTTAAATATGTAAGTTCCTTTGACCTGAGTAAGTCTTTCCATACTATACCTATGTGCATTCGATGTAACAGGACGATATCATGTATGCCGGGGTTATTCTAAGCATTATTGAAGCTCGAGATAGCAGAGACTGTTTCTTTTTGTCCTTTCAAGAGATACAAGACATTCTTGCAACTATTTGCACTGATAAACTTAGAATGCGTCAATCTAATTTTGACTTGAACTCTTCATGGGTTGTCTAGTTAGCTTGTAAATTTGTAGGAATAAGTAGAGAAGGAAAGGAGAGAGAGAGAGAGAGAGAGAGAGAGAGAGAGAGAGAGAGAGAGAGAGAGAGAGAGAGAGAGAGAGAGGATAAGCTTACCAAACAGCATTAACCCTGACTCCCCTGGGTCCAAGATCTGAAAAGAGCGGGAACATGTTCATAAGACAAACGCATTCTTGCAACAGCGCATATCAATTGATGTATATTGTCGCAATGTAAAGGTATGTGACACAGTTTTAATACAAATAGTGTATATTTCATTTTAATGAAAGAAAACACAGCTCTGAACACGCTCTACAGACAAAATATTCTGTTTTACATCCGTCGTGTCCCTTTACAAGTACAGTCTATCAGGGCGTCGGGTCCCTGGAAATACAAAAGTGACCGCACACGTCAGGTTCCGAAAAATACTAAGTGGCCGCGCTCAAATACTTTTTTCTTTCTTTATCTATTTATCTAAATAATTTTTTAATGATTGATTTCTTGATTCATTCATTCATTCATTCATTCATTCATTCATTCTTTCACTTATTTATTATTTCTTTACTTATTATTTTCTAATGACAATGAGAACTGCTATGCACATAACTTAAAAGCCACGGTCTACTTTTAGTACGCCATAGGTGTACATGCATAGTCCAGTGGCCACTTACATGGACTTCTACCTATAATATATATATATAAGTGCAGAGAACCTGGTAAAGGTGCTTGAGCTTTGCGCGTCACACTGTTTAAGTCAATTTTGGTTTAATGAATATTAAATGTGGCAATCATACAATATATCAACGGAGATGCAAGCATGCAAGGCCGATTTCGCTCTCTTTTTTAACGCCTTATTTTGTCAAGTAAGATGGGACCATACCGAAGGTCCCAATAAAAATTCCCAAATTTCGAAATATTTTGCGAAAATATTTTTTTCTGAAATCCCCTTGATCTCCTGAACCCGGTAAAATAACTCAAGAAATCCGAATTTTTCCTACCAGTTATGTACCCACTATGTGTGAAACTTATTTCCTCAAACTGCTTTTCTTCAGGACTCCACTGGAAACGCCAGAATGCGTCATTTTACTTTCTTTTCGTACTCCACTTGATAGCGCCAGAATGCGCCATTTTACTTTTTTCTTCAAAAACTCTCACATCAGGAATCTTATTACCCGACAAAAATATAATGTAAATTCGTTTATTTTTGTTGATTTGCAAGACCGTGTTTTACACTAACCCACCACCTGGTGGATATTACAAACAATATCAAGTCGTGCCCTGAAGCTACATTCAAATACCACTGTGGGTCACGATAAAAGTATGTAGATAGACAAATACTAACTAATGACAATAAAAAGTAACTATAATTAAATTTGAAAAAAAAAACTATACACTTTAAAAATTGCATATATGTTAATTTGATGCATTGCTTTGGAAGTTTCTGTTCCAAAGAGGAGTTAAGGTATCTGATAAAATGTTTGATAACATTGCAGTCATTATAAATTTTGCATTAATTTCAGGACTGCCCGTGATGATGAGAGACAGTTAGTACCACAGCACTCTTTGGCACTATTTTGATCACGTTTGCAGAGGTACAGCATGTATTCACACAAACCGCACGTTAAAGATGACGAGAGTGAAGCTAACCAAGTCTCCTAAGATGACCACAGGTAGATACCCAAGTCACCTGAGATGATAACAGGGAAGATACCCAAGTCTCCTGAGATGACTACGGGAAAGTACCCAAGTCACCTGACATGACAGGGAAGATACCCAAGTCTCCTAAGATGACTACAGGGAAGATACCCAAGTCACCTTAGATGACTGCTGGGAAGTTACCAAAGTGACTTGAGATGACAACAAGGAAGATACGCAAGTCACTTGAGATGACTACAGGGAAGCTACCCAAGTCACCTGAGATGACTACAGGGAAGATAACAAAGTCACGTCAGATGACTACAGGGAAGATACCCAAGTCACCTGAGATGACTGCAGAGAAGCTACCGAAGTGACTACTTCAAGACATGATTTCGGGTGGACCCTTCTGTAAATCTACAGTGTTTGTTATTTACTTGGTTCGTACGGACACGTTCGATTAGTTGCATAAAATTGTCATTTTTAAGATTTGAAACAGGAAAGGTGCGACCACTTAACTCACTCATGTATGATGCTTTTTGCAGCACCAAGCCATTTGAGAGTTTGAGCCAACATTGCTTTTGTGTCGAAATACCTTAGTTGAAATGGCCTTATTTGCTTTATCCTTTAGTTTGCACTCATATCCAGGTTAAAAGTTCATTCGGGTGATGTCAGTTCGGTTTTGGTTAGTTTTATTCATTTAAAAATATTTTCGTACTCTAATATGTTGCCTGTAACATATCAAAATTTGCAAGTTCTAGCCCCGAACACAGTCTGATGAAATTAACAAAATACTTTTAATATTATGGCAGTCAATTCATCGCGTTACCTTAAGATCTTGATTACAGACAGCAGGTACTTCCACTAAAATGTCTGATTCACACGGGTATATCTCTAAAACTTATTATCTGATTCTGATCAAACAAAAAGTAATTATTGAATAAACCCTTACAGGCAAAAGTATATCAGGGATATTCAACTAACAAATCACATATTTTTAAAAGCGTATCAGAAACGAAAATCTGCAAGCTTTATCTTTTTCAAAAAACAGACATTTTTCCAGTTTTGTATCGCCTTTGTAAACAAGCAGATACTTTTAAGACAAATCCCGGAAACGTTTTTCCTGATACATATATTGAGATCAAAACAGCACAAATTCGCCGATTTATCTTAATATTTTTCTATATACAGCTAAAATTTCACCAAAAAAAACACATTCTAACCCCCAAACACTTGCGTTTATACAGGAATTTTGAATTCTGAGTTCCACACGTACATGTAGTGCAGACAGATTCTGCAAATCTTTGAGGTCAATTGAATATATAGGTTTTAAATGTTAAGAATACACAAATCTGTAATTTGAATTGTATGGAAGTAAAGTAACTTTGCCTAATTGGATGTTAGATGTTACGTTTAGGGCCTCATTGAAAACAAGGTGCGCGTTACCCAACAGTAAATTTATGCAATCCTCCAAATCAATGTGATTGGATGATAGTTGTTGATCATGTGTCACTTTGCACACGCATTGTTCAACCCTAGACCAGCTGTACGCGAGGTCTGGACTGGGGTCATGGACCTCGCGAGTTCAAACGCAGCGAATCCACGTGTTCAGAGTATGTCACTTGACAGGGCTTCGACCAATCGCAGCAACAGCGGAAACAAAACCAATCCTAATACGAAAGTTTTACCGTCTATGCCAGCAATAAGCCTCGCACTAGGTTTTCTTTATCATCCGTCATCCACCCATTGTCAACGGAAGAAGGTAGTTGGAAAACTGCACGCCTTGCATATTTCCAGATGCGGCGCTGATAGTTTGATGTTATCTTTTTTCATGAATTGTTTGCATGTCATGGAATTTAATTCTGCTCATCATACACTATGGAATAATGCAGTAAGTAACTCAGCAGCTTCAAAACATTCATCCACAACTGTAGACGGATGTTAACCTAAACTATTTAAACGCTCAAGTTGCTCACAATTACTTTTGACAGCTTTAAGTGCGCTTTTTCCCCAATGTCGACAACCTGGTGGTTGAATCGCAACCTCATAGTGCATGTAGGCAAGCAAAATTCTGGAGGAAAGCAATCAGACAAACTGAGATCAATCGTACCCATTGAATATGTATGGTAATGATTTTTTTCTTTATTCTATGTTTGAGGGTGAATGATCATTTTCTAGAGTGAAATTCAAAAGTAGTAACTCACTGTAGATCACATGACCTGAACATTGTTACAACTAAATTGTGACGCGCCTGCATCAGTGACGTAGTGCATTTACACGTAGACAGAATCAAATATACGCAAATGGATGTTTGATTATACGTCACACGTGATGTTGAATAACTATGACTAACGGAAACAAACATGGCACACAAGGCCGGCGTAAAAAGGATGCCTGGTGCATATTTTTTGCGATGGATACCCAATTAAACGTAGATTAAATAAAATCTTACATGGCTGGAGAGTGAGTTACTATTTTTGATGGGTGTTCGTCAGTCTTTGGTCCCTCCGTTTGATTCGTCTCCGGTTCACAATTGCTTGATTGTATTTTGTGCTTCTGAGAAACTGTACGTCGGATCTTCCAAAAAAACCTAATGGTTTTGTACAGATTATAAGAAGGTTTTGTTGATGGTCCTCAATAGGGAACTAAATCATTATTATCATATCCTTATTCGTATTTTACATTCATATGTCAGTACACTTTATGGTTCACAACAAGGAAAAAACCCACATATCATGTGTCCCAGTAGAATAATGGCAAATGGACCTCAAAAGAGTAAATAAATATTCTGTTGCTACATGATTTCGGCGTAAATGATGTAGCATATATTTGGTTATTTTCCTAGCTTATCTCACTCTTCATTTCATCAAACTGACAGAATTATCCCACTATCGACCTATCAGAAATCAATGTATTTTTGCAGCGCAAATTCACCTGTAGAACTCTGTATTGCACAGATGTTTCATATCTAAGTGCGCATTTAGAATTCTGCGTCAAAAATGGCAGAAATGGCAAATGCATACAGGAGAGTCAAAAAACAGACAACGAGGCTGATCAAACTGTCGGGGAGGTTTCATGCAGGCTTTACTTGTGCCTGTCAAATGTGTCACTGCTAACCAGTTGCGTTTCTACGGAGCCCCAGAGAGGACATGAGAGACAAACAATTATTTTGTTCTCTCGCAATATTATTTCGTTCCCTTGCAATATCATTTATTTCCTTCCAAATAATTATTTCCTTCCCTCGCAATAATATTGTTCCCTCCAAATAATTATTTCGTTCCTTCACAATATCGTTTCGTTCCCTCGAAATATGTATTGCTTTCCCTCGAAATAATTATTTCGTTCCCTCGCAATATATATTCAGTGGCGCTCACCGTCGATGAATAGCGTGTCCCAGCTGCAGTTGGACAGAAGGGTAAGTGTTACACTCCTTTCTCTTGAGGAAACGAAAAAATTATGTCGGGGGAAAGCTATACTATTGCGAGGAAACGAAATAATAATTGCTAGGGAACAAAATAAGATTATTTTTCTTCTATGTCCCATCAAATCTCTACATTTGGTCAGCCAAGGGACACAAGTTATTTTTTAATTTTATTTTTTTTTTATTTTTTTTTATTTCTTTTATCTATATATATATATATATATATATATATATATATATATATATATATATATATTTGTGTGTGTGTCTGTGTGTGTGAATGTGTGTGTGTGTGTGTGTGTGTGTGTGTGTGTGTGTGTGTGTGTGTGTGTGTGTGTGTGTGTTGCGAGGGAACGGAATATTATTTCGCGGGAACGCAATAATATTTCGTTTCCTCGCAACAATACAGCGTTCCCTCGCAATATAAACTACTCAAAACTTATAACTCTCCACCTATTTACTTGTATATAATTAAATAATGAACAAATATTTTGGAATTTCAGTATCATATATTTTATCTTCATACTCTTGGTACAGCGTTAACAGAAAAATGACCATCTTAAGGAGTCCATGCTTCACTGCACATGACTGGTTTTAAGTGAAAGTCAAAATTTGAAGTTCGCAACATTAGATTCAATGAAACCTGAAGTAGGTAATCAAGTTTTTTTGTTTATAACAGAAGACTTGTCTCAATGATTTGATCATCAACGCATCACAGTATGCTTGTTGAACCATGGTAAAGTCAATATTTTGTGTAACCACCTCGGCTGCTATGGCACTGCTGGCACCTTCTCCTCGTGCTGTATACAAGCTTACGAAGGTAAGCCTGAGGCAAATTGTCCCATTCCTGCTGAACTAAACGGCGCAGATCATCAATAGTTGAAGCAGCGTTCATCTGAGGGTATACCTTCTGCATCAGCTGACTCCAGACATGCTCTATCGGATTCAGATCCGGGGAACAGGCTGGCCACTCCATCACCTCAACACCCTCATTAGCAAGGAAGCCCTGGGCATCACGGGACACATGTGGTCTGGCGTTGTCTTGCATTAGCACGAACTCGTCCCCGATGGCACCAGCATACTGGATAACGTGAGGTTGTAGGATGTCAGTAATGTACCTCCTGGAATTCAGGGTTCCATCAATCAACACCAGCTCTGTCTTTCCATCTGCTGATATGCCTCCCCACACCATAATGCTGCCTCCTCCGAATGGGACAGTGGGCTTGACGCAGCATTCAGCATGTCTTTCTCCTGTTCTTCTCCAAGCCCTCACTCGCCCGTCTTTATTGTGGACACAGAAGCGACATTCGTCTGTAAACAAGACATTAGTCCACTCTGCGCTGGATTTGCGAAGGTGACTTCTTGACCAATCCATCCTGGCTTCCCTGTGTCGAGGCAAGAGGCTCTGCTTCTGGACCATGCATCTGGATCTGAGACCTTGGCGATGTAGCCTATTTCTTATTGTTTGATCAGATATTCTTCTTTGATGTGGATAAACAGCATGGAGCATGTCTCGAATATCAGTGCTCGTAGTTGTTCGAGACCTAAGAACCGTTGTGACGATAAACTGGTCTGGGCGCCTGGTTGTCACTTTTGATCTTGCCTGCCTTTGCAAGTTGGCTACATCATTAGTGCGTTAGAATTTCTGCCACAGGTCATTTATGGTGTGATGGTTTACACCAAGGGTCCTTGCCACAGAACGACAGCTTTCTCCAGCCTCAATTCAGCCAACAGCTCTAGCTTGGTCTACAGTTGAGAGTCTTGGCATGTTTTGTCCAGCAGGTTTGCAAGCTGATGGAGAACCCATACCTGATCTCAGGCTCTGCTACAATTTATACTCTTAACTATCCCTGTTCTTGTCCAAATCATCCACTCGTGTCATTGTAAAGTGAAAGAAAACAATGTTAGGAAGAGCTTAAATGGGGACAGGGAAACCACACACGTAATGCACTACAAAACACTTCCTTGCAAAGTCATTTTTCTGCTTTCTTTTAGAATAAGTGCATGTTTAGCCAAGCATGAATCTGAAATCAAGTGAATACTCATGGATTATGTGCTAGGGTACTTGCAATTTACAAATACATTGTCTTTTTAAACATTTTATTTCAAGTGGGTGCTTTATTTTCAGTTAAAAAGGTGGAGAGTTATAAGTTTTGAGTAGTTTATATTCAGTGGCGCTCACCGTCGATGAATAGCGTGTCCCAATAATATTGCGAGGGAACGCAATATTATTGCGAGGTAACTAGATATTTTTTTCTCTTATGTCCCCTCCGGGGCTCCGTACTTCTTTCTCACTTTTGTTGGGAATATAGGGGGTAAATGATAATTTTACACATAAATGTGGACGGGAACGGAATGGATGTCTTTTGTATCAGCTGTGGCTGTCCTTGTGGCTCCATTGGATCACAATGTACAATACGTTGTGTCACAACTATATTAGAAGAAAAAAACAAGTCAAAATTGCTTACCCAAAGCTAATGACTTTGTAAACATTCCCAGGGCAGCCTTACTCATGCAATACGTGACTAAGTTGGCAGTCTGAAACAAAATAGAAGAATTTCACTTTAACTCTTTTAGAGCTGATCGCAACAAAGGATTTTCTCATCTGATAATTATAATGATTCCAGATTTATACTGGGATCGAAGTTTGCAAATAAATTTCTACGGAAAATTTCACATGGCTGAAAAGCATCAATAATATAATTTAAAGATTTCTCGCTCCAATAACCAATTGTCCGCACAAAATAAAGAAAAGGGGAAACAAGGAGAGAGGGGAATAAGAGAAGAAAAATAAGTGGAGAGACCTGGGGATAAGGGAAATGAAAGTGAAATGTAAAGTCACTGGGTGTCTAGGCTTCCAATATGTGATGGCTTCAGGCCATGCCTTACCATGTGTCTCAGGGGAAAGGAATGTGGTGTTCCCCATGTATTCCGCGCAGCCAGGATAAGGATCATGCTGTACATTGCCCTGTATGATAGCCTCAATTTAGGTGTAAGGCAGACACATGATGTGTATATGTGAACAACTATGTGGTAGTGTGGGAAACGATGGATTTAGGTATACCCCATGACCATAATTAAAAATACATTTGTTGAATGTGGTCCATCAAAAACTCAAAATTTTTCACCTGTTGCCGTTCCAAATTTTGAGCACATAACAAGAAATAAATTTTTGTTCTAAAATAATGGTATGTGATTTGTATATCATAACAATATATTTTATGTTCTCACAATACAAGCCAGGTCTTTCCCTTATTATTATAATCTACATGCTGAGAACCCATTGCGAGTGGATGGCCGAACGGTTGAGACCTAAGTGGTCAATGCTGGGTGATCGAGAGTTCGAATCCGGCACCTCTTCGTGTTAATTTTATTTCTTTTCTTTGTTTTCTGTTCCTTTTGTTTTTGTCTTCTTATTTTGTGGGTGTTCTAGTGTCGTAGTGAAAATGTATGTATATATGTATCTAGGCCCTATGTATGATCTCTCCTTATTTCTTTGTTCTTAATTCGAATGTAAAATGATTTTGAATGAGGTCACCGTTGTCCACGCGTTACATATAAAACCACACTGACCAACTGAACTTAAATTTACAGACAATATTGAAAGCAGACGTATTGCAAAATTGTGAAACATAAACACACGTATATGGCCATGAAACGCCAAGATTTTGTTGCGTTCAATTTAAACGTGTCTTGTAAAAACATGTATGTAGGATTGGAAGGAAAGCAAAGTGCATGTGAACTATTTGGCTTGTTGGTAAAAGAACAAACACATTGTTTTAATCGGAAAAATCTTTGTTTGTGTTTACAATAAAGAGTCAAGCTTTTTTATACAAATAAAAGTCACTTCCGACATAGGTAAAGGGTTTCTTGGTGCCTTTTGAAAGGAAACTTATAAAAGGACGGCGGGTATGCACATAAGGAGAAGGCCGAATCTACAGTTTCGAGCATGCCTCATAGCAGAATCCTATCTGACTATATCAAACAGTGTATCAGATCAGTTTATTCGTATTTTTCGGACAAGTTGAAAGGAGGGAAACCAAGAATATCTGCCACTAAGGTCCTTGACAGAGTTGCTGCTGCTCTCAACTTCTCTAAGCCCAGTGTCTGCAGAGTTGTAAGCAAAAATGACAGAATCGCTGATTCTTCCAAGACACGAGAACAAAGTAAAAATCCGCCTTCTTATGACTTTTTGGCCATTGCAGTCATTTGGCGAAGAATGCACCGATTTTACAGCGACAAGACCTTCCGACCCTCAACAGATTGAAAATAGTACTGGGAGAAGAAAGTGAACTGTGCCTGTCAAAAGCAACTCTCGCCCGTATGCTCAGGAAACTTGGTTTTAAATACAGAAGTACCAATACCATGCAGAAAATGGTTTATGAAGACGGGCATAATTGCAAGAAGAAAGGAGTATATCAGGAAGGTCCGTGAGTAACGGAGGGAAGGCCACTCTGTCATATATATGGACAAAACGTGGGTGAACCGGTACCACCCAGCAGCCTACAGATGGACAGACCAGCTCCCTGGGAAGGAAACTGATAACCACCGTCCTGTGACCGATCCAGCAGCTCTACCGCTCAAGATAACTGCTAACAGAGGCCAGAGAAAAATAGTGTTACACGCAGGGTGGGCCAAGTATGGGTTGCGTGAGGATTGCGAGCTTGCTTTCCAGGCAAGGAAAGCATATGGAGATTATCATAGCGAGATGAATGGCAGAACTTTTATCCACTGCTTTGAGAACACATTGATGCCAACTGTGAGAGAGCCATTGGTCATACTGACGGATAATGCAAGTTACCTCAACGTCTTGGCTGAAGATACCAGATCCTCATCATCAAACACCCAAAAAGGAGACATGTCGCAGTGCTTGCAAGACTGAAACATCCAAGTGCCCCCTGCGTTTACCTCGCCTGAAATGGACAAGCTGGTCAAGTCCCATAAGGATGAGCCTGTCTACAAGACTGATGTCATTGTAGCACTTCATGGCAACAGTGTTTTGAGACTTCCTCAACATCAATATGAGCTGAACCCTATAGGCTACATAATTGATCTGGGGAATAATGAAAGGATCAGTGGCCCTTCATAATACCTTCAAGATCAAATATCTCAAGCAAGTGATGATGAATGGCTTCTCTAAAGTGAATGCAGACACATTTGCCTGAACCGTGGAGAAGGTGGTCCCCATCGGGGAAGACTTTATGGTGACATCCGGAGTCATAGAAGCCACAGTAAATCCACACATTATAAGACTGGATGAAAACAGCTGTGACGAGAGCAACAATTCTGGTAGTGATGATGACGATGACAGTGAGTGAAGGGCCAAAAAAACTGCATACATGCCTCTGACACGAAATTCAATAAGACGCCAACACAAAGAGTTGAAAATAAATGATGAACTAATCAGACCAATCCCAAATCATCAAAACCAAACTAAACTAAATCAAAATAATCAAAATCAAAGAGACAGAAAGAGAGAATGGAGAGAAAGAAAGACTATAATATTTCGTTTATAAAAATCCAAGGAAAACAGAAAGAAAAGCAAAAGCTAACATTATAAAATGTAAGTACCAAACCCTGATAATATATTAGGCGATAAATGTTAGAAAATACACAGAAAAGGGTTGAAGAAGGAGAGGGAAACACCCAGAATGTGATTTGAACTCACATGGATTGGTCGCATTTTTATTATAACTTAACCATTCGGTCAACCGCTCTTTCTGGATTTCAGCTGGTAAATATCGCACCACAAAGGACACATTTTCATTGGACCAATGGAAAATTCGCTTATTATGGGACACGTTTGTTTATATTATCACAGCCAACCATTTATTTTCTTAGTTCTTGTAAGTGGGGATTTTAACGTGAAACAGATCATCATTTATAATATTTTATGGCTTATACATGATGACATGAAGGTGCAGATACGCCCCCTGTATTACGCTGACCGAATTCTTCACTTGACCCACTTGACATAGAATTGTGCATTATGTGAATAACTTCGCTACCAAACTGAAGTTTAGTTGCTCGTTAGAGAGAAACCTCTTTCTTTTGAAAAGTAACAATTAGTGACAGTTTCCCTAAAATATTGCAGAATTTACCTGGGACATGAAGTCATCACACAAAATGCACTTGTTTCACAGCTTTGCCTTTCTTTCTACCTTTGTAAAGTCCAAAATGCCCATTTCTATTCATTGTAAATCGACCTACAGGGGGACAGACTGCATCTATACATGGGATGTCATACAAGTGAAGACAGTGAGTTAAAGCACATTCTCCACAGCCTACTTGACTCACTGACTATGGATAATTTTTGTCAAGTCAAAACATGCTAAGGCCAGTGGCCTGTGACTAAGATTTCAGCTGCTTGTGTTTGTTCAAGCATTATCATTGTATACACGTGTCCAACTGGCTATTGAAAGTTGAGAACAACGGAATTTGTGGTGACTGGCATTTTTGTTATATGTTGTGTCCATATTAGGCAGGTTATTTTTGCATTTGGGACTATGAAAAGTGTGCTTTATACACCTTAGACAGGTGTCCTCTGTAAGGAGGTGCCGTTTAGATGAAAATGACTTCAACGTATCAGGGACTGGGGAAATCTGTCCACACGACAGAGGTGTCCAGATTACGGAGGTGTCCACAAGGACAGGTTTTACTGTATCTAAACATACAACACAAGCTCCCACAAGAATCTTTTTCATTCAGGTATAAGTATAAGTTTTTAGTTCGACACAAAAAAGTCCAACTGAACAGTCTTCCTTGGGATGCCTCAAGTATAGTAAAGTGAGCCGGGGTAGGTTGTTGAATCTGAAAGGGTTGACAGAAATGTCTCTCTCCCAAACAGAACAAGCTTCTCGTTGTTTCTTCACATCAGTTCTGGAGTGGACAGTATATGGGGTTAGTGTGCTCAGTAGATGCCCACCACGTTTCCAGCAACAGTATTTGAAATACACGATACCAACAGAAAAATTGCATAACATAAAACAAGGCAATGGGCCAGTGTCATAAATCTAAAGAGGACTATACACCTATGCTCAGAAAATGCAGGCTTAATGAGCTGAAATACCATTGAAGCATGGAATGTTCACTTGAAAGCCACACTAAGAAGTAACGCCACAGCTACAGCCATTTACCCCAGTATCTCCATACTAACGTGTAGTACTGCCTAAGCCCTATGGAATTGGAACTTGCTGAGCCCCTAGTAAAGTACATTTGATGCCATATGCCAAAATAAAAATAAGACAAAATGGAGGTAAAAAAAACCTAAGTAACCAAAATTTAATCTACTCTGTCATAAATGGTCGATACATTATATATTTACTAACTTAACATGCAAGCATATAATTGAGATTAAACAATAAAATCCCCCAACGTATCCCACACTGCCCTTCATTACTGAACATATAAAGACAAATTTTGGCTCCATCCCCGGAATACATCTTGATATTTCATACTGATGTGAGCATATAAATAAACAGCACGCCGTTGTCAGGCACACCCGACATGTATTTGAACATCGTTTGCCACCGTTGTCGATTCGAGCCGCGCGCAACACAGGCCAACCTTCGTCAGCTTCCCCCTGGCCCACAGTGTTTATTTAGGTCGGAAAAAAATATACACACATAGAGCAAAATCATGCCCGGGAGCACGGCTGTGTGTACTACACTCGCCTGTGTTGCACAGCCCGTGTTGCTTCGTAAAAAAAATAATGCACTTAAGATCAGACTCTTAACATCCCCTACATCATCAAAAATTTCAGGTAAATTGAAATAGAAAGTGCACAGAAATATAAATCATGTAATTTCTGACCAACTTAGTATTCATCACAGGGAATGAACCACAAAAAAAAAGATAGCCCAAGCATGTTCAATCATGCATGTCGCTTGTTATGCAAAAACTGCCCGGTGGCACACTGTGTGCCATACCAGATACTGGCAGCTAGCTAGGGGGTAACTCTCAAAATGTACACATCACATATTTGATGGATATTCGCTACTGTTCGTCAAGAAAACCGCGGGTTCTATTTGGCAACATGAGGGCGGAAGTTGTAGTCCGCCAGCGCATGAGTAAATCTGGAAATGACTATGGTGTTTCGCACACTTTTGAACGGCATATAGACATCGATGACTGAAAACATCAAAAAACCAAAACAATGATGTTCTGATTCTTTGTCAGCTAGGATTTGTTCAAGAATATTCCAAGTATGATACACCCATGCTTATTTTGAACAAACGCACAAGTTTTGGAGGTACTTTGACGCTGTTCATGCGAACCATCTCATACTATCGCCCATGCGATCTAGCACACTCCGGCAGCCACATTATTTCATACACGAGCGCAAGGAAGTCAGCTTTCTGCATCAGTGAGTCCCTTTTAGGGGTTGTATCAGTTGTGTGATATTTTCCTAACTTTACCCATACTATGCGATGTTTCTCCTGAGTTATTTTTATTCATATTTAAATTTCAGTTATCTGATATTGAAAGGTTCCCAGTTATCTGATATTCAAAAGTTTTAAGTCATGTTATGTAAAATTTACCTTATTTCGTACTTTGTTATGTCGATATGCAAAACCCCTTTTTTTAAAAAAGCCCCCATCAGTCGCTTTTGCGCAAGTGGGTGACGTATCGCAAGGCCTACTGCGTTCATGGCAACATTTACTTCGGCTATACACCTCATTAGAAGGATAAACGCAGCTCTATGAAGAGTCTTAAAATCAGTGGGTAACATAAAGATACTTTCACAATGCAAGACAGTCTCTCATTGGCGAACATCTCATTAGTATATATGCCAATCATGTATGTAAATTCTTTTCTTCTGTGCAAAGCCCCCCTTTGGCCACTCCCAATTTTTTTCAGGAGGTGGACATCAAACAGAGACATGTGTGGACACAAGTAACAGTTCAACTGCTGAAGTAATTTAGTATATAGTGCAGTTTCATTTACACAATTTGTTTATGCAGCACACAAGAAACACATATCAGGTGAATATTTTTTCATATTTTGCAAAATCAACAGCTCAAGTAATTTAGTATTTTGTGCAGTTTCAGTTACACAATTTGTTTATGCAGCACACAAGAAACACATATCAGGTGAATATTTTTCCATATTTTGCAAAATCTGAAGATACAAAGCATTAGAAAATAGAACTCTTTTCTACATCCTCAAGATACACACAAACCACGGTTGTGTAAAATGGCAATGTAAGCTGTATAATGGCGTGTATGGGTGTCCTTATTCTTGATTATGGAAAATGTCAAAACCTCTGCATTTTTATTCAGTCATATTATTGTGTACTACAAGGTTACATGCCATTACCCCTATGGAATATAACTGTCAGCTTTTTCTACTTATATCATACAGAAAAATCATGTCATGCTCTGTGACTGTCCCCCTTTGCAACAATAAAAGTCGTACATAATCTAAGATTATATGGGCAATTGGCTAGCGCCAATTCCTAAAATCATTACAATCACAAAATAGTAGCAGTGCCACAATTTGAAATGAACCAAGTTAATGTAACCGCCACAGTTTGCATATATTTCTTACTTTCGACCATGCGTTTTCTCTCCTCTGTTATTCTGTGTTCTTTGTTATACGTTTCTATGAAACTACAAGCTAAAATTAAGTTCCTAGTTCCACTAAATTGTACGAGAAGTTGTTTTTTTCTCTAACCCTACATCAGCGTTTGGAGGCCCAAATTGCATCTAACATACATTAAATTGGACAGTGAGGAACATGTAATCAAATCACCAAATGACGAGCCTAGAAACTCTACTGGTTACGTTTTGTTGCTGCTAATTCTGGTGGACATTCCTCAGAATACTTTCACATCCAGCAGGCTCGTGGGAACTTTCAGAGTCATTCATATATATTTTATTAGATTGAAGTTATGCTGCAATCATTGAACAAAATTATGCTAATAATGAATATTTCACGACTGGTTGTCAAAATTATAAAGATAAAATGTATTAAGTAATAATAATTTTATCAGTTTCAGGGCAGAACACTTGTGTTGCACAAATCGCACTGCAGATGAATTACTGCATCGCAACTAAGCTGTTGCATCGCTTTGCGATGCGAGTAACGGAAATACACAACTTGGTTAATGGTGTAATGAAGCAACAGTCAATGTTCAGCGCCCATGTGGAACAGTTCACATATATATTTAACACATTTATATTATTTTCCTCTTATATAAAAACCCGGCCAAGGTTATTATACGAGTTAGAGGGTTCACCAACTGAATAAAGCTACTCCAATGAAAATATGTGTTTCCAACAAATTTAAGTATACACGAAGTATGTTTCAGTGCCATACGTATAATTCCTCAGATTTATCTCAGCAAACTGTACCTTGACTGAATCTTGATATTGGATATGACCAAACAGAATATTTATGCAAAAGTATATCAAGTCTTACCAAGTATCCAACCAAAACAGATACTAATTATTGAAAGAAATGTAGAGTGTCACTTGAAACTTAATCTACAGTGAAGTATGTTTCAGTGCCATACGTATAATTCCTCAGATTTATCTCAGCAAACTGTACCTTGACTGAATCTTGATATTGGATATGACCAAACAGAATGTTTATGCAAAAGTATATCAAGTCTTACCAAGTATCCAACCAAAACAGATACTAATTATTGAAAGAAATGTAGAGTGTCACTTGAAACTTAATCTACAGTAAATTTTATCCTTAATGATTTTGTCCAGACCTCAAAACATTAGAATTTGGATCAGTGGTAATAAGCTTCTATGGTTCCTGCACATGGTTACATTTTCCATAATTTGCACAGGACTGCAATTAAAAGCAGACATATAATAATAAAGTGGTAGGAGGGAACTTACTGGTCGATGCGCTAAAATACTGGATATATTTATGATATTACCTGAAAAAACAAAAACAAAAAAGGTTAGAAGTATCATGAAACAAAAAGTATCAGTATACAAAAAGATAACTGTTTCAGATTAACTTCTAAGCCAATGATTGGTTACTTTTAACCAAGTGAAGATTAAATTATCACTAGTTGATAGGAAAAGAAAACACGTTGATCACCCTAATTTTACGCTTCAACAAAAAATATTGTAAATGTTCAGTGACATGAATATCTCGGTATGGTTTTTTTTTCTGGCCTTTCCTGGTCGTCGCATGTAAATTCAATATCTACAAAGTCAAAGAAACTAGTAGATATTCTGAAGACCCACATTACAAACTAAACAGACATGCAACGGGATCTTTATATTTTTATTTTATTCTAACCTGTTTAGAATATGCTAGCGTGGTCTGTGATGGATGCACTGAAGTGGATAGGAACTGCATTGAAATTATTCAACTGGTTGCAGCCCGGGTGGTAACAGGAGCTATAAGTCGAACAAGTCACAGCAAAATATACGAAGAGACGCGTTGGGAAACTCTTCAAGAACGGAGACGTAAGCAAAAACTAGTTCTTATGTTCAAGATAGTAATCATCACCATAAGCACACCTAGGAGGCTCACCAAGACCATTTTAAACAAATCTACGTTCAGCAAACTGTATTTCACACGTAAACAGGTATGTAGTACGGAGTGTGCATTTTTAAAATAAAGCCTTTTACATTGATAATGAAGATCATACTTTTCTGTTTAAAATCGGCTCGTGCACTTTTTATCAATTTTATAGATGGCACTGGCCAAATAAAAAACTTTTATAATTTGTATTATACATGGAAACTACTTTGTTGAAATATCGAACTGCCAAGGTTTCCACCACAAGATGGGCACACGCACCACCCTAAAGTACAGGTCTACATGTGCATCAATATTCATTAACTCTTTCCATGCAGAAAAATTCTTCTTCATCCGAAATATCCTAATGATTCGACATTCAACTTCATAAACAATAGACCTTTCAATCAAATCACAACATGCCTGCATTTTCAGAAAGATAAAATAGTACAGGCCAAAAGATTTCCACCTCGTACGCCAGGGACAGTTGCTGACTCTCTGACTCAGCACTGAAAGAGTTAATGGATATTGATGTATATGGCTAATATATATATATATATATATATATATATATATATATATATATATATATATATATATATATATATATATATATAAAATAAATTTGAAGGATGGTGATCAAACCTGAAAAGAGTCGTCTTTAGAAATAGAATTTTTCGTTACAAATCCCACATTCGGGATTTCAGTATGGTAAATTCAAAGCAACGTAAGAACTACAAAAAATTTGTAATCACTAACATTGATAAGGCAGGTAACAATTTTGGGATCATATGCAAAAAATATTATCTGGATGTTTTGAAAAAATTAACTTGGCATAAACAATATTTTGACATAAGTGGAAATTACGTGTATAAATTACACAAACAATCCATCGCTAATCTGATACATATACATAAGGATGAGATGAAAAGAAATTTTAATATCAAAATGTATGAAGAGGACTCCTCGAGTCCACTTTTGTTGTGGATACCCAAATTACATAAACCCCTTTTAAATCAAGATTCATTACAGGTGCTTTAAAATGTACAACTGAACAACTATCAAAGGGAATAACACTGTGTTTGACTGCAATTAGGAATCATTTCCGTAAATACTGTAATGCAATTTCTAGAAACTGTAATAAATTGTTTTTGGAGTATTAAGAATTCTTCCGAGTTTGTATCTAAAATCAAAGACTTAAAATCTAAAAGCATCAAATGTTTTGATGTTTCTACACTGTACACAAATCTACCAACAGATGCAGTCAAATTCTGATTCAGAATTAATCAGCAAATGTTTGAACATAATGGTAAACCATACATAAATATGAATTCATATTCATAGAAAGCATATTGGTCACACAATAAATATTCAAAAAGTTACATTAAATCTTACACTGTTGAAACTTTGATAGATGCTTTCAAATTTCTTTTTGATAATTTTTTGTCGAATTTGGACCATTGGTTTTTCTACAAATAAAAGCCATTCCAATGGATAGCAACCGCTCCCCGGTACTCGCTATTTTATATTCAACCGTCTGGAATTTCAGTGCATGGATACATTGATCAAAAAAGATTTTCATTGGGCTATGGAATTATGAAACAATGCAAGGTAATTTGATATTGCTTGTGTAAATGTGCAAAATTTTGATAAAATTGCTAAAAAAAATACCCAAAAGATATGTCTCTGGAAGGTAACAATTCAGATGATTTCAGGCATATGTCCCTGGATTTGGATATTCGGGTCTCAAATGACAGATTTGACGTTAACGTCTAACACAAAATTGATGAGTTTAACTTTGAAGTGGTCAATTATCCTTTCCCTGACAGTAATATTTCAGGAACTATTGAGTATAGTACATTTTTGTTACAAATTTTGAGTCGGATTCGTTCTAAATTTCAGGACTTTGCATCCAGAACCAAATTCATTTACCACAAACTTGAGTCCAGAGGATTCAAGCATGTATTTTTGATCAAATATTTCTACAAAATCCGCTGTAAATAGCCAGTGATTGTTAGAAAATTTGGTTTCAATAATTCTAAAGATCTCAGAGTTGACTGTTTTGCTACTTCATTTTACCTTTTATCATCATTATGTTTAAATGTTCACCTTTCTGACATATTAGGCTACCATGTAAGTGTACATTTACTCAATGTAAAAAAAATGCTCAATTCGGCTGTCCCATACCAGGGCCGGGAGTCAGTCACAGCCTGTCCTGAGCACTTGGCCAAAAATTGGCAGTATTTATTCAACTGTCACAAACTTGAGTCATTCTTTTCAAACATTAACTACAGGGCCGGGAGTCTGTCATAGGCTGTCCCAAGCACTTAGCCAGAAATTGGCAGGATTTACTCAATTATTACAAATTTGATTCATTCTTTTGAAATAATAGCTAAGGGTTTAAAACTAAAAAGACCTTGATTTCCTGGAGACTTTCATAGTGCAAAAAAAGTGTCATCATGGAGTTTGTTTTACATTTCTGGTAGGCCTACAGGATGTCCATCGTCAGAGTACTTGTTAGCAATTCCCCAGGTTTATACCGGTGTCTGGCTGTAACTGTTTATTTTGTAATCACTGGGATTGAATATATAACCCCAGTTTATTTTTACCTCGGTTATGCACTGATAAGTGGTTGGACTAATGTGTCCTATTCAGCTAAAAAGGATACAAACTAGTTCAGGGGCAAGTCACTTTGTTATGTCTGTGTGCAAACACATTCATTCTTTCTTTCTTTCTTTCTTTCTTTCTTTCCTTCTTTCCTCCTTTCTTTCTTTCTTTCTCTCCAGGCAAATTTGCCCGACATTTCATTTGAAAAGTATTATACGTAGAAACTCCAAACGTGGCACAATTATACTTTTATAGATGAAGTCTTGCCTTTTTATAATGAGAGGTCATGCTTTTCAAAATTATGTAAATGAGAACTAATTAAAGTTTAAATCTTCAATATATTATATACTATAGTAGATGTGATTCCGAGTGAATAGGAGTTTCACTTTAGTAAGTCAAAATGTTATTTTAAAAGTCAAGGCTCACTTCAGGTAGAAGTCTTCTCAAGGTCAAAGGTCATTTCAAAGTCAAAGGCCACTTTCGATAGTGGCTTTTTTCTAACCATAATTCGGTCAATTTTTATCTAATTTTGATCATAGTGGGCTCAAATTGTAGCTATTGTAACGGTACTTATTTTTGACTTACATGTGACTTCTAAAGGTCAAAGGTCAAAGGTCAAGGCCATTTGGACCTTTGAAAATTTCATCCAGCCATAACTCAGCCAATTTCCATCCAATTCTAATAATATTGGACTCTAATTGTAGGTGTTGCAACACTGCACATTTTTGTAAGAGCATGTAACATCTAAAGACAAAAGGTCAAGGTCATTTGGCCCTTTGAAAGTTCATCTTGCCATAATTTGGTCAATTTTGATTTGATTTGGTTCATGTTGGGCTTAAATCGTGGGTTATGTAACACTTCATTTTTGCAATTTAGGTTTGACCTGTAAAGGTCAAATTTCAAAGGTCAAGATCACTTGGCCTTTGAAATTTTCATCCAGTCATTAGCTTAATGGAATGTGAAGTACCAAAGGACAAAAGTTGTAGCATTTAATATTTACACCTTTTGAAGGCACACAGATTTGCTTTGAAGCAAATCTTCTTTTCTAGTTCTTATCTGACCTTGTTCCATACTATTCAGTAATTTTGTTCGGTTTGATTTGTATTCTACATTCAGATTGAAGCTCTGCATTTATGAGCAAAATTTCACTGATTTAGCTAATTCATTATTTGCAACGTTCATATCTATTCACTATTATGCGGGTTCTCTTTGCTGAATTCGTCGTTTAAACAAGGAGTCGCTGCTCAGAGAAACATGTTCGGGTACAGGCTCCAAAACATGTTCTGAGTAGTTACCCGCTGAAGGCCCTTTAATTTTTTTTTTTTTGGGGGGGGGGGCTAATATAGCCTATGTCAAAATTCTACTGAGGAACGTGTGCAATATGGACACGAGTACTTCCATATGCATTTTGGTTTAGACAGTGACAGGTTAGCTTATAAAGAGTTGGGACTGCGGAATAGTGTAAAGACTACTAGGAAGTGGTTCTGGACAAAAGGACACACACACATATATATGTATATATATATATATATATATATATATATATATATATATATACAGATATATATGTATATATATATATGTATATGTACACATATGTGTGTGTGTGTGTGTGTGTGTGTGTGTGTGCGTGTGTGTGTGTGCAGGGAGAGAGACAGTATCCAAAGAACACATAGGTAAGTTGTTGACCCAGTAGTTAACTTTGCATTGCAACAGTTAAATCTACAACATGTCAAATCGTTCCGAGAATAACACAACGAGTAGCCAGCTCTACATTTTATTTATACATGTAACAACTGTGTTAGTCATTTAGTCACCATTTTAATGTTGGAACAATGTCAGTGTTTAGACTTATCCTCGCGTGTAACTTAATGTATAATTGCTGTCTTTGTGAGATATACAACGGAACGGATTTTAAGCAATACACATGATTTGTATGTATGTTTAGTGACCAACCAAACGGCCGGGTCTATATAACAACAGTGGTAATGATTCAGTCATCGTTTGTCGTGGTGAAACAATGTCCGTGCATTCAGACTTACCCTTGCGTTCCACTAAATGTGGAATTGCTAGCTTGGTGAGATGTACTACGGAACGGAGGTTTGTATCCATCAACGAATCGTGGTCTTCCATTGTGATGGTCTCCACAGTACCTTTTATAACTTGCCCAGCGTTGTTTACCTAAATTAGTGCAGAAAGTCAGCAAGAAAAAATTAAGAAGAAAAAGAAGAGACAAAACTAGTTGTAACCATATGCATTGCATTTCATACGTTTCTTTTCATAATAGCAACTAGAAGTTGTGTGTTACTTTAATATATGCATGTATATATATATATATATATGTATGTATGTATATATATATTATATATGTATGTATATATATATATATATATGTATATATATATATATATATATATATATATATATATATATATATATATATATATATATATATGTATATCATCGGTCGAAGTACTTATCAAATCTTTCCCTCTTCCCTACCACAAAAGAAAAAGGATGTCTGAGTGCTTGTGGTTTATGACGATTTTCGTGTAGGAAAAATACTGCCAAGGTACAAATTTTCCCCGTGTATTAATTTTCTCGAATTTTCCCGAGTAATGGCAGTCGGGAAAATAAAAGACGGGAAGTTTCTGTGGCAAATTGGGTACACGCATTTTAGAGGCCATTTTCGGGATTATAAAAACCGGGAAATCCTGATTTTCAGTAAAGTCGCGAAATTAAACGCTAGGGAGAATTTGTACTTTTACAGTACAAAAATATCAATGATCTTTTTCCGCATCCAGTGGCTCCTCCTGGTAGGATATCCAATTGATTAGCAGTGTCTTGTGAATCGTCAGACACTGTTCTGAATTTGCTGCAGGTATGGACTCGAACGGGTTTGACATTTGCATACACTATGGCACTAAAGAGGGCTATGGTATATTTGTCGCATTATTATAAGATCACTGGGTGGCAACAGTTACACAAGTGGTCACCACAGTATGGCACTTTACACCCGGGGTATCCTGAAACATAGCGTGTGCCCCTTTTTCATCATGCACAAAGCCGGCAACCCTGCATATACCGACCTTTAAAAAACCCTTCTTGCTTCGATCGGCTTTCAAATGTCCCGCATATCGTGCTAATAGGCAACAACGCCCCAACCTGCTGCCCTAAAGTTTTTTTTTGTGGGGGGGGGGCGTTTTTGTTTTTGTTTGTTTGTTTGTTTGTTTGTTTGTTTGTTTGTTTTTTGTTTTTTTTTCTTGTTTTTTTTTTGTTTTCTTTTTTTATGGGAATATAACATTGAGCGGCAAATGAAGTGGAAACTATAATTGTAAAGGTTCTCGAAAATGTATATAGACATGTACTTCAAACTGGGTTGCAGTACAAAAAAAATTAACTACTCAGCACTATTAAACAACAATACTGTATATGTATTGAAATGGCAACTAACTTGAGTGTTGGCAGCATGCTTTTACATACAGTAAATGCCCGCATCAGCCTCATCACAGTTGACGCGTGGAATAGGCCTCCTAAATTGTGTAATAACAAGCACAATAGGCCATCGTACATTGCATGATATATAATATATTTTCGGTTGCAACTGATGCTTTGTTACATGAGTTGTGACCATCCTCTTGTCAGTCTTACGGATTCAATTCGATGCTCTCGTGTGATACGAGCTTGTCGGGGCAGGCGCTTCGGCGCGGTCATTTTATTTTATTTTATTTTTATTTCAAACATATTTATTTCACCTGAATTGCCAAGTAGTACAATAATACTAAATGAATGGCTCTCCAGACACAGAGAGACACACAATCATATGTACAAAACACACAGGACAAAACAATATCCGAGGACAAATAAATTGGTCACTATACTAACATGATATTCATCTCGTACCAACTCAAGGTATAAACCGTCTTGTATCTATAATAAAGTTTTGGACAGAAACCAAAATATCTAAGTTGTATCTTTACGAAAGATTGTCATTACCATGTGTTAGATAAGTAAGCACTATATCACCTGCTAAGTGAACAACTAGGTTTGGATTGACTCCCGGTGCCAAAATATTGCATACCGTTCTCAACAAGGATACTATATGGTTTGAAACGGTTCACACAACCAGTCTCTTTGCGTCGCATGAGCTTGTTTGTGTAGAGGTTTCTGTATTTGTTTTAAGCTTACATGCAATACTACACAACCCTTCCTTGTTTTCAAATACTCACATTTCTGATATTTTCACCTTTGCCGATATGCTTTCTCACGGATTCATTTTAGTTGCTTTGTGTTGTACTTTCAGCCACATGCCGTGGTTTGCAATGGGATTTTGATGTATTTTTTGCATACCCTTCACTTCGTCTTATAATATCGTGATACTACATGAGCTCAAGTACTTTAGTTTGTAATTTTTCTTTAAAACTTTGGTGGCGTCACCAGAATTAATCTAAACAATTCAATCAATAATGCTGATGATCTCAAAATGCAATTTATATTACTTTTCCCTTTTCTTACTCCGACGCTTACGATCTCGCTGAATTTGTAGGGTTATTTTTCTCAAATTTTTTTATTTTTCAAGCTTAAATATTCAGCGTCTAAATAAGCTAAATAACATGGATATATTGTCAGCACTTGATCGGAACTTGCATCATGACCCTAATAGTAGTTAAACTAAGCTTGATAATATTATACATAGTGCAAAGGATAAGCACCTATCTACCAAAACTCTACCTTTAAGAAACATGAACATAAGCTTTCTCCTTAAATAACAAACGGCATCTTAACATCCCTTAAATTTCGCAATAATCTGTACAAACAATTGAAGTGTCCCAGTCCTGATTCTGAAACTTATCTGACAATCAAGCAAAAGCTCACAGTTTATATCCAAACACTGGATATATTTATCCAAAGTCCTGAACAAAAATTATGTTATAACCAATCTAAAAAATTAAAAAACGGTACAAAAATGTGGGATGTCGTAGGTCCATTCTTAACAAAAGCAAAAAAATTTCCTTCCCTTTTGTTATCGATTTTTAAAGTGAAATTGTCGAACGCCTTAACACGTTTTTCACAAGTACGGGTCCAAAAGTTGTTGCCAAAACGAACAAAACAAACCTACTGCATTTCCGTATGTATCTCCCCAAAGGCTAGGACAATAATTTCTCTTTCTCTCAAATTCATTCAACAGACATTTCGTCAATTTTAACGAATTTTATGGCAAGCTGCGGACGCGAACACATTTCAATGAAACTCCTTGAAAATATCAGTTCCCCAATAGGAGCTCTTCTGATAAATCAATCTCTAAATACAAAATTGTACCAAGTAAACTCAAAATTGCAAAAGCGTCACCAGTTCTAATGCTCTGCTGACCACCATAACAAAAAAGAGATTTCCTGAAATGTATCCTTGAAATGGCCTTGAAAAATGGGTCAAGATCACACCATCATTGGGTCGAGGTATATATATATCCTATAAATTTGGCATGTCTAATTCAATTAATTTTCGAGATATAGAATTTTGAATTTTTCAAGACAGTGTAACTCATAATTAACGTCAAAGTGTAGGTTGCGCCACTGGTGTCACGAACAACTGAGATTCCCACTATATTTTATGAAGATCCATAAAAAATCACGGGTGCTGGACTGGTCACAAGATTTTCACATTTTTACCCGTACTTTAGTTTGTATGCTCGTTGGATGCAGAATGATGTTTCGACTCTGTTTGGCATGTCGCTCCGTAGTATAAATTATATAATATCATACCTAATGAACATTGAGCATTTTTATATAATTGGTATAGTCAGTTGCACGGTGTGGTAAGGTGAAACAGCGTGCACGCAGTGCACTCCCCATACATACGGGCACCCGCCATGGAGCAAATGAACGCCTTCGTATATGCAGAGGATGTGACTCTAATAGATTCTTCTATTACTGAACTTCAAGCAATGATTAATTTATGTTCTCACTATGCGACTAAGTGGAGGTTTTCATTTGGTATTTAAAAAGTCCAAATGTTTCATAGGAGGTACTATGTCTTTTCACAGTACCCCAACAGGGAAATTATATGGTAACGACATAAAAAATAGAGCCCAGTGTAGAAATTCTTGACACAACTTTTAATCGTTCTGGTTCAGCAGGTGATCATGCAGTTCAAAGGGTCCAAAACTGCCGGCACGTTTACTACGGTTAAAGTAACATTGGCTTGTGCCATCCAGGTCTTCACACGGAAACATGTGGTCGTCTATATGTCTTCCTGTTTTGGCCTATGGTACGGAGTTTTTAAATCCAAGCAAAACTCGTTTTAAAATATGGAATGTGCTAAAGGGAACCGGATCAAATAATTCTTAGGTTTAGGCAAAAGGTCACGAAACTGCAATCTTTTAAGTGCTCTTATGTCGCCCTCTATAGCCGACGTGGTGAAGCACAAAACCGATCGTAAAAAAGGCTTAGTCCAAAACACATGGCGTGTGGCGCCGGCAGTGGTCTTAGGACCTCAAACCGGAAGTTCCTATTGCGCAACCAAGACTACGCATTTTACTGGGTTTCTTTTGTGTTCAGCGCAACAAATGTAAATAGCATACTTGCCATTTTTACCGAACCATGCAGTTGGCTACCATTTTGGAACATGGCTGCCATCTACCGCAATTATAAGCGTTCAAGCCATTTTCGATTTTTTTTTTTAAAGTTCCCGCAGTCACACATTATCAGATCCACTGCAAACTGTCACAATTATTGTTTCTGTGACAAATGCCTCTGAGACATAGTCTGTGCATGTGGGCATACAATGCATCATGATGTGAAGCTGTCAGTCTTATTGTCATATGAATAAATGGATGACTTGATCTGACAAACATGTATGCTTGTCTGTTGTTTTCCATTACAAGTTAATCATGCTATATGTACGCTTTCCTGCTGTATTTCATTAAAATTTAATCATGCTATTAACAATCTAGAGGCAATTTATGACTTACTGAAATCTTCAAATTTGTTGTCAGAATATACCATATGAAGTACAATTTTTAAAAAACTCCCTAGCTTGGGAGGGAGGCCCGCCCTCTCCACCTCCTCACCCCCCCCCACACACACACCCACCCCCAACTTGTGACAGTAATCGATAGCTGCGGTCGGTATAAACATCGAAATACATTGAACTACACCAATATGTGTATCTAAGATCGCCGAATTACATTCAAATAATTTGAAATATAAAATTCAACCACCTCCAGACTAGAATTTGTGTAAAATAAGATGAATCAGGTGCCTTTACTCATGTTAATAATAAGAAAGTAGCAACATCAATCTCTGACTCTTCATTCACAGTCAAACAGTGACCATATTACTGTTCAAATGTTTTACTTGGCTTATTTTATAATGACCTGCATGCGAATTGATTCATGCCAAATACACAGAAGAAATATGCACATCTGCTGACAGCATATGGCCCCATGGACCATAGCAAATACACTCCTGTCGGCCCCACGCAGCATTCGTGGTGCTTCATAAAATATAATAATCAAGAGATACCTTCATGCTAATTATGTTGCCTGTTGGTTAAACAAATACGGGTTCTAGTAGGATATATTGAATAGAATAGAATATATTAACAAGAACAGAAATACGTGTATGTCCTTTAATTTGTAAAATCAATGCTAAAACTAGAAAAGAAGATTGTGTAGCAAATCTGTCTGGGTGCTTTCAAAATGAAACCAGTTTGAAATGCTACACTTTGCCATTTTTCAACATAATCTAAATTTCGTGTATTAGCCTAATTTTTATAAACTAAAATGCTAAAACTTTGATTCTTGGTTTATTGGATGTGGCCATGTCACAAACTAATAAAATGAAGTTTGAATGAAGCTAGTATCTATAATAGTTTTGAAGCTACTCAACATTTTAATTTGCTTAAATTGAAAGTCTTCAACTTTGGTTTATGGTTCACTGGATGGGGCTTTGCCACAAACCCATATATTGAAGTAGGAATGGCATCTCTATCTATAATAGTTTTGAAGCTATTCAAGATTTACATTTTGCATGTTTACCTTATTTGAATAATTAAAATCCAACAACTTTGGTTCATGGTTCATGGTTAAATGGATGCGGCTTTGCCACAAACCTATAAATTGAAGTTGGAATGGCATTTTAAATTTTCAATGCCCTTTATTAGCATAATTTGAAATTCTACAACTTTACTGTCCATTATAGTGGCAAGTGTCACAGAGGTATATATGTACATTGAAATTTTGAGTCCATCTGCAGTAGTTTGAAAGATATGTAGCTTTTCAAATTTTTGTAGCCCCTAAAATTTGCATAATTTTAAACATCATGACTATTCCAAATGAAATGCACAATTTCGCTGGCTATGTCAGTCACCATAGCAAGTTTGATGGTTTTCGGAAAAAGAGTGTCTGAAAAAAAATGTTGACCAACTTGGTAAGAAAGAAAGAAAGAAAGAAAGAAAGAAAGAAAGTGCTGGCCTTTTATTTCTTTGTTTATTTACCTGAGATGAAAGACCACCTGTCCTATGTGACCAGTGTTGTCTGGTATTAGGGGTGGTCTTAAATTGCAAGTACCACTGTACAGTGAAACCTCTCTACAGTGAGCACCATCGCGATCAGAGAAAAGTGCCCACTCCTGAGAGGGTCAGCCCTTCTGGGGAGTATTGATGGGTATATGTGCATGCACAGTGTACACATATTATAATTCAGAGGGATGTGTCTACATGCAATACAAAACTGTCGTTGTTCCTTTATTACATAAACAAATTTAAACAGATGCTGTCACAAAACTATATGTACATGTACTTGTGAACTGAGACATGCACTATACTGTCTCAGTATTGGCTATGAACAGGCCTCATCTCACTGATTACAAGAAAACCAAGACATGAAAGTGTCCAGTGAGATGACACAAATCCTTGCCTGCTAAACATCCGTTCTTGGCGGTCTACTACCCCCCAGCGAACGTCTGCCTTTCTTTGGCAGCGTCACTGTCTGGAAGCAGGCAGTGCCGTTCTGGCATCGCAGCCAGCGAGTGGCCAGGTGTGGGGATGCGCGCAGTGGATTGTGGGATAGGGACTCTGTGAGCTCCAATTTGTTTCTAGGCTATTACACGGCCCAGTGGGTATTGACCACACGGCGCTCAATTAACTGTTTGGGTTCACCTGCTGGGAAGGTGCGAACAACATAATGGGGGTAACGGGATTAACACCTCTGCTGTGCGATATCCAGCAGGGGTCACATTAAGGATTTTTCAGTGTGGGTCCGTTGGACCCATCTTTCTCCATTTTCAGGAAAAATAGTGGGTCCATGAACTGAATCTATGGGTCCAGTCTGAAATTGTGCAAACTGGACTTCATTTGATGTAATTTGATTAATTGATTTTATTTGGTATAATTAACATATATCACAATGATAAATATATAAAACATGCATGTAACTTAAGCCTAGAAACGGACATAACATAGGGTCTGTATGCTCACGTAGGTAACTCATTATTATAAAATTTAAGATTGAATAGAAAGTTACCAATATGCCAACTTGATGTAAAAGGGTCTAAAAGTTGTTGACGGTACCAAGGATGGATTCAATCTACCCAGGAACCTGCTATTACGACTAAGTCTGTATAGCACATCCCTGGTCTACCAAAAAAATTGGTTGTGAACGGGGCTTAACCCCTAGCACGCTGCTACTGTGCCAGTATCTGGTGTTGTACACCATGTGCCACCGGACAGTTTTTTAAGTTAAACTCGCTTGCACAACAAGCGGCATGCGTGATTGAACATGCCTGGGCTCTGTTATTTTTGCGATTGATTCCACGTGACGAAATTGTCAGAAATTATATGATTTATATTTCTGTGCACTTTCTATTTCAATATACCTGAAAAATTTGATACCGTAGGCGGTGTTAAGAGTCTGATCTTAATTGCGGTCACTTAATTCACCAAGCAACACGGCAGGCCCACAAGCCGTGCAACACACAAGCGAGTGTACACAGCCTGTCACGGGCATGCACCCAGGCATGGTTTTCCGCTACACATTTTTCCGGCCTTCGATCATAATTTTTTTTAATTCCTACAGATTTGTTCCATTCGAACATTTCAATGAAATCAAAACAACCAAATTTTGTTTCAAAAACACCAATAACCACGTGAACCAACGGAGACAGTGATGAACAATATCGTGTTACGCTGTTAGGCCGGCTAATGCAAAATTTCTCTCCGTTCACGTGTAACCTTGCGATGACTAATCTGCGTATTTTCCTTGCCGTCCGTAATGAATTTTCACTCGTGCCTTTATCTGGGTCTAGTTCGATGGAACTCTTCTTGGTGAAAATGTGATTTGAAAATTTAACATCTTAGTCCAATAATCTTTGCGTGATACGACTTGTACCTTCCCAACATTGCGGACATGAGACAAGCACATGGGGAACAACGAATTTGATTGGACAGTGAGCGGCACGTGATCAAATCCACCCAATGAGGAGCCTGGAAGTGCTCTCAGCATTTATAATGAGGTGAAGTGACGTCCATCCATTCCCATTCTGGCAAATTTTTGGAGGGATACCCCACGAATATTTTTTCTTAGCAAATAAGAGAGCTTGTTACATAGAAAGACGCACATCAGAGGATTCCATCAGTATAATAAATAATCACGAGATTGATAATGGTCGATACAAAACACCGTGACCGCTTGGGGTAATTTTTGCAGTTGTATCTTTCAAAAATGCATCGCGTTTTTGTGCGTGCGTCCACAGAGACGCAAAATGACAATGTTTTATTAATTTCCAGGCGTCATTTCTTTATTTTTTGCGTCTATGACGCAGGACGCAAGCTTAATGTGACCCCTGAAGCCAGCTACTGTTCTGCCATGTACGGCATCTGTGTTACGCACTCAGCCCAGTTGTAATTACTAAATTAGCGAACAGCGTCAGTGTCACGGGAAAAAAGCAAAAAATGGATGAGAAAAAATTCCGGGAAGTTCTTGAGGATTGTTGGCAAGAGATGGGAGTAAATTATCAGGCGACCAAACACCCCAGGAGCAAGCATTATTTAAATTTTAATGTTATTGTTGAGAAGAAAGACACTTTTGTAATTTTACCAATAGGCAGTGGAAAAAGCCGAATATTCCAACTAATACCTGACCTGGTGAAACGGAAAACGCCTATTCCAGCCAAACCTGTAGTAATCTTAGTTTGCCGGCTCGGAAGTCTAATGAAATCTCATCAGCAAGAACTGAGCAAGTTAGGGGTGTCGTCTTGTATTCTGGGTGAAGGTGACGCCGGGAACATTTCCCATCTCAATACACAGCACCCTGTTCCATTCTAACATCTTTAACTCCAGTAAGTCACAGATACACAAGCAGGTAAACCACGTTTGAGAAGGTGTCATTTGGATTACTCCCTTGGGTCCTCGACCTCGTGGAGTTATTTTGACTGCTGTGTGGGAAGTGACGTGTTGCTCGCATCTGATTGGACGACGCACAGCTCATTAATAATGCAGTAGGCAACTTTCACGATAAGCGAAGTACAATTCATTGGCCCAGCGGCGCCTGACAACGTTATCCCCAGATCTGCTTATTGCCTCTTGAAATGGTATTGCGACACGGCCGGGCAGACTTTCGCTGGGGGCCAACATAGTGTATCGCCCCAAGAAAGTCTGCTTAGGAGGCAACACAAATCCACACACTTCTTCAAAATTCATCAAGTTGTGAAAACAGTCATTGAGGACTGTAAACTCTGTATGTAGTCTATTTCTAACAGAGGGTGCCCTCTGCCCGGCTTGTTCTGCCTAGAAGTGCAGATCCTCTGGTCCCTTGGGACTGATAAGCCCAGTAGACGCCTAGCCTCAGGCGAAAACAGACCAGCTACCAGCTACGACACTGGTCAGTCTCAGTCATGGTGTACTTACAGCTCTGTCCAGCAGTAGTGTGAACATCAGCAGATATGTTTCTTGCATGAACAGAAGGAGATTCTCTGTATTTTGTTGACAACCTGATTACACCTTTGTTGGGAGTTCCCCCCACCTCCCATTTGCCATAAGACCCAAACCTTTCAAGCCATACACCTAGCAGGCATGGCTAGACGGCTGCCTATGAGACAGGTTCAAGTAACATGAATGCAAAATGGTTGCCTAGCACCATGGAGGCTTGCAATAAACAGTACAGCAGAAGCCCTAGTCAAAATGTGGATTGTTGGGAAATTCACTGAATTTAACATACATTAAAATTCCCCAACTTTTGTTTGCATACTATTGGATTTGCCAGATGTCTCAAACCTATATGTGTAAGTTAGAACTTTGTGTCTATCTATAATATTTTTGAAGATATAAAGCGTTTAAAATTTTAATTGTCCGTAATTTGCATAATTTTAAACATCATGATTATTCCAAGTCAGGTGCCTAATTTCACTGGTGGGTCAGTCATAATGGCAAGTTTGGTGGTTTCGGAGTAATAGTGTCCAAGAAAAACTCCGGACAAAGAAAGAAAGAAAGAAAGAAAGAAGGAAGGAAGGAAGGAAGGAAGGAAGGAAGGAAGAAAGGAAGAAAGAAAGAAAGAAAGAAAGAAAGAAAGAAAGAAAGAAAGAAAGAAAGAAAGAAAGAAAGAAAGAAAGAAAGAAAGAAAGAAAGAAAGAAAGAATACGTCATTCACGCATACCGGCCTCAATTGAACCATTCTTTTTCAGGAACTGGGATTTGGTGCAGTTGGATTTCGGCTCAGTCAAAACAACGCCATAAAAAACCTGTCATATTAGCCCCTCTTGGCTGGTCTTGCATAACAGACACAACTGTAGATGTTATGACAGATCTACATGTATTCAATTTGAGGTAATAGATCTTTGATACGATTGGTTAATTGCTATCGTGTGACCAGCCTTTAGAAAAGGACTATTGCCTGCTACGAATCAATGCGCCCGGCAAAAGTCGAAAAACTATTGCCCAGGCAAATTTAGTATTTTCACTTTCAGGTTCAGGTTGTTTCATCTAAATATTGAGTGTTGAGGTGTTGCTCGTAACTTAGAATAGTGTAGACTAACATAAGAGGTGGCAACACCACTTTGACTGTCATTGTTGTTTTTGCAAGCCACGTTTTCACTGGATACTGTTAATTAAACTGTGTCTTCAAAACACGGAAATGCTTGTTTCCATCTATATGCTGAATTTCAATTAAAATTTAATGAAACAAATATAGCCTGTTTTACTGGGCAATAGTCCAAACCCATGTTCCCTCGAGGTGCTGGTGTCCCAGTTTGACTATTGCACTCGACCTTTGGTTTGGAGCAATAGTCGCGCTGGGACACCACCACCTCTCGGGTACATGGGTTTGGACTATCTATCTGTCTGTCTGTCTGTCGGTCTGTCTCTGTCTGTCTGTCTGTCTGTCGGTCTGTCTCTGTCTGTCTGTCTGTCGTTAGAATGACAAATACACTAGAAACTCCTATTGAGAACAATACATTTGGGTACATGTACATGGACTATCCTTAGCAGTCTGTGTTTAAGAGTGCGCTTGATTATGGTTATGAATATGCAAGTATGAATTGGTAAAAGAGTGGCATAAAACCTGTATCTGATAATTATATGTTAATTATATATATATCTGTGTGTATGTGTGTGTGTGTGTAAATACATATTCAGGAGAAGTATATTGTATTTATCATAAATAGGCCTACATTGGTCAGAGATAGACACATGTTTTGGATCGTAAATGAGCTGGTCGATTGTTTGTTAGATTATGGAATCGTTCTGGAAAAAAACCCAGCCGTTTCCGAGTCTCCATAACGCCACATGTGACTGTTGTCGAACAGAACACAAAAGACACCCAGCAGAATGCGTAGTCCTGTTTGCACAATAGGAACGTGCGGTCCAAGGTACCCTGTCCAGGTCAAAGTATGACACCGCTGCGCGCCACACCATACCGCATCGCGCAGCGAATTTTGGACCAAGCCATCGTAAAACCACAGAGCTTTCCGGGTGGAGTCCCCTCTACGCAGAGTTTAAACATCATTATTGGCAAAGTACAGCGCTACAGGTAGTCATTGCAAAGGGACTCTCCTTCCACAACTGTTACAGTATGGGGTCTCTCCCGTAAAATACCGATATATCTTTGAGAAACTTTGCCTGCAGAACTCCAACATATGTACCGGTTGTATTGGCTCAAACGGCCTAGTCGATTCACTCTAACAACTTATTTTTTCGGACAATTATTTTAAGCCATGTGCTCACTTTTCTCTGTACTATGGCCTTGTAAGTCCATTTTTCTGTAGCTGGGATCCGAGGGTAAGCTCGATCCGGGCCCCAGTGCTCTCGACTCCCAGCCCCTGGGCTTTCGCTGGCGATGCTTTCATTCTTAGCCTGCCTGAAACCGGGGCTTTCCGCCATTACCGGTGCGCTCGGTTCCCAAGCCCCACCCTGCTGGATAAATTGAAATGCGGTGGTGGTAGTTCCATTCATGTATTATGTTGTGTGACCACGGAACGGCCGGGTCTCGAACCAGCAACCTTCTGCATCAATTACCTGGCCGAAAATGGGAATTATGGCACCCGGCAAGCATGTGTATTAGTATTTAAAGTTTAACATTAATTTAATTTTAGTGCTTTGTTTTCATCACTGTAGCCTACAATCGGATTTGTATTTATGTATTTCTATTATTTATGTAATTCATTTGTTTAGTTGTAGGCCTACATTTTATTGCCTCGTTTCACGGGGGTTTTAATAGAATATTATTATTATTATTATTATTATTATTATTATTATTATTATTATTATTATTATTATTACATAATACTACAGATGGCGCCACCAACTTTGACGTCGACATTGACTTTCATACATTTCTTAAGTCGTAAAGAAATGATATGTATCTTGCACAAAAACTGTGGGGTGCAGAGCATTTAAAAGATGACTGCTATATTCCAACTGTCCATTTGACCCTGACCTTCAACTCGAATTAATTTTTTTAATATTGAAAATGCGCGCCCCGCATCAAGCCTTCCATTCACGACTCTCCTATTTGTTCAAATCGGGTAATAACCTTTCGAGTTATTGAAGAAAAACGAGAAACTTGGAAAAACACGCAAGTCGAGAACAATTGGGTCACGGGGACCGAAAAGTAGGTCAACAAGTACAGTTTTACGCACTATGTAATCAAGTGCAATTAATTTTGATCTTATTAAATTCTCTTAGCCATTCATGTCCAAGCTACACCCTGCCATCACAAAATCACCTCTTTCAATTTAAAAGGCCCGTGACCTCACAGAAAGACGTCAAGGTCACCTATATAGCACACTAGCATTGCACATGGTCTATTTAGGTATATTATACATTTAGCATGTCTAATTCAACTACTTCTTCAGACACAAAATTTTATGCCTTTAAACACATTTTGGCTCATAATTTCCGTCAAATTATAGGTGGCCCCACTAGTGTCATACACAACTGAGATTTGAGCTTCTCCACAATCCCACTAAATTTCATGAAGATTTATCAAACATTAAGGATGCTAGAGCGGTCGCAAGAGTTTCACATTTTGACCCATATATTACCTAATATTGTAGGTGGCGCCACCAATATCGCAATCGACCAAGATTTTTTATGCATTTGACAAGTGCCTTCGACTATGCCCAGCTAACAAATGCAACTGAGGTCAAAGGAGGTAATGTGTAAAACGGGAACGAACATCCATTTTAAACATAACTGCCATGTTTCGACAAATGTCCAAGTTACCTAAGGCCTAACAAAAATATTTTATGTGTGGTTCCGATAACCCGCCGACCCCAGTGAAAAAGCCCGAGTCCCGACCCTATGCAGTTTTTATGAAACATAAAACAAAAATTTAAAAAGTCTCAAGCCGCCCTTTCTTAATCAAAATTGATCCAACCGTGGCTGAAAGGTTTTATGGACAAAGTGGCCGTCGTGTGCCAATATTTTATAATAAAGTAAACTCAAACACAGTAGTTTATTTCAACTTATCTGGGGTGGAGGGTTTAGGCCTACTTGGGCCGGGGAAAGAGCTTAGCTGCATAGCCACGGTTTTGGTGAAACACTATAGCCATAGCCCCGGGGTTGAAAGATTGATTTGAGAAAGCGGCCGTCATGTGTCGTCATTTTGCAGTAAAGTTAACTCAAACACAGCATTCCATTTCAACTTGTCTGGAGGGTTAATTTGGGCAGGGGAAACAGCATAGCAACACAAAGTTCAATTAGGCATAGCTACGGTTGTTCGGTGACAGCTTGTTCGGTTATCGTTATCGGAATACTTCGCTAGGTTCAAAGTGTCCATCCTCTGAGTTACCAGGGCAAACAGTCATTAAAGTAGGCCTACTTTGAAAACATGGCTTACTATCTTAACTTTAATCTGCTTGCTCGGTTGAGCCTGAAGCAGTTATCATCATTAGTTACAAATCCAATGCGACACTATAGACCTTGAACCAACTGCCACGTGGTGAACGCCATTTTTGGACATTGCACAATGCCGCTCAAGGTTAAATTTGATTTTGATATCAAAGTGAATCGCAACCACAGCATTTGTCATGTCATTATTGATGCTCTGAAACATTTGCAAAATATATACTTTTGGTTGCATATATTATACCCCCTCCCCCAGATCGTCCCAATACTATCCTCATTTATTACAAACCATTGAGTGCGGAATCAACAATTTTTAAAATGGCAGCCATTATGGCTTAGTCCTGATTCGCTCTTTTAAAGAGGTAGTATCCAAACTATATGTATGATTTGTGTTAAGGGAAGGTTAATTTGTCGAATGAATGTAATGTACAATATATAATGGGACTTTTCCGGAGTGAGCATTGCCTGAAAATGGAAATATAACGCCATACAGTTGGCAGTTGTAGGCAGCGGAGGGCCCTAGAATAGGGATTTTGTATCAGACAATGAAGTCGCCCCCAGGCTATGAATTAAGTGGCACTGCTGGTCGGACCTGCCAAGCCCCGCACCTAGACTTGCTCAAGTCTCACTGGACTGTCTTCCGTATTTTATTTAAAATCAAATTCATTGCAAAATGAAATTTTAAGTAAACACACGTCGTAGCCTTATTCTGTTACAATACAGGTAGGCCCTTAAACCTAGCTAATTGGCGTGGAACGTGTCTATAACCAGAAAACATAGACTCCAGCTGATCAGCGCCGGGCGGTCTGCACTGTGTTTCTTATCACACAGACAAGCGAGCGGTCATAAGGCACCCCTCATAAGAAGCTGTTAATTGCGCTACTGTGCAATGAAGGGTTAATTGCAGTGCAGCGCGTCAGGCGAAGGGCGTCCAGTGAGACTTGTAAAACTTGCCGACTTGTCGCTGCTATGAATTATTCATGAGCAGTCAAGCACGTGACAGATTCAAGACCGTCTCAAATTACTTGTGTTGACTGTTGTTTATTAATCTTTACATACAAGCACGCACCCTTTATTGTAGAGAAACGTCAGTTCTTGCCGATGGCTATTTCGATTTTGCGTTAAAATGAATATTTTCCTTCTACGATGATTTAAATCAATGACCGGGCCGTTGCTTGTGACAATTTGAATGATGGAGCTTTGCAAAACTGCGCAAAAATAGGGTGATTTCATCGTCTCGATCTCGATTTTATTTTCGTCTACGCGCTATGTTGTTTATATCGTAAGAATGCTCAGAACCTTGTCTATTTTAACAACAAGCTCTCCCATTGACTGAAACAAAAGTATTTTAGGGGAAATCCCTTCAAAACTGCTTCTATTTCAAACAGATGCGTTGTTATTTTATTCGGAAACTACAGCCCCCAGAATCGATCACATGGGGTTCGCTGTCCAATCAAAAAGTTTATCTACCGCTGTTTCGTTCGGTAACATAGTACTCGCTGCCTCATGTTGTGAAGTCTGGCTTGAAAATGAAAGATGGGTGACATTTGTCACTTTGTGTGAACACAAGTGACGATTACGGACAATTTATTAAAGCAAGAAACAAAATTTAACGCTGTAAATTGGCCAGAATGATAACATGCTACCACTGTACCAGTCTTTGCGTACAATACTCAATAGAGCAGAGAGTCCATTTTTTTTTCACGGAAAGAGAGTAAAATACGCCAGCCGCAGGTAAAAACATGGCTCGGGTGAAAATACCGCTGCCGCTTGTGTTGATCATGTTGACAGTTTTTCAGTAACTGCGACTATTTACTACAGCAACAAGCTCTACCACTATAATTTATTGACATTTATAACACACAAACGATCTTTAGAAAAAAAATAAAGAGGAACCATCGTTCGTTACGCTAACCAAGAAAAATGTGCGGACCGGCACCCATGCAATTGTATTCATAATTCACACAGGTTTGACCGCTTTGATCAAATCGTGATTGAGATCGATATATTTCCTTTGTTAGGTTGCAGGGCACGAGTTTTTTTTTGTTTAAATTGACAAAAGAACCACATGGAAATGTAGAGGTCTGACTCAACAAAACTTAAATCAAGACGTGGATCATTTTGCATTATTGCAAAAATAAAAAAGTTGTGGCACTTTTACGCCAGCATGTCGCGTGTTGCGCAACAAAACAAAAAATGCCCAGTGGCTGGCTTTGCCAGATCTCCAAACTGCCCAGAGTGCTGGGGGGGGGGAGGGTAAATTAGCACAACACAATGAGACCACTCAAATATTCTGGGCGTCTTGAACTTGATCTGACCTCTGATTTGACTTCTCGGATCCCGCGAAACCCCGTATGTTGTGACGTCACTCCCACCGAAATGATGGTAGTCCAGAGAGGGCTTGTGCAAGTTTGACAAGTCCCTGGTGTCGGCAGCCGGAGGGAGACGGTCAGCTTTGTCGCGCTTGAGTGGCCAGTGACTAGCCATGCATTCCTTTGAAGACCATGCACTTTGCCTTCAGCCTTATCGCGATGATAATGGGATTAGAACTGACTAGGACTCAATTGCTGCTAGTGCTACTGTTGAAACCGGCATGGCGACAGTGTCGACCAGTTTAAAAAAAAAAAAAACAGTAGGACCTACTTAATAACACCATGTAGTTGGGATAATATTATACAGTTAACTTCGAGGAGGGGAAAATGTATCGCACTTCTGGGTGGGACCGTGGGAAGGGAAAATAGGGACATGCACCAGGGACTTGTGCAAGTCTACCCCGCACCCCCCTTTGAGTGAAAGCTGGTGCTCAGGGCAGAAGGTTTCCCCGATAGTGGATACAGGTCCGAAAGTACTGGTGGGTTTTTATATAAGGGGTAATAAGTCCCGAAAATTATATGGGGCTAACTTGAATACTGTGGACTGCATCGTGCTCACAAGGTAGAAGTTTAAGGACAGACGGAAGGACGAGCGGCCGGACAGACATAAGTGACGGCATGAGTCCTCAGCTTTGGTCAGCAAAGCTAAAAGAGATGATGATAAAGTACTGAATAACTAAAGACCGACTTTTCTCCTTCCTGTCTTTTCAGTTTTTGAAAAAAAGTAGTCTTCAACCAACTTTACGACTACTTCATATCACATAACATGTTCTGCAAAAGCCAACACGGTATTAAACAACTTCACTGTACAGAAACTGCCACTCTAGAATTCATTGATAGACTCATAAAAGTGCTCGACTCGGCCGAAATACCGATATTTTTAGACCTTTCGAAAGATTTCGACATTTTGGCTCACAATCTGCTTTTCCATTATGGATTCACAGGTAGTCCACTCACATGGTTCAAAAGTTATCTGATGAATAGATCTCAATACGTTCAGCTAGATAATGCTTGTCCCAACCCTTTACCCATCACGACTGGTGTACCCCAAGGCTCAATTTTAGGACCAATACTTTTAATAATCTATATAAATGATCTGTATTTGACCCAAATTTGAATTCATAATTTATGCTGACGACACAACTTTGATAAGTTCACTCTGCGCTTTCAATCATAGCCCTTCATCAAAGAACGTAAATGCTTCAATTTATATAAATTTCCAACTCGATAAAGTAGACAATTGGCTAGCAGCAAACAGTATACTTGAGTGAAGTTTACTCAGCTTTACCTGTTACATATCAATGTTAATCGGCAACCAGATGTTCTTCGTTGTGCCGTCCCTCAACACATTTCTGCTGAAAAATGCATCTGCTACTATATGTCTATATCCTACTTCATGACACGCCTTCAAGTATACCTGATAAGATACATACTCATTCTTACTCTGGGCTCTCAAAATGTATAAAGTCATTCCTTGTGAGACAGTATTCTGAATTATGCACCATCGTTGACTGTTATATCTGCAATAATTAATACCCATCTCCAGTGTCATCTGCATTTTATATTTGTCACAGTAATACATTCTTGACTGATCTTGTCTGTGTACTCAACAATGAGCAATGTGTTACTTTCTATTTGCACTGCCATAGGTGCACCCAGCGATAGCAGATTTTTAATCCTGACCTGGGGTCATCCTGATATTCGTGTTTTACCGCAATTTGTGTTTCAAACATCGTATACTAATTTAGTTGATACTACTACCTCAACCATTCCTGAATGTAATGTGTAAAAAAGCTGATCTGAGTCTGAGTCAATTTCATTTATGTTTCTATTCGTCTTCATATTACAAATACAAACATGGATACATTCCACATTTTTAGGATGAGGTCAAGTTAAAATGCATCCACAATACAATGGCTGACAATGGGTTATGCACATTTAAATACAGGCAAAGAATACTTGCCAGTATATCGATACCACCAAATTTCCACACTGTTTTGCGTACAATATCTTCTGCAACTTTGTCATCGGTTATATCGCCAAGTACCTGAAGTATCTATAAACGATAGAAGGAGGAATATAATTGAATACTTTTGTCATTTGTTTTTATACATTGTAATTATTGTGGCCGATTTTGGGGGAAATTGTGAAAAAAAACTTCTCTGCCGTTCAGTTACGTAAGCTTACTCTTCGCTAGTCCTGCGGATCCAAGCGCCGACGTATCGGCACGGAACTTTTTTTCCATTAAAACAGTCGACAAGTTTCTGATGTCGTAGACGCAATTCATGTTTTATACACTTTAGAGCAAACGACTATTGACTCGTTCAATTGTGTTTAAATGTTATATATGCCCTACGAACTCGGGTTTTCTATTTAGTTACGTAGGCCTACTTTCACGTGCTTCCATAGACTAGAATCTATTAACAAAATTACGTTGATTTTAGTTATTTAACGATGCTTATGCGAAAACTTCGATGGCAATGTCTGTTGTGCTTTAGTATCATACTGTAACAATGTGTAACAGAGGATACACCTGTTAGCTGAACATAAATATTGAAGATATGAGACTTAAATACTCACATTGTCCTCAGCCAGGCCAGTTTGTTGACATAGTGTCGCTGTCTCTTCCAAGTTTATCGCATTTCTGCCTGTGATACACACTTTTGCTTTTCGCTTCGCAAATTCTACGGCTGTTCCTCTTCCAATGCCGTCACTTGATCCTGCATCATGAAAAATCCACACAGAACTTACCATTATGATGTGATAACCCCTACTGTCGTACACGATCTTGTGACACTAAACTATTCCCTGCAATGCTTCAACCGATCCTTCCCCCTCCCCCCGCCCCTACATTTTTGATAATTGCGATACAGAATGGAATCTCCTATCAAGATCGCCTCCGAAAGAGACCATTTCAATTTTAGAACCACCAATATAGAGTCCCGTTTTTATCATCGCATAAATTATCCCCATTAAAACCACTCTCTATTAAGATCATATTTTTCAGTCCCCTAGGTGGTCTTTTACCGAGAGATTCCATCACACTTACCCCTAAATATTTGATATGTCGCCAAAAACTATTGTGTTTCCTTCAATTGTTAAGTGTTTGGTTGAATTACTCGTCCATGGATATTACGTTAGTGTGTATACTGTGCCCCACCAGAATTCCGGCAATATCAAGGAAGTGTCATGGTCCCTATGCAATTTCGAAGCAGTTAGCTACGGGGTTTCAGAGAAAACAAAATGGCCAAAAAATTAAAACAACAAGAAAAATAACTTTAAAATTCCCCAAATCATTGGTGCATGACCAAACATGGCAGAAACTCACCTAAGGTACATACATGCCCGCCAAGTTCGAAGTGTAGTTGCTGACAACATGAGACTAAAGTAAAATAATAACAATGTGATGATGATGATGATGATGATGATGATGACAGACAGACAGACAGACAGACAGACAGACAATCAGACAGACAGACAGACAGATAGATAGATAGATAGATAGATAGATAGATAGATAGAGCAGATGCATACGGGTGATCAAGAAGGATTCATGGTAGAAAATATGGTTCAAAACATGAACAGTCGCGCAACCTTCATCGCGTGATGCATGTTGCTGGGCTGAGTTAACAACCTTATCTGGGGCTCTGTTCGCGACAAGCAGCGAGAGCACGCCGAGTAAAGCTTTTGACTCAGTGTATGTTTTTAGCTTAACCTGATGGGCATCCACTCACACTTCCGTCCGAGAACTTGCATAAACGCGCAACATAATCCTTTCCTCGTTGAACCGGCCAATCAGGATGGCCTCGAAGATGATTTCACTTCCTAATCAAGTGCCAATATGAGGTATTCATAAGTAACTGTGGTCATGTGCTGCCCTCTATCCTGCAACAAAAAACTTGACAGGATGGAGGGCATATTCATGTATTTAGTAAGCCAAAATGTGTTTTGTACTAAAAATAGCAACCTGAGAAAGCAAAAGCATAAGAAAAGTCATTCATGTGGTTCAAACATGAGCAGCTGATGAAACTATTCAGAATTTTTCATTTGTTTACCAGAAAAAGCATAATTTTCAAATCTTTCAGTAACAAAATTGATGAAAGTGCCCTTAACATGGTGGCGGCATAGTACATGTGTGTGTGTGTGTGTGTGTGTTGTAGTCTTATTGTATCGGCAATATGACTTCTCTGTGACAGGTTCTAAGGCTACGAAAGGGTACAAAATTTGATCAAAATACATGCACACGACTTCCAGATATTTGCTTCAGCAATGGCTGACAGCTCAGAAATGAAATGGACATATTGGATTAACATGCCCCTATAATTAGGGCTGAATAATACAATAATGGGGATTTATATCTGTGGAAAGAGGATACATAAAGGTAAGAGATCATAACACATCTTTTGTACCACTTTTTTTAAGTTTCTCATTTGTATGTGATACCAGTTAAAAACATGGCCGCCATGTTGAATTTTGTCTGTCTTTGTGACGTCACAGCCTCACGCTTAGGTTGGAACCAAGGCTTGCTGGTAGCCAATTAATCTCATTCATGTCTCAGCATTTCGACCGCTGTGTGTCTGTGTAAAAGCCCGAATGTAGAGTGGCAGACTTTCCGATTATTGATGCTCATGAACGTTTTTTCCACTTTTCCCAGCTCCTTGAAGTGATTTAATTTAATTTCTCGTACTTCTGTTGTCCACTCTACATTCGTTGTTCATACAACAAGTGAGTGATTTCCCTGAAAACCCAACTTGTAAAAACCCCATCTTTTGCACATTGCTTCCAAAAACAGTCACTGGGTACACGAAACGCACTGTCTTAACTCGTGCAAGGGAAGGACGGAACGTTGAAAGGAGTACGATGAATAATTAAGTTGCAAAATTGCAGTTCTGAGTCACGCTTCAAAATTGAATTTGCTATCAATCACTGCATACTGTCTTCCTGTATTTCAAAGGAAAAGATATGGATGATAACGCAGAGTTAAAAGTACCCGAGAACCAGTTAGACTTCACAATATAAAATTAAATTACAAAACACGAGAATTTTAACTCGCCTGTTATGATCACAACCTTGTCCTTGAACGCATCCATCACCTGAGATAAGCTTGGATTTGATGCACGTGCGCTGTCCAGGTGATCTGGTTTCGTTGTCAATGAATCTTTGTTATGCTGCAAGAACAATTCGTGTTAGGCTTTGCTGTTCATCCGCTTTGCTTTAGTGATTTCGATGGAGGTCACATAAATTATACAGAAACGCGATGGTTAAGTACAGGGTGGCCTGATAATTTTAGCAGTATTGATCAGCGAGTATATTCAGGGGAAGTTTTGCTGTTCACCGGTTTTGCTTTGGATCATTTCGATGGAGGTCCAAAAGTTAGACTGAGACACTGGTCACAGGGCGACCAGATAATTTGCTTAATAATCAGCGATCATATCAAGCATGAGAACTGTTGCAAACCAAACCTGCAAAAATCATAAACACATACATGTTTAATTTGAAATACAGATATATTATGTGTTGTAAATAAATGTGCGTAAAAATGATTTTGAATAGAGATGTGTAAATAAAGTTGTTTCTTTATACAGACTCGTCTATCTTTCAACTAGATACGTGTCGATTTCTTATTCACATGATGACATCAGGTCTATATAGATTAACCTTCTACAATAAAAAGCTGAGTTAGAATCATATCTGTTTGTTGTTGCGGTACATATCTTTCTTATCTGTTTAAAGACAGATATTTTAAAATAGAAATATGTACGGAGCCCCAGAAGGGACATGAAGAAAAAAGGTTATTTCGTTTCCACGAAATAAATATTTCGTGGGAACGAAATAAAGATAAAAACCACTACATCAAGGGCACTATAGCACGGAGCCCCCAGAAGGGACATGAAGAAAAAAAGTTTTATTTCGTTCCCTCGAAATAAATAATTCGTGAGAACTAAATAAATATAAAAACCACTACATGAAGGGCATTGCAACACCATTGTTTGAATACTTGCTCAACTTAAAAAGTATTTTGAAGAGTATACAGGTTCTTGCAGCATAACAAAGTATAGCCTATCAATTACGAATCACAGAAACGAATTATGGCAATATTGTGAAACAGACTCAACAGACTCATGAAAAATTTATGTAATCAGCACTTTAAGTCATATACCCTTCTTCCTTTTCACCTGTATTGTCTTGTCATCGTAAATACCCTATCACCCCATCATTTGGCCAAAAAATGTTATTTTACCGGCAGCGGTTGGGTCGAAAATCGCCATTTATGTTCTATTTATGCGCATGCGGACTAACGCTACAACTGGGCGAGCCGAGGTTTGGGGGCCGAACTGACAATTTTGTAAACATTGGTTCACGGGGCACATTCACGGCAACGTGCACTTGTGCAAGCGTGCCTTCAAGGTTCCAGAAATTGTTGGTTTGTCGTATTAAATGTCTGAAACTCCTGTGCATCCATTTTCAAACATAATGTACCGTTTGTAGCCATTTAACATGACAAAATAGAAACTTAAAAGCAAAGCATCAACAGGCGAGACACTGATGCCATTGATGGGCCAATCGGTAAGTCTCTGTCACTCAGTTTCAGTGCGGCAATAAATGTGGCATGCGTGAACGAAGTAACCCATTTTCTTTCTTTCTTTCTTTCTTTCTTTCTTTCTTTCTTTCATATGCTTTATGTGAAGCGTTTAAAGCCTTATGGTCAAGTTTAAAGCTTAACATTTTTTCCAAAGCTTTATGGCACCGTTACGTTATAAAGCTTCAGGGAAAACTCTGCAATTGGATAAGATTCCTTGGATCACTGTGGTTTAGCCAAGTAATTCAGAAGGAAGGGATAATACATAGGCTGTCTGAGAAAGTTTTAAAATATCTATGTATATGTTGGTGTGTGTGTGTGTGTGTGTGTGTGTGTGTGTGTGTGTGTGTGTGTGTGTGTGTGTGTGTGTGTGTGTGTGTGTGTGTGTGTGTGTGTGTGTGTGCGAGTTCAGAAAATGTATAATGCAACATGAATTTCGACTTTGTTCCTTTGTTGGATGTCGCCCAGACTTCTGTAACATAGCTGCCAGCACAGTCATGGTCCTCCGACACTGTTGCCCAGTAATGGACCTGCTGCAACACATGTTATCAAAGTGTCCCTGCATGTTTTGGGTGGCTATTGCCCGGCCGGTGTGTTTTTTGACCGGCACCACAGGGCCGCCGAACAGATACGACCGGGACCCTACTGAAGTTAAAAGACCCTTTCTTCACTCCTGTCCAGCATTGCTTTGCGGCCTGGCTTTTTCCAACCACGCTCTGCCAGTCCCTCATTTACTTTTATAATATTCAGTAGAACTTTTGCTTTATAACGAATTAACTAGGAAAGGGTTAAGAAAGACTATAGTCTCTCAACTAAGTTACTATTTCTGCTAAAACAACATGCAGCAGCTCAACTTTCATGTGATGCCAAATAGTTATGTCAGTGTGCCAACAGAATTTCTTTCTTTCTCTCTTCTTTACCATCATGTTCCTCGGACACTATTACACTTAGAAACTCCAAACGTGGTATAATTATAGATCCATACATAAAGTCGCATATTTTTAAAAAGACGGTTGAATGCAATGAAAATTATGCAAATTAAGGGCATTTGACATTTTAAATCTTGAATATCTTCAAAACTATTATCGGTACAGATGCCACTCTAACTTCAATATATAGGTTTGTGTTGTAGGCACATCTAATGAACCACAAACAAAAGTTGCATAATTTATGCTAATTAGGCGCACTTGGGAAGTTTAAATGTTAAATATCTTCAAAATTATCATACGCAGAGGTGTCATTCTAACTTTAATTCATATATTTGTGCTATCCAGTTAACCACGAACAAAAGTTGTAGAATTGGGATTCATACCTATTACGAGGACTTGACAAAATTGAATCTTAAGTGTCCATCTGCAAAAGTATTATGCACAGATGTGCCTTTCCGACTTCACAGCCTTAGTTTGTTCATCAAGTTTTTTGAGAGCCAAGGTCTCAGACGGCACAAAACCAGAATCCCTGAACAGTGTTTGGCCTTATTAGTGCGGTTGAAATAATACAAATTAGGAGCAACAATAGCAGACTTGTCCAGACTTGTGATAGACCAAACGCAAACAAGCCACTGATCTTTCGTCAGCAGCTAACTATGTGCATATGCACTATATTTTTCACACTCAATACTTTGATGCTACAATATGGTGACCATTTTGTCATCAGTCCATGCTGTAATGTCGCCAGTGATCCATAAATGCATCAAAGTTGCAATAAAAAGTGCACTAGAATTAGCTAGAGTGTTGCCTCCAAAACAGGCCAAGTTCCCTGTTATCTATAAACGGAGCTTAGGTCTTCATCGGAGGCAAGTTAAAGTCTCACTACGTGACCAAATCTTGTTTGTTTGCTGACACTTGACATTCAGTTATATAAAGAATTCTTTCTTTCTACCTGGCATTTCCATTTTACTTGCAGATTTTCTCATGCCAAGAGCCTTATTTTGCTACGGGTTTTGCTTAAATTTCATGTTTTCTGTCATTTACCGTCTCCAAATTCAATTTGAAAGCACAAGGCAACAACTTCCTTCTGTTGGCACACACACACTGAGTTGCTTTTGAAATAAATCTTCTTTTCTAATTCCTGTAAACATGTTCTATACATGTAAATATTTATGGCCGCGGATATCCATATTAATCAAGGACTTGCCAGTGGTCTTTTTGACTTGACAATTGGCAATGTAAATTATGGCAGATTAACTCCAGAAATCTATAAAAAAAAGTCTGATTTCTCTTCTGATTCAGACATCGCTACTTTGTCAAAAACATTTCTTTCTGACTCAACATCAAATGACGACTTCATTTTACCAGGCTGCCCCGGCATGATACGGAAGACCCGCCCAAATGCTATTGGTGGTGGTGTGGCACTTTATGTTTCAGAAGCACTTACGGTTTCACATAGTCCTGATCTTGAAGTCCATGATGTTGAAATTTTATGCTCTGAAATAAGACTCCATGACAATAAACTCTCACTTGGTATTGCGTATCATCCCCTAACTCTAACATTTCCTTTAGAGTCAAACTGCAGGAAAGTCTTCATCTTGCAAAAAGATCAGGTTATAACACAGTTTACGGTATTAAATTAAAACACTTCTGTGAATTAAATGTACTTGACACAGAAATAAACGAACCCGCTCTAATTGCACCAACAACTTCTTACTCAGATCAAGTTTTTTCCAGCATGTCTTCCTTTGTGAAAAATTCTTGCCTTTTACCACCTATAGCCAATGGTGATATTACCGTTGGAGCAATTGACTAACTGTTTCGGCGTAAAAAGGATATGCCCTATCCCAGAGACATATTGGAATATGAAAAAGCCAATTTTGACAAATTTAGAACCAGACAAATTGAAACTAACATTTTGTGTCAGAAAATATTGATGAATACTGCACATTGTGGTCCAACAGCTTGCTAGAAGCTGCCAAATCATCCATTCCCAGTAAAACTATAACTGCAATCATTCCAAAAGCGAAGCATGGTGGCGAATAGTCAAGCAATTTGTGCTTGACATCAAACACCTATAGTTCCCTCATTATACTACGAGGAGCGTCACATAAACGACTGCTTCCCAAAAACTAAAATCTTTGACTTAATCTTTGTCAGCCAAAGCAATCTAAGTGAGCAAAACATCCCTATGCTTCTTCCTGTTATCCCTCCAACAAACAAGCTTGAGACCATAGATATTAACCACGATGATGTCCTTGATATCCTAATACGTCTTAATACCACAAAGGTTACTGGCCAGGACGGTGAAAGGAAGGAACAGAGTCTATTAATGCATCACCAACTAAATTATTCAATCTATCTCTTCACCTCAAAATATTTCCCAGTTTCCTTCTTCTTCTTCTTCTTCTTCTTCTTCTTCTTCTTCTTCTTCTTCTTCTTCTTCTTCTTCTTCTTCTTCTTCTTCTTCTTCTTCTTCTTCTATTGGAGACTGGCATCTAATGGGTTAGTCATATTTAATGCATTAAAACGTGACCATATGTTTGTTTCTCGCAAAAGGAATCCTGATTATCACCCTCCGCTGCATTTTCAAAATCACCATCTCTAAAATATTGACAATCATAAACATCTTGATATTGCACTGAGATGAAGTGACCACATTAATCAAATTGTCATCAATGCAATAAAGTCATTTAACATCATAAACACTGAGGCGCCATCTGATATAGAGTGACCACATTAATCAAATAGGAAAGGTCAGAATTAGCTCCAATGTGTATATTCTCCCAATACACAGCCGAATACATAAAGATTGGAGGGCTAGAGCTATGTATTTCCATTAGTTTGTATTTTAAAGCAACCTTAAATAAACTAGTCACTTTTGTAGCCGTGGTCATATGATTTTTGTAAGGTATCTAGTTATGCATCTAGATTTACTGTCTGAAATTTAGTGTTTCTATGTGCAATATTTTTCAAGTTATTAAGTTACAAATTACAATGTAAAGCAAGGGGAATTCATAACCCTAGCCCTCCGCTGACTACAGTGCCCTCTTTTAGGCAGTATTTGAACCGTCTGTTCTTGACCTTGCCTATTGTCATAAATGCAACAAAGCCGCTTAACGTCATGAATAGTGAGGCGCCATCTGGTATGGAGGGACCATATGAATCAAATTGTCATAAGTGCAACAAAGCCGCTTAAAATCATGAAGAGTTTACAGTACCAATTGGACAGAGAAACTCTTAAATTAATTTGCATTTCATATACAAGACATATTTTTGGGTAAAATTCCACTATCTGGGATGGCTGCACGCAAGCAAAAGCAAATAACTGGAAAATATTCAACTGGTGGCTCCCCACGTTGTGTCAGGTGCCATGTGTACCTCATAATCTGCAAAACGTAATGAGAGAACGGATTTAGTAACACCAGATGACGCAAGGAACAGTTCAGTGTACTTCAAATGTTCAAAACTACAAATCGATTAGCTCCTGACTACTTCAGTAATATTTCTGTTAACAATGAAAATCTGGACAGAAGACAAACAAGGCAATCCTCAATTCTAATACATTTTGGACACAGAACCTCTTCATACCAGAAATTCCAGAACGCTTTTGTAATCTAAAGAAAAACATTAAAACTGAAGTTCCTTGGTCATCAAAGCTGCCACACTCTACCTCTGAAGGAAATCGTTATCTTTCAGTCCTTAACGCGATATTAAGGATGGGCTGCTTCCAGCTGAATACTCATCTGTTTCAAATTGTTTTTGAGTCTTCTATTACAGTGTATAGAACTTGCATTTTAAAGGTTCTCTTAGAAAGTATGAAATTTAAGTTTGGTTCAGTTTAATTTTCACTACTGAGAGATATTCACAGTAATAAAAATAGGAACGCAGTTAAGTGAGGGGCATTTATACTAAAAGGGACAGTAACATACTGTTGTTCAAGGGGGCGTTAACACTCAAACACTCGTACTTGGGGTCGACTTGATAAGATTGAAAACATTAATAATTACATTATTTAAGATACATTCAAGTATAGATTACATATATACATATTTCATACTTTGGTTGCCATTCCAAATGGGGTCACAAACAGTGTGCAAGCACTGATCAAGTTCCAGTAGAAGTTGGAATGACATCTCTATCTATTATACTTTTGAAGATATTCAAGATTTAAAATTTCAAATACCCTTAATTTGCATGATTTTAAGCATCTTGATTCCCCTGCATAAAAAGGCCCAACTCCTTGTTTGGAGGTACCATCATGCCAACTTTGGAGTTTCTATGTAAAATAGTGTCAGCGAAAAGTGTCGGACAAATTCACTGGTAAAGAAAGAAAGAAAGAAAGAAAGAAAGAAAGAAAGAAAGAAAAAAGAAAGAAAGAAAGAAAGAAAGAAAGAAAGAAAGAAAGAAAGGAAGGAAGGAAGGAAGGAAGGAAGAAAGAAAGAAAGAAAGAAAGAAAGAAAGAAAGAAAGAAAGAAAGAAAGAAAGAAAGAAAGAAAGAAAGAAAGAAAGAAAGAAAGAAAGAAAAGAAAAACAATTTTAGGAAAAACAGACAAATGTGTGTTGACACACACACTTCAATTAATGAATATTCATATTGAGTGTAGTATTTACCATCGTCGGTAGGGGTATGTAGCCGCATCAATTTCATGTGATGTCACTGCATGAAAATATTCCCAATGTGACAAACGACCGAAGTATATTGTGTTGCAGAGTATACATCACAAAAGAAAAATAGAGGCGTTTCAAATCTTAAAACTTGAATATTATCAAAAATTACACTTAAATATGCATATAATTCTATCTAATTACACACAAAAACCTTTCTACAGTGATAGCACCTTTGGCAGTAGCAAAAAGTGTCCACTGTAGGGAGTTATCCTCTCTTGCGAGGGTCAGCCCTTTTGAGTAAAATGGAGGAGTATATTCATGTACATGTAGGAATAAACATTATTAGTACATAAATACACAATGTATACACATATTATTATAACCCGGGCAGAAATGCATACATGTGCTACATGAATGGCTTTTGTTCCTTAATTATCCACCAAAAAAAAAAAATCAAAGAACTAATCAGATGCTATCACCACAGTAGCCATGAAGAACATATTCTATCTCACTTGTTACAAGAAGAAAAAACACAGTACTCTTCCACTGCAGATTTCAGCAAACCACTGAGATACATTACCCTTACACACTAATTGTTTCACGCCCCAATCATGTGGTTAGTAAATCAACAAAATTGCCAGTATGGTGCTTGTTTACCGGAAGATCGTTATGTTCTGATGGGTCTAGCCAACACAGCGTTGTAGTATTTGTGATTGGAAGATTACGCTTTGCAGAGGAGGTCCAGTGATCTTTTGGAATTAAGTGCTGCCTCAAATTGCCCCAGGCCCAATGCTTCTCTGTATTGACATTGTCTGTTTATAATAACGTGAAGCCAGCAGCAACGTGATGGGAGGGATGCGTATTGTGGGCGAAATTCAGTGAATTTAGAATACATTAAAATTCATCAACTTTTGTTTGCGCGTTTATGGAAGTTGTTCTGCTCAATAATTCACACAACCCAGGGTTTTGTCCGTAAAACCATGTGTTTTGTTAGAATACCCTGAGTTTTGCTTACAAGTCCCAGGGGTTTGTAAACTACCCACAATAACAAAAAAAAACCAAATATCATATTTTCCAAATTTTGTTAAACAATATGCACAAAAACCTGGGTTTTATTACAAAATCCAGGGTTTGTTTTAGACCAAACCTTGGATTTTGTTGGCAAAAGCCCAGGGTTTTGCTTTGTTATCCAGTTTGTTCACAAAACTCACGGTTTTGTTTCATAACCCTGAGTTTTGTCATGATAACGCTGGGTTTTGCAGTTGTCGTGTTTCATAGTTTGCAAAACCTAGGGTTTTGTGGCATCACAAAACTAAGTATTCTGTAATAGCTTTAGTCGTCTTGATAATTTGCAAAACCCTGAGTTTTGTTGTGATAGCTCTGGGTATAACAGCTGCTTTGTTCAATAATTAACAAAACCCAAGATTTTCTAATTTACAGCAAAATAGGTCCTGAGGATACACCAGCCACTCACAACATGGCTTTCATTATGTGATTCGATGACCGAATGTGACAACGTAGACGGGTCATTCTGTTAATGTAGTAATTATAGCTGTATCAGTCAACAGCAAAATATGGACTGGACGATAGCCTTATCCATTTCACCCTGCTCAGCCCATAAAGTGCAATGAACTGCGCACTTTATACGGACTTCATTTGTTCCCAGCATACTTATGTGGAAGTGCTACGGATGGGAATGCACTCCAAATGCACTTCTCTCCTGCTTAGTGCACTTCCTGAGGACTTTTAGCAGTAATATTAATAGAGAATGCACTTTTAGTACTTATTTAGCAGGAGTGCACTTCAAATGCACTTTTTAAGGACAGTTAAGACACCAAAAACCTTTGCATGGCCGATTTTGAGATTTTAACGGTTTTTACAAGATGAATGTCCTTTCTATTAGTTGTCAAAATTTCAAGCTATTAATTAAAGTGGAAATATGAGAAAAACGCCAAAAAGCACATAGGCATGTGGACATGGCAACCTCCATGTGTCATTCTTTTGGTTTTGAGCCGCCAAACGGAACAATGGCACCCGTCAATCATACTTAACAGCTTGTCACCTGGCTGCGGGTAGCAACGGCCCATGGCAAAAGCAGAGTGGTATCAGGGTGGCAATGCTAAATGAGGCAGCATCTCGAAAGTATGTTTGTGAGCAGGAAAGAGATGCCAACATGCTAACATATCACAGCCTTAGTGGTTTACTTTATCGTTATCTTGCTTCTATTGCGTTCTAATGAATGGAGACTTTAAATGTTCATGAGGAGCGGGAAACGTCAGACGATGTCCCTTCAAACTTCAAAGGCCGTGCCGCGATGGATTACCCCAGTGGTCCTTCACACCAAAGACAGGCGGGGGACAACAACTGGCACCTTAATCAACAAAACCCACGTACAAAATAATATTTTATCGAAACCCAGGGATCAGGAAATAAAAGTGCAAATAAAGACACATCGAAATAAGCATAAATGTGAACAGCAGAGAAAGCACACAAAATAGCGTCACAAATCTCAGGTTGGAAAGAGAAATGAAACTCATTGAGGAAAGAACTGCAGAATAATGACAAGCCAACTAGGTAAAGTGTGCAGATAAGTTTAACAAGCTAAACTACATAAAACATACAGATATGAGTAAATACAATAAAATACTATCCCTAAAAACGGGATGAAGAGGTAGGGGGCAGAATACCAAACCCGCCATCCGTGCACTCACCACGAGCGGTCGTAGGCCGCCTCACCGAAGCAAGGCAACACAACTTTCGTTGCCAGGCTTGAGGTCACGGGGCCCGAAGGGCCGCCTCCATGATGTCACACTTTGAAACCAGACTGTCACTGTCGCCGTTTGACAGATCGCTGAATAATGTTGTTCGTACTTCAAAGGCTCTTTTATTCATGTGATTGGCCAAGAATTGATTGACAACCTCCCCAAATGTTAAAGGACGATGTTTACTGCGTTTTGTAGAAATGTCAGCTCAAGTGAAACAAATGGTATTGTTTCAGAGGCAAATGATCAACATCACAGGCCTTTGAAGCTTGTTTTCTCAGAAAGGATAATAGGACGAGAAACCCTACATAAGAATAGTTATGCCAAGAAAACGGCTTGGGGAAATTTAATCCGGTTAACGGCTTTTGATTCTGTAATGTCTGGACTGCAAAAACGGTTCAGCGATTGTCTAATTTTTGCTTCGTTATTATTCTATGAAATGAAGAAAATGAACATCCTGAAAATCAAAGGGAAAATTGAAACGTCAAACTTTGCGGATAGATAACAGAAAAACAAAAACAAACATGAAAAATCGCAGGACCGTTTTTTGTTGCCAATATGTCAGGATTGAGATCCAAGTGTAATTATGATTTTATCACAAATAATTAGTGACTTATATCGACATTTATGGGGTGGATGCTTTGCGGTCAACCTTCAATTGCTTATTCAACAATTAACATCACAGACACCCAAATACGGGACATATAAATTCTTTGGAGTATGACAAGTACACACATATATGATATGTTATCCAAACACAAATACATTTTTTGAGTAAGGATTGACCAAAGTGGGATTTATTTTTGGTGTCTTACCTGTCCTTAAAGTTTGCTAAAATGACTGAAACGATCATGCACCTCTGTGCACTTCCGTGACATGGACCTTTGTCAAGCACACCACACACTTGTTGTAAGGGCACCTGGCGATGAATCAGAAAATATCTCGGGACTCTCTGCAGATAATATAGTGTGCACAAATTGATGGGGATATTTACATATCAGAGTATATTAAAGAATATCATAAACGGTGGATCATAATACAACAGACTTTTAATGACTTCCCTGCTCGAGAAAAATAAAATTTGACGATTGATCACAATCCATGGATTAGGGACATCATAATTGTATTTGTGTCTTTCTGTCGAAAACCACTTCCCAGTAGTCATTATCCTATTCCGCAGTCCGAACTCGGTACTCTCCGTAAGCTAACCCGTCCCTGTCTAACTTATATACATAGAAGTACTATTGTCCATATTGCCCACGTTCCTCTGTAAAATTTTGTCATAGGCTGTATCAGCCCAAATAAATTAAAGGGTCTTCAGCGGATAACTACTCAACATGTTTCGGAGCCTTTTACCCTTACATGTCTCTCTGAGTAACGGCTCCTTGTCGAAGCTAGATATTCAGCAAAGACAACCCACATAATAATGAATAAATATGAACGTGGCAATTGATGAATTAGCTAAATACGTGAAGTTTTGCTTATAAATGCAGAGCTTCATATCAAAGAAGAACCCCTGTCAAACAAACCATAATTACCAAATTTGCATAGTACAGGTTCAGATAAGAACAATTTGACTTACCCCTGAACCAATATGTACCCTTTCTAGCTGGACAGCTTATCCTAGTTAAACCATCCGCCAATGTTTAACTGAAGTGGAAACAAGCTGGGGCAATATATTCAGTCCCAGTGATTGTAAAATAAACAGCTGCAGCTAGACCACCCGTATAAACCAAGGGAAATCCTAAGAAAGACTGCAACAATGTACATCCTGCACCAGAGATGTAAAACAAACTCCATGATGACACCTACTCCTCAAACAATTAAGCTCTATTTAACTGCCAACCCTGAGTCAATGTGTCAACTTAATGTGTCAGGTTTGTGACATTTGAGAAAATACTGTCAATTTTGAGTAATTTTTTAATATTGAGTAAAAGGGCTTTTACGCATATCAGAAAAGAATGACAGTCATTAGCATTTATGCCAAAAAGATGCTATCAAAACAGTTTTTCTTAACAGGATTTTAAGTACAATAAGGCAAACATGTAACTGTCGTAGGCTGCTTCTTGCTACCTGTAGCCCCTGGGGGTTTACCTAACAGAAAACATGTAAGCCTAAAATGTCTGATAGTGAATATTAAAACAGAAAGATGTCAAAAGATAAAGTTAAGTAGGAAAACAGACAAGTCTAAAAACTGTAAATTATTGTGGCCAAACTTTCTATTAATCTTTGGATATTAACAGTAGAATTATAGGGCAAGTGAGAAAAGAATGAAAGTCTTTTGTATTTATGTCAAGAGAATGCAATGAAAATTTTAACCAGATATCAAGTACAATTAGGCAAGCTTGTAACTGTCGTAGGCTGCTTCTTGCTACCTGTAGCCCCTGGGGGTTTACCTAACAGAAAACACGCTACCCTAAAATGTCTGAAAGGTGAACATTTAAACATAATGATGTCAAAAGATAGAATTAAGTAGCAAAACATGCAAGTCTAAAATCTCTAAAATTATTGAACCCAAACCTTCTAACCATCTCGGGATATTTACTTAGATGCAAAGTCCTGAAATTTAGAACAAATACGACCAAATCTCAAAATCTGTGACAAAAATGTATTATATCCAATAGTATCCAAAATATCACTGTCCGGAAAGGATAATTAACTACTTCAAAGTTAAACTCATCTATTTTGTGATAGACTTTAATACAAAACCTGTCATTAGTGACCTGAATATACAAGTCCAAAAACACATCTCTAAAACCATCTGAATTGTTACCCTCCAAAGGGATATCTTTTGGGTAAATTTCTTTAGCAATTTGTAATGTAAACAAAGATGAAAGATAAAATTGAACAAAATGCATTATTACAGGGTGCTAATTCATTTATCTTCGTTCAGTGTACCCGCATGACTAAGCTGGTTTGGGAGCAAGGCAATAGACCGGTTCACATATAAAAACAACTGAAAGCAAATATAGCCTCATCGTGTCATAGAACTCAATTTTAGACTATGCGCGTGGTAACTCAATTTTAGACTATGCGCGTGATAACCAATAACGATGTTAATGATCACACAAATTGAACCACTTGTAGGTTGGCGCTACTTTTAAGTTGAGTAGCCTACCAAGTAACAGCTGTCATGATTTGTAGGTTACAAAACCCTCCCAGGTATTGCACTTTTTTCAAAACCATGGGATTTGTGACGTCACAAACCCGAAGTCCTGCAATCTCACAAAACCCAGGGTTTTGTTTTGCTGTTTCAAAATTTACAAAACTCAGGGTGTTTGTGGACAAAAAAACCATGGGTATTAGTTTCATAAAGCTACCTCTCTACAACCATTGAAAAGACCTCCATGTCTGGCCAGATCGCCAGCAGAATTGAGTTGGATATTCACTCAATTGTTTTGAAGACCTAACGATTCTGGTGGCGCCTCCATTGTGTTCCTGTGGATCCTTGGGGGTGACTTTTGGTGAGCATGCTCCCCTATTCTTCCTCCTCGGGTGCCATTTCTGGCATGGTCTAAACAGTTGGGAACTCCGTGACTTTCATCCGGAGATGTTGTTCTAAGGCTGTGTGCACTACCTCTACTGCGAATTTGTTTTTTAAGCTGTCCTTGTCTCTTCTGAGATAAGGTGGCATATATATGACCTACGGATTCCCGAGAGGATTGTAAAAGTAGGGCTGGTTTTGGCTCGAAACCAATTTTACCAACATGGCGTCTGGCAGGTGAAATTGCAAACAGAGGCAGACCTGGCAGGTCAAATTGCAGACAGAGGGAGGACAGTGGCAGTCAGGTAGCCACTGTTTGCCCATCGGAAGTTACGCCCGGATCCCCTGAACATAGTGGAGGTGCCACCGGGACCGTTAGGTCTTAAGAACAATCGAGTGAGTACCCAACTCAATGGTGTAGGTGAATCTCTTTGCTGTCATTGTTGGGTTTGGAATTAATGAATATGGATCATGTTTTTCTGTACTATTTTATGGCCAGACACTGAAATTCCGGCGATGGTGGTCGAGAGGTAAATATATGTAGGTCTACTAATACCAAAATTACTCAAAATTTCACGTTTTGGTGTGCTATTTAACAGTGTTACAAAACCCAAGGTTTTCTGGAAAAACCGACGGTTTGTGAACAAAACCATGAGTTTTGGTTTTGTTCCAAAAATAATGAAACCGAGGGTTTTGTGATCAAAACTCAGAGTTTTGCTTTTAAACTGTCGGTTTCGTGCTGAAAATCTCAGGTTTTGCTGCAAAACCTAGTGTATTGTACCTAATAATCAGTAAATTATCAAGATCAATATCCAAATTCAGCTCAATTTCGAATCCGTCCGAATATGACAATTAAACATGACCAATTACATACACGCTCTAGAGATAGATCTACCCCAGACATAAATATAGTATGGAGGAAAAATCTCTCTCCTGACTTGAGACAGGTACTAACTAAAAGTTAATTGTAGCTGTAATCAATTTGATGCATGCAACTATCAACTTTAAGAAGTATCTTGCTCCACACATATACCATTATAATTGCTGAGTAAAATTAATATAGCTATAACAGGCCAAAACGTGAAAATTTTAGTAAACCGTGAGTTTTGTTCATAAAACCCGGGGTTTTGTCCAAAATCGTATCAAAATTCAATAACAAAGCAAAACCCAGGGTTTTGCTGACGAAACCCCAGTTTTGTGATAAAACCTACGGTCGAGTTAACATAACTCTGGGTTTTTGATTCACGGAACCCAAGGTTTTGGGAACGAAACTCAGGGTTTTCTGAATAATTGAACAGTACAACTTCTATTGTTGTTGGATCTGCCTGTGGCACAATCCTACACATTTAACTGAGAATGGCATCTGTATCTGCAATAGTTTGAAGAAATGGAAGATTTGGTTTGCCTGCAAGTTCCAAAATTTTGAAAATATCAGTTATTCAAAATCAAAGTATGCATTTCAATGATAGGCTATATATAGCCAAGCAAAGATTTGGATTTCTAGCTATAAATGTCTCCGAGAAAAGATTCGAACAAAATTCAGATGGAAAGAAAGAGACTTAAAAAGAAGATTTTCTTCATAACAAATCCGTTTGTGTGCCTTCAAAACTTGCATATATCAAAATGACATAATATTTTCATCCTACTTGTGTGGTCTTGTACTTCAAATATTTACATTGATTTTGATTGAAAGTTCTCCATATAATAGCTTTGATAACAATCAATGTTTGAATTTTGTGTACCAGCATAACTTACATAAATCAAAATTCCACAGCTTATTTCATTTATTGAATGTACCTATTGCAAAAACATAAAAACTGGAATTGAAACGACATCTCTATCTATAATAGTTTTTAAAATATTTAAACTTTTAGGATTCGTAAATTTTACCTAATTAGCCTAGAAAATACGTAACAACTTTTTTCATTGCTCATATCATAGGACGTGTTTATAGCACAAACCTATGAATTGAACTTGAAATGGTATTTCTGTCTATGACAGTTTTGAAGATATTAGGATGCACCTTTAAGTTCCCATAATTTGCATACATGTGAATCCAAATTCTACAATTTTTGTTTGTGTTTTTCATTGGATGCACCTATAGCAAAACCCTATGAATTGAAATTAGAATGACACCCCTTGCCTATAACAATTTGAGGATTTCCAACATTTAAACTTTTCAAGTGCCTCTAATCAGCATTAATTATAATCCTACAACTTTTGGTTGTGTTTCATTAGATGCACCTGCAACAAAACATGTGAATTGAAGTGGAAATGGCACTTCTACACATAATAATTTTGGAGACATTCAAGATTCAATATTTTTACATGCCCTCAATTAGCACAAAATAAAATTCTACTTATGTGTTATTCACTGGATGCAGGTATGTTACAAACCTGCAGAATGGAGTTAGAATGCCACCTCCATCTATAACAATAAAGATATTCAAGATTTTAATTGTTCAGGTGTCCCTAATAAACTCTCGTTCGCTGCTTATTGGGTGCGCTTAGACCACAAATCTTTGATTTTAAGTTGGAATGCACTTCTTCATATGACAGTTTTGCTTTGTGCCCATCGGCCTAATCTGTAGTAAAGCATAATAGAACGTGCGAATGACACCAGTATTTTAAATGTTGCGTTCATGCACATGACCTGATTTGAAGAAAGAATTAATTTTGCATGAGAATTAAAGTTGAATTGACTTTCATCTGTGTAAGATTTTTGAAGATCTTACAAGTGTACAACTTTTGCTTTAAGTTTATTGGATGCACCTACAGCATGAACTTGTCAATGGAAGTTGGTATGGCACCTCTAGCTGTGTAAGTGTTGATGTTCGACATCTTAACTTGTCAAATGGCCTAATTAGCAAAACTTAAATTTGTTTAGTTTGTGGTTTATTGGATGAGCCTATAGCACATACCTCCCAGTTTAAAATGGAATGACATCTCTACCTTTAATACTTCAATAGATGTTTAACATTTAATTTGATGAAGTGTCTGTATTTTAGAGCCTGACCGATCCTTGGTTTTCGATACTGACATCTCTGTATCGGCAGAGTTTACCAAGTCCGATACCGAGAAACGTTCGGGCACGGTTTATAGGGTAAACAAGTACAAACAAAAAACAAACAAATAAAGACGCAAACGTAGCTTAATATGTGAATTGCAAAACTTCTTTACACATAGGATTTAGTGTATTGTTGCTTAATTGTGCCGTGCACCACCTGTAAGAGCAGGAGGTCACGTGAAGACCTGCCACACGTTGTCGTTGCCCTGAAAATAAATCACAGTGTGAAGACGTTGCATAGGGAATCCCAACGTCAGAAGCTTATACAAACCAATCCCGAACCGATCCTGAATCTTGTGAAACGGTAATATAGGATTCGATGGTCCGGATTTGGTCAGGCTCTACTATATTTAGCATAAATTAAAATTCTCAGTCACTGTGGTTCATTGGATGCGCTTACGGTCCAAGCCTGTGAAAAGAAAATTGGAAAGGCACCTCTATCTATGAAAGTTTTGAAGATAACCAACATTCAAACTTATAAATTACCCTAATCAGCATGAACTAAGATTCTGCACTTTTTATTTGTGGTTCATTGGGCGTGCCTACATCACACACCTGTGAACAGAATTTGGAATTGCACCTGTGGCTCTTTCAGTTTTGAAGATAGTCGACCGTAAGGTTTTTTATAAATGTCCCGAATTCTAACTTTTGCTTGTGGTATATTCGTTGTAACGCAATCCTATGAATTGAAGTTGGATCAAGACTTTTTCCTGTAATAGTTTTGAAGGTATTCAACGTTTAAACTTTTCAAATGCCCTAACTAGGATGAATTTAAAATTCTACGACTTGTGTTTGTCATTCATTAGATGCTCCTATAGGACAAATCTAGCAATTGCACTTCAAATCGTTAATCTAGTTATTATGGTTCTGGAGACATGTAAGACAAAAATTGTAATATAAATGTCCGTAATTCGCGTAATTTTGAACATGTTGACTATTCCAAACCATGTACACTATTTCACTGTTATATAAATTATTTTGCTGAATGTGGTATTTCTAGTGTTGTGGTGTCCAAGAGATGCTGCGGAAAAATCTGTGTGTAAAGAGGAAAGATGGAAGAAGGAAGAAGAAAAAAGAGTAATTCTTGAAAAACAGAATATCTGTGTAAAAAAAAAAATTAAAAAATAAAGAACTCGTCGAAAAACTGCATTGCTGTGTCAGCACACAGACATAATAAAGTACTGCTAAAGCAATATGCATGTGTTAGCAAAACAGACATAAGGAACGAATTTTAAGAAAAACAGAATATGTGTTTGCATTCAGACATAATTGTATAGAATACTATGAGTCTATCAAAGTATAGCGAATTTGGGTGATGTGGTTCCACATTGCCCAAGCCTAAAGTTTCATAACTGAACATGTAAATTTCTTATGATTGCCATAACTGAGAAATTTTGCCCAGATTCACTTCAAAATTAGTAGGGGTGAACCATTGATAGATCTCTAGCAAAATTGTGCAAAATTGCCACGCTTCTACGTTTTATTATATTTAAATGAATTGTTTCGTTGATTGTGTTGGGAAAAAAATAAAATCTTGTCCATGAGCACTTGGCCAATTGCTTTAATATTGCATGAAAGCATTTCTGGAACCCCTAAACTTTAATGTCTTTGAGAGGTGGTGCTGCATTTTTTGTTCTTTTTCATGAACTTCGTATTTGGGGTGTTTGTTTGTTTGTTTGTTTGTTTGTTTTGGGGGGTTTTTTTTGGTTTTTGTTTTTTGTTTTTTTGGAGGGGAATGTTTGTTTGTTTGTTTGTTTTGTTTCGTTTTGTTTTTTTACTTGTTCCAAACTCCAAGCTTGATTCTCTTTAAGTTTCTGAAATTCTGAATTATTGGCATTGTTGACCTTAAGAGATCTTCAAAGGTCAAACTAACATAGCTAGCTTATACATTGATAAAGATTGAATCCATGGATCCTAGGCCAACACATGAAATGTTTACTAATTTAGGTATTAGCAAGTATACGCACCTCTTGACCACCATTGCCAAGACCTCCATGTCTGGCCAAATTGCCCAACATAATTGAGAAATGTATTCACTCAATTTTTCCCAAAAACCTGAGGGTCCCAGTGGCACCATCTCTTGGTTCCTAGTAACCCAGTGGTGAATCGTGGTGAGTATGCTCCCTTGTATTTTTTACCTTGCTTGATGATTGGCCAGTTGACATCACATGTGAGAAGGAAGCAGGGCTTCCACCTGGACAAAACCCAGAGGGTGACAAAAGCCGCAGCATGGAGATGCCCTGAGGGGACAAGAGAAGTCTGAGGACAAGTATGAGGCACTTATGCAAAGGAGTCTGCTATGCCATCAAAGGTGGAGATGCCCTCCTCAAGCACTATCAAGTTGCACAAGTAGTGCTCAGCAAAAGTTGCAGATGCTCGCCAGTGGCAGGCCCTTAGGATAACAACAACAGCCACATTCCTTAGGGCATGCCAGGGGGCATGAAAGGCTTGCACCTCATGAGCTCTAGCCAAGACTGCTCTAAGGCCATAGGCCTACCCAAAGCATTCTCACAGGCATCCAGCATTGTCTCCTTAATCTACAAGGAGATTGTGTTTTGGCACACTTGCTCCTTGAAAGGGTTACTGAGGGGCTAAAAAGGGGGTGGACCTCTAACCCCTGACACCGTCCATGTGAGCGAGGTACCAACATAGCATTTTCACTCAGCACAGGGCTCTTTTCTCTGTGGGAAGAGCCATGTCCATAGCACACAGGAAGAAACCCTTAAAGGCTGTAGAAGGACCTTAAGCCACTTGTTTCTTTGCACGGAAGCCCAAGTGAAGCCTCAGGGTCACCTAGGAGTGGTCAGGTGACCATCGAATCAGTCAATGGCTGATTGGGACCTCGCAATGGTTCTCGATATGCTACCTAGGACTTTACACTGGTTCAGCAGGAAGTGGGCAATGTATGCAATGTGCAGAGACCATGAATAGCACCAGTCCAAAAACACTTTCTAACAAGCCAAGTAAACTTAGATGAGAGGATCAAAACACCCCTCTGGCAATTCTTTCTGCAATCAATTCCCAGAAACCTCTGTCGTGGATGTGCTGTGTGACAACCACTATGCCTGGAGGTTGAGCACTTGAGGGTTCCTCTGGAACACACTCATCACTTGTACCAGAAGTTTCGGTCATGCTGGTAATGTAGTGGAGGCTTGATGCTTCATTCCAAAGGGTCCAAAGACCAATCTGACCTCGGCCGCCAGGGTGCAACCTGGATCAAATTGCAGTCATGGGACAGAACCTTTCACAGGGCCCTTGGGAGAATCTGAAAGGTGGAAAGGCATATGCCCAAAAGTTGCTGCAGTCCATGGCTAGAGCATCCACCACTAGGGCCTGGGAATCTGGGAGAGGTGATACACAAACCCCAAGTTTTGCATTTACACTTGTCATGAACATATCCACCTGGGTCACATGGCCTGAAAGACCGGTGGGTGGAGCGACCATTGTGTCCCTACAGATCTCTTCTTGAGAGTTGGTCTGCCAGGACATTTTGTAGTCCCAAGATATGCCTTGCTGACTGCAGACATTGTGTCTGGAGCACCACACATGATGTGTTCCACCAGCTTTGTCAGCTTCCGTGAGCAGGATCCACCTTGCTGGTTGAGGTAGGCTATCACAGTCCTGTTTTTGCACATTATGAGGATGTGTCTGTGCTCCACAAGATCATGGAAGTGGAGGGACACTAAGCATATCACCTCCAGTTCCAACCAGTTTATGTGATGAAATGCCAGAAGAGTCTGTGTACATGGCGAGTTGTGCCTGAAAGAGCAACAATGTCTGTCCTGACATGATGTTCTCCCAGGTGGTCCACCAAAGGAGGGGCTGGTGGTCCTCTTGGAGGACTGGCATCAGGGCTTGGTAGCCTTGGTCCCTCAACCATCTGTCCCACAGGGAGTGCTGCAAGGGATGACAGTGAAGACAAACCAGGTTGTAGCCACCTGAGTGTGCGAGTGAGCCTCAGTGGTTCGTCTGTGCTTCTCTAGTGAAGTCATGATAGAAGATTTGATGGAGTCAGAGTCCAAAGTTGTTTGGCTGCAAGAACTTACTACCTACATCTAGCTTTGTCACTACTCTTCTGGCCCTGCTTATAGAGCAGCTACTTGTCCTCTTTCCAATCAACACAGAACCGGCATATTTTCTCACAAGAGCAAACATGGTTGAGTTGCTGGCGACAACCAATGCAGTGCTAATGGTCATCCCAGGCAGCCATAAAGTGGTTTCATGAACCCCTCTTCTTATCCTTACCTAACAAGGGTGAAGGAGAAGTGATGACTGGATCAACACTAACAGCATGGTGCTCAGCAGCAATTGCCTGGTGAGCACTGATTTCCTGACTTAGGCAATCTGATTGATAAGACGCAATGTTCAATCTCGGTTTCAAGTCAAATTGACCTGCTCTACTTCCACATTGTGGCAGGTATCTGTAGCTCAGATATAAGCTATCCTAGCCTCTGAAAAGTCATGGACAGCTCAGAAAAGATTTTTGCAGTAGGTAACCTGCATAAAGCACTAGAACAGTATTTGTAAACAAAAGTTCATACCGCTTCCAAATCTATTTGACCATGCCATATAGGCAACCAAGTAGGAGGGAAGGACTAAGGAGCATGCACACCATGAGTCACCACTCCGTCCACAATGAATCAAGAGATGGCACAACCAGGACCGTCAGGTTTTTGGAAACAATCTTGTGAGTAACCCAACTCAATACATGGAATTCAGGTCGCATACAGTGCGTAAAAATCCTTACAGAAAGGTGCAGCATGCACGGCGTTGTGGGTAGGATATGTTGACAACTTGAATATGTATTGTGCGTGGCCATATGTTTACTACAGTGATTTCACTGAACAAATGCTCCATCCTACTTTTTAGTCACAATGTCGGCATGGCGATATGAAGGAAATGATGTAAAAATACCTACTTCAGCAGATTGTTTTCATGATTTTCCTATAAATGACTCGATAAAGAGAAGAAAAACGATTTCCGTGGGTGCATAGAAAAAGACGGGATTCGGCCGACTTGAGAGGGAGCTCGATGCGGCCGAGTATGGCTGACTTGAGGGGGCAAGCGTTAAACAGTATCTGAAAGACAGGTGTATCCTCGACGGGAGAAAAAGTCAGAGTTGGTTGACAGCTGTCAATGCAGGGTCACTCTTAGTCGATCCGCACGCCCTCACTAGACGAGCCAGCAAACTAATAGTTGCCCGCAGCGGTTACCGCGTCATCTCTTGGCTTGCCAGTTTTTTTACGGCACACAATCTGAATTCCACGTTTTGTGTCGGGTGATTTGGCCAGACACTGAGGTCTTGGCAATGGTGGTTGGTAGGTAACGTTATGTAACTAATGGTTAATATCAAATATTCATGGGAAAGTACCTGTAGGTTGGGTTTTGTGTGTGTGTACATGTGTGCGTGACCTTGAAATGTGAAACTGACTATTGGTATACATCTTGGTGATGACTGATCCTGACACTTTTTCATTGAAGAATGCTGACTGCAGAGCTGTGTGTTAAGACTTTGACACTAAAAACAGTGACGATGGTCTTGAAATACTGAAGGTAACAGGACCACTTCTGTTATCTTTGCTATGCAGCTAAGACAAGCGAAGTAAAGGATTCAAGTCTTCTTGGTTTGTTGGCGGAGGGGGGGTCTTTGTTTCTTTTGTTTGTTTGTCATTGTTAATTTTAATCTTTTTGAAAACAATTTCAGATTTGAAAACTATCTGGATGTAGTGACAGTAGCAGCACATAGGAAAGCACTAACCCGCTTGAGAACCAGCAGCCACAAACTGGTAATTGAGACTGGAAGGTATTCCAGACCCAAAAATGATGTACGTAACAGAGTATGCTCACTATGTAAGACTGTTGAAGATAGATTCCAGTTCCTAATTCAATGTTCTAGGTATAAGACTGAAAGGAATGAGCTTTATACTCATGTGAGGGCTGTTTGTCCTAATTTCAGTGCCTTACATGACCAGGACAAAGTCCAGTATTTGCTAACAGCTGAGGGTGAATTTGTTAAACAAACAGCAAAATTTTGTTTCCGAGCTCTGCATAAGCATGAGTCTAGTTAATATCTATAAGGCAGAATCTAATGCCATAATGTCACATGCCCATACATCGCAGCTAATGATGCTTTTGTCACCATGGTGGTTTGGAAAGGATGTCTTTTTTTCTTTTTCTTTCTTTCTTTCTCTCTCTCTCTAAAATTATTAGGTAATGGTAGGACATTTCAACTTAAGTATATATTTATAGGTGCTATTTTTACATCAATTGATCTCTTGGCTACAGATGGAACTACTGTATGCTTTGGCCCAGATTGGGCATTTATGCAATAAAGTATTATTATTATTATTATTATCATCATCATCATCATCATCATCATCATCATCATCATCATCATAATTATTATTATTATTTGTATATAGTTAAGCAGGACAAAAGCGCGCGCGCATGTGTGTATGTGCGTGCGTGCATGCGTGTGTCCCATGTCGCCGTACAATGTGAATGCGGGCCTCCTTTGTCCTAACCGGCTCCTGGTCTGTCAAGTCACAAGGTACGCTACGGTACAGTATAGCCTCGGAGAAGTCCTTCCCTCAGGCTGTTTTGTCCCGAAACCGCAACCAAAATTAAATTTCATTTTGTAATATGGATGCGCCATAGGCGCAGACCTTGTATCATATATATCTTGGCTATAGCAGAAACACACCAGCCGAACACCTCTGTAAGTTTAACACCTTTTCTCTCACCCTAGTTTCTTTCGGAATACCGTATTAACCTCTCAAGGTGGAACACTTTTCTTTGGTCCAAAGGACGCTCAGATTCAAAAGTTACGTTTCACTGCAATTGTGTTCTTATAATTTCAGATCTCCTATTGCGTGTTTTTTTTTCTTTTTTGAATTATTATTTGATGATTCTGTTGCATAGTGTATTTTGATGTGTATCTTATGTTCCTTGTTTCACGACAGTTTTAACTGATGATGATGATGATGATGATGATGATGATGATGATGATGATGATGATGATGATGATGATGATGATGATGATGATGATGATGATGATGATGATGATGATGATGATGATGATGATGATGATGATGATGATGATGATGATGATGATGACTGGTAAAGAAATCTGTGGTAAAACAAACTTATATCTTCTTGGAAAATGGGGGGCATATTTTAACATTAATCTCAATACAGAGTGCTCGGGCTGTTTTTATGCTTTTGGCATATATATATGAAACATGACAAATTTATGTCAGTGTGACAGAATGCGTCGTGTGGTAAAAGTATGTCACAATATCAGTTATTCAGGGCACTGTTCATTGACGGATGTTTGCATTTGTACGTCTGGAATAATGATCACTGGGGGCAGCACCTTTTGGTTGGCCGCTCAACGGTGTCTTTGGTGGCCATCCCCATGTGTTGAGTGACTTGAGTTTATGAATCCTTCGATCAAACGTCAGCCAGTCGATACATTTTTAAAATTATTGAGAAATGAAAATGATAGTATTTGGGGGGATGTTTGTTTGTTTGTTTGTTTGTTTTTTGCTTGTTTTTTTCTTTTTTGCATTTGTTTTGTTTTGTTTTGTTTTGTTTTGTTTTGTTTTTGTTTTTGTTTTGGGTTTTTTTTTTCGGGGGGTGTGTGAGGTTTTTGGCGGTTTTTTGTTCGTTTCTTATTGGATTGGTGGGGGGCGTTCATGAGACAAGCAAGTTTGGGCCGAAACAGAAACTCAGGATACATATGTACACACATTATAATTGCATTATAATTTTCCTATTTTTTTCCCTCAAATTTGATAATACAGTAATCATGTGATGCGTCAAATGCGAAAAAAAAAATATATATATATACTTTGCAGCAAATCTGTCTGTGCCAACGAAGGAGAATTGTAGGTGTAATGTACGAAATTCATATGCCCATCATTTTCCACAGTTTGCAGAGCTACAGATCTTTAACTTGTGATCAGTATTCACTCGATACATTTTAAATCCTTGAGCTCGGGTCTTCGTCCGAGGTACTGTAGATAAACAGAGGTAGCGATTTTTCAGGTATCAAAAAATAATTTATTCAGTCAATATGCAGGTATGCGGAATTCAACTTTCAAAAAAACAAAATCAAACAAGACAAACAACAACAACAAAAAACCATGTTCGGTATTGCAGGCACGAACAATATTTGGTGACAGGGAGATTTGGCCGCTATCATACGAGCCATCCGAAATTAATCAGTAAACTATTAATAATACAGATAGCTCTCAATAAAATTCAGTAGCGAGGAAAACCAAACTTATGCTTGATCTCACATTTTCTCTTATATTCAGAAGGAAACCAGATAGCAGATCAACAGACAGAGTTTAAAACATATATAGCAATTCTTTTTATAGCATTCAGTTTCATACTTGTCCAAGTAGCACATATACGTTGAATAACGTGTTTACTTTTTTTATCTTTTACTATGGCAGTTGTATACCGTAAAATGTGACTTGGGTGATGTCTGATGCATTGTTTCAAATACAAGCGAGAAGAATGTGTTATAGTGTATCCTCTTTTAATATAATTCTGTATAGCTGACAATCTTCCAAATCCTGAGATTCCCGATAAAAGTGCCTGCGAAACATGCCTGATGGTTTCCCGCTGATGACCCGTTTATAAATTCATTTGGCTGTTGAAGTATTGAATTTTCAAAATTTGATATCGAACGTGATAATATGTAAATTAATTTATAGGTTTAGACATAGACAGTAACAGGATCGGCAATGGAGCGTAGAGAGATTGAATTTTGGTATTTTTTTTTTATTCAGAATGACATGGAATATGTGGTACTGTTGCTCCTGTTTGCATAAGCATAGAAAGAACTTGGCGACTGTTTCCATTATTTTTTCAGATCATTTACAAATACTGCGGAAAGATAAAGTGGCAATTTGAATCCCTGAAGGGTCTTATTAGTCAATTTTTTCCTTGCAGAAGGGCTATTCCGAGAAACACACATATTATGACGCCTACCGGAATAAAAGGCTTTAATGCAATACAGGAGCATGAATATGTTATGTTAAGTGCCGATTAGATCTGTTTGTAAATAAGGTAACACGACTTAAAGTGGTTGAAGATCTGCAATCCTATGTTTAATGCTGTGTTGGTCCTGTTTGCATAAATATGGAAAAAAAACTTGGCGAACGGTCCCATCTTCTCTCAGATTATTTGCAAATACTGGGAAAAGGAAAGGTAGGTCTATTAGTCAATTGTTTCCATGCAGAAACGCCATTTATGAGAACATCGCATATTATGACGAATGTAGAAACATGTCCATGTTATGTTAAGTGTCGATTAGATCTGTTTGTTAACAAATTGAATGTAACGCGACTTAAAGTGGTCGAAGGTCTGTAGCGATATGTTTAATGCACCGTTCCTGGACGGTGTCTCATTTTAGTAACGTCTTTATCAGACATATCAACCTTCAAAATGCCATTTCGTGAGGAAGTGTCATTTCTGAGTACCACATGTTGATGTCCATCGAAATAAAAGGCTTTAATCCAATGTAGAACTTGAAATACCAACACGGCCTGACTTGGAATCGGAAGCAATGTAATGATGGCAAACAGAATCAAAAGCTTTCGCAAATTCAACACAGGGAACATTGGTACTTTTATGAGTTGGGCCAGTCATATAGCATACCAGAAGTTTTGTAACACACGAAAAAATTTCAGAAGCCATGCTGAACACAATGTAATGAGTAGCTTTGTTTTACGTCAGCAACCAGCTTTTCCAACAGCTTTGTAACTTGACGCGCCAGAGACTATTCTATTTGCGCTTGTTGGAGACTGTTCTGGAGATCTTTTCGCAGGAGTGATTTTCACATCACGTCAGTGTCGTGACAGTGTTCCTGACCATGGAGATGTGTTGAAAAGATATGTATGTTTCAAAGTCTGTTGTCAGTATAAACACCCCAGCATGCACGAATAAGGTCTGGACCACATGACTTGTTTTGTTTGATCGTCAGACAGAACTGTCTCGCATCTTGCTTCCCATAACAATTTATAAAATGAACATTCCGCTTGGTGCGGTGTGAATAGGTAACCTTTTTACCAGTAGGATAGGGATTTATCAAAAGGCTTTGAAAGAAGTTGAACGATTCGGCTTTTTTCTGGCCGTACGGACGTCTTTCGTAATTCTCTCCCTTCATTGATTAAACTTGTACAGTTGATGAATAATAATAACGTCGTGTACAGCATATTGGGTCAAGTTTGGTTAGGACCACAATCTGATCCTCATAAATCCCCTGGCTTTGTTCATAATCTCTTTTCTAATTTTGTACAATTTTAGAATTCAGGAGGGCCCAGTTGTAAGAATTTATGTCTTATTTCACTCATTTTATCTAATCTGCCTTCTTTCGTTTCTTAGTGCGATTAACAGAGTGATAGGTTACAAATTATGGAGATTCGAATCTCTTTCCCAGTTTCATAGTTTTGGGTGGAATAGCCTCCTTAACCAGTGCTTGGTCAAGTCGCGATCGTCATTAGTTTTTAAACACCCGCAGGGGGAATATAGGATTTCTAATGTCCCTGCGTTCGTTACAGTGAACTTCTATCCACAACTGGTCCCACATCTTTTGTCAGATTGATGTTGCATGGTTAATGGGTTCGATTAATGGCCATGCATATTGCATGGCTTTGGTTCTGTTCTCATTTCCTGATTTTTTTATATCTTGTTAATTTTTAAGCTACAGAATGATCTTAAAAGTGTCCGTGTCAGCACTGACACTTGTGTGCAAATTTTATCCGCACATGGTCTAGCATGTTTTGTCAGATCATTTTCAAACTTTGTCTGGTTGATGTGCATGATGAGGACCCATGCAAATTTCATGGCCTGAGCGATGCTCACATTACCTGATTTTAAATGATTTGTTGAATAAATTACATAATGTTTGGTCAAGTGTTCATGTTAGCATTGATACCTATGTACATAAAGATATGGTATTCTCGAAAATTGGTGGCTAGATCTGCTCCAAACTTGGTAGGAAGGACTCCAGGTAGATTCTAAACTTGGAGTGTTTCAGTTTAGAAAACTAGGTCACTGAGTCGAGTATCAGGGTTAGAGTGATCAAACCATGTACTGCAGTCTCTATAAGTCATAACATATTTCCTGTTTGACTTGGTGGCATGAAATGAAGTTAGGTCACTAGGTAAAGTATCTCATTCACAACAATACCCGTTAAGTACTGTCCATCTGTAGGCTATAAATTCCTTGTTCTTCTGCCTCACACATGGTAGGAATGAACTCTAGGTAGACCTCTGCTTGGAGTGTGAGTGTTTCATTTAGAAAAGTAGGTCAGGAGGCCAACTATTATGGTCACAACGACATCCATCTATTAATCTTCACCTATGTGCTATAAGTACTCCATTTTCTGCTTCAACTCGGGTGACACTGAAGGTTTATCCACCCTCCACTTCCATCACTGCATATGAAAGTTTTACATAGTTATACGCTAGCAAATGCACATCCAAGCTAATTAAGACATCCCCTGACTGATGCATGTGTATATACAACTGGACTTCATCGGAAAACGACCCTTAGTGAATATTTTACATCTTCATTTCAAATTATTCTTCATTTGCTGACACTCACAATAATTGCTGGTGAGCCGGTATAAAGTGTTATATTTGGATGTCACCTCACCCTGCTTAATATATAGTTATGTAATATACTTTATTTATCCAGTTTAAGACTGTATCTGTATTAGGGTCATGTCAGTCAAAGACTGCATTTCTGTTTGGACACATATAAATCATCCTGTGTCTAGTTAAGTATCCTTGAACACGTAGTGACGTTTCGGTCACTCTTGGGTGAACCTGCACAGAAAAAGACACAGCGAAATTAGGCATATAGGAAAACATCTCAGTGCACTCTTTATTTGGCTATCTGGTGGAGTAAGTAAATTTATTGGCAGAACAAGAGTTATTCTTGAGTCATCGGTCATACATACAAACGGTATCAAAAGATAACTCCCATAAGAGAAGTAACTGAATGTATGCCTAAACAAGGCATTGAAGAATGATACATACAGTGGAATTTCTCTGGAAAGCGATCACCTCAGAGATTGACAAAATGTATTAATAGGGAAGTGGCCTTCAAAGGGATATAATTTTATCATGGATAAACAAACATGGGACTTTTATTTGGTATTCAAAAAAAATAGAATGTTTCTTTATGGAGGTGGTCTTAATTGAAGATTTCATTGTATTTCAACCCAATTAACTCATTTGTTTGCACTTCTATTCCCTTCAACAGAGTCACAAGTCATCATTCCATTGACATGACAGAATCACCAATCCTAGCTATTTATATCGCTATTTAACTAGAGGGCTGTCTGAACATCCCGTGCTCAGCTGATCTAAGTTTGGCCCACAAAATCAAGGTTACAAAAAATAGACCTGTGTTGAGGTTTAGCTTAGTGCATATGACATTTGTAAGTATTTTCTAAGACGGACAACTGAACCTCCTAAAAGCGCAGCCTGACTAGCAAGTCAGCTAACTAAAAATTGCAGCACCACCTGCTGAACAAACTAAGAACCAGGAGGCCCTAGGACTGTTCCTATGTTATATCACAGCAATTGGGTGAGTGGTTTTGAAGAAGATTTTTAAAGATTTTTCCAATTAAAAAAGATCAATAAAAAAATCCAAAAATCATTTGAGCGTGACCATTTGAACAAACTTGCTAGAGACCCACCCAAGTTACATTGCTACCAAGTTGAAGTGAATCTGGTTGATGGTTTCAGAGAAGTCGAAAATGTGAATTAGCATAAGAATGCCCATTGATCAACGGGAAAAGTGCATTTGCCGACAAATACCCGAATTGAAAAAATTATTAAAAATCAAGAATCCAAAGCAGTGGCACCTACTGAACACCTTCGTTTGACCTTTCACAAGAAAAAAATACACAAAGTTTCAGCTTTAACAGAGTGATGGTTCTGGAGAAGTCGAAAATAGTGAAAACCCACAAAAAACATTTTTTTAAATGCAGCGCCACCTGGGGAACAAACTGAGGACTGGCGTCCCTAGGAGTGTTGCTGTGTGATATCAAAACAATCGAGTGACCGGTTTTGGAGAAGAAGATTTTTTAAGATTTGCTGCCCAAAAAGAGTAAAAGAATCATAAACAAGATATGTTTGTAAAACATAGATGCCCCCCGCCCTCATTACCCTTGCCCTCGCTACCCTATTGGTAGATGGGGCACTCGTGACCTTACAAAATTAGTGAAGGTTGATCATGCATCAATGTCATATATCTTTAAACTTTACCCTAGCCCTTAAAAAATGACTAAAAACCTGGACAATATAAAAGTTATAGCTGAAAAATTAGTCATCATTTAGAAACCATATTCAGCAAAGTGGCTTTTTGATCTTGGAAATTAGGGCAAGGTCACTCATTTTCACTTGACCTTCTTCAGTTATTGTGCAAAAACTACAGGAAGTCTACTGTCTGTGTGTGACCCTCAAAACTGGGTCATGGTCACCCATCTACAAACTCAAACTAGCCCTTAGAGGCAACCATAAAGCTATGCAATATAAAAGTGCTCCTTCTAAAATGCAAGTTATCATGCAGAAACAGTTTTCAACCAAATGGCTCTGTGACCTTTGAAATTAGATCAAGGTCACCCATCTTCAAACTTGACTTAGCCCCGAATATGGACAATTATCCAGTGCAATATTAAAGTCCTAGTTTAAAAACCTCTTCAGTTATCATGTGGAAACCAAAGTTAACTCAGGTAACGTGACCTTGGAAATTAAATCAAGGTCACCAAACTTATAACTTCTTCTGGCCCTTAACAAGAACTATAGACCTGTAAAGTATCCCAGTCCTAACTTAAAAACTTCTTGAGTTATTGTGCAGAAACCACAGGAATTCTACAATCGCTCTGTGACCCTGAAAACTGGGTCAAGGTCACCCATCTTTAAACTCAACCTAGCCGTGGCAGAGAACCATAAAGCTGTGCAATATAAAAGTTCTAGCCCCAAGGTATAAATTATGCAGAAAGCATGAAACCATATTCAGTAATGTGGCTCTGTGACCTTTAAAATGAGCTCAAGGTCATCCATGTTCAAACTTCGCCTAGCCCCAAATATGGACTATAATCCTGTGCAATATAAAAGTCCTAGCTTAAAAACCTCTTCAGTTATTGTGCGGAAACCAAAGTTAACTCAGGTACCGCTGTGACCTTGGAAATTAGGTCAAGGTCACCCATTTTCAAAGTTTGCCTAGCTTCTGACTAGAATGATACACATGTACAGTATCAAAGTCCTACCTCAAAATCTTCTTGAGTTATTGTGCGGAAACCGCAGGAATTCTACAATCTCTCTGTGACCCTGGAAAACTAGGTCAAAGTCACCCATCTTCAAACTCAACCTAGCCCTTACAGAGAACCATACAATATAAAAGTTCTAGCTCCAAGGTGTAATTTATCATGCAGAAAGCATGAAACCATATTCAGTAAAGTGGCTCTGTGACCTTTAAAATGAGGTCAAGGTCATTCATCTTCAAACTTCACCTAGCCCCAAATATGGACTATAATCCTGTGCAATATATAAGTCCTAGCTTAAAAATCTCTTCAGTTATTGTGCAGAAACCAAAGTGAACTCAGGGTACCACTGTGACCTTGGAAATTAGGTCAAGGTCACCATCTTCGAACCTTCTCTAGCTTTTGACTAAAATAATACACTTGTACAGTATCAAAGTCCTAGCTTAAAAACTTCTAGAGTTATTGTGCGGAAACCACAGTCTACCGACCGACCGACCGATATGTGCAAAGCTATATGTCCCACCTTCTTCGAAGGGTGGCATAAAAATTAAAAATATCACCGAAATGTGACCATTTGCACAAACTTGGAAGAGTCATGCCCAAGGTACATTGCCTTCAAGTCTGAAGTCAATCTGCCCGACAGTTTCGGAGAAGAAGTCGAAAATGTGAATTAGCATTCGAATGTACATTGACTTGCATAGTAATCAATAGCAAAGGTGCGTTTACCGATAAGTACCAAATTTTTTTTAAAATGTTAAAAATCAGGAATCCACAGCAGGACCATCTAGTGAATAACTTTGTCCGAACCTTTCACAAGAAATATATCCACCAAATGTCAGCTTAATCTGAGTGACGGATCTGAAGAAGTCGAAGATAGCGAAAATCCACATAAATTCATAAACAAGAGGACTGTGTGAACAGCCCATGCTCAGCTGACCTAGAGATTAATCACACATGTGGCTTTGTGAACTTGGGATGGGATCAAGGTCACCCATGTACGGTGTAAATCTGACCTGCATGGAAGAACATCAACATTTGAAACATCAAGGTCCCAGTTCGCGTAGTTCTCAACTTAAAGCGAAGAATAAAATTCATGTTTGTTGCACTGTGAGCCCAGAAATGAGCTCAATGTCACTCATGTACTGTCTTAGCGTGACCTACATGGAAAAACATTAACTTGTGCAACATCAAGGTCCCAACTCAAAATAGATCTCAACTAATCAAGTGAACTGCAAATTTCATGTCAGTTGTCCTGTGACCTTGGCAATGAGGTAAATGTCAAAAAAATTACTGGAAGATCACCACTTGCACAAAATAGGTGGACACTTATCAAAGGCACCTCCCTACCAAGTTTGACACAAATCTGGCCAAACTTATTTAAGTTATAACCATTACAAGAAATTCCCATGTTAAACATTCCTATCAAAACTTTTTTCAAGAGTTTCCACACACACACACACACACACACACACACACACACACACACACACACACAAAATAAAATTGGAAAATCACTGGAGCGTGACCATTTCAACATACCTGGTAGTGGCCCACCCAAGGTACATTGCCACCACGTTTGAAGTCAATCTGACTGATAGTTTCTTCAGAGAGGTCTTAAATGTGAACTATCATGTGAATGCCCATTGACTTACATAGTAATCAGTAGAAAAGGTGCATTTACCGATAAGTACCCGAATTGAAAAAAATCGTTAAAAATTAGGAATACACAGCAGTGCCACCTAGTGAAAAAGTTTGTTTGACCCTTTCACAAGGAACATATCCACCTAGTTTCACCGTAATCCCAGTGACGGTTCTGGAGATGAAGTTGAAAATAGCAAAAACATACAACAAATAATAAAAAATATTTCAAAGATTGCAGCACCGCCTGGTGAACAAATTCAGATCTAGGAGTCTCTAGGGTGTACCTGTGTGATATCAAAGAGATTGGGTGAGCAGTGTCGGAGAAGAAGCTTTTCAAGATTTGCCCCCCAAAAAGCACCACCAAAAATCATTAAAATAAAATCCAAAGATCACTATAACATGACCATTTGAACAAAGCTGGTAGCGACCCACCCAAGGTACATTGCCATTCAGTTTGAAGTCAATCTGGATGACGGTTTCGGAACAGAAGTCGAAAAAATGAATTAGCATTAGAATGTCCATTGACTTACATACTAATCAATAGGAAAGGTGCATTAACCGATAAGTACCCGAATTTTTTTTTAAAAAGTTAAAAATCAGGAATCCGCAGCAGTAGCACCTAGTGGACACCTTTGTTGGACCCTTTCACAAGGAACATATCCACCAAGTTTCAGCTTAATCTTAGTGACGGTTCTGGAGAAATCAAAAATAGCGAAAACCCACAAAAAATTATAAACAAATGGGCTGTGGGGACAGCGTATGATCAGCTGACCTAGATATCCATCACATTTGTGGTTCTGTGAACTTGGGATAGGAAAAAAAAGGTAGACACTGGTCAAAGTTACATCCCTACTAAGTTTGACACAAGTCTGGCCAAAATTAATGAAGTTATAACCATTACAATAAATTCCATGTTAAACTTTCCAATTATTTTTTTAAAGATCTTAAAATATTCATTCTTTCTTTCTTTCTTCTTTACGACCAGATTTTTCGGAAATTTTTCTTGTACCCCATTATCCAGAAAACCACCAAACTTGCCATGGTTACTAACCTCCCAATGAAATTTGGCACTTGGTTTGGAATAGTCATGATGTTTAAAACTATGCAAATTATGGGCAATTTAAATTTTAAGAGCTCAATATCTTCCAAACAATTGTAGATAGACACAAAATTTCAATGTGCATGTATAGGTTTGTGACACCTGCCAATACAGTGGACAGTGAATGAAAGTTGTGGAATTATAAATTATGCTAATATGGGCATTGAAAAATTTAAAAGTTGAACATCTCCAAAATCATTATAGAAAGAGAAGCCATTCCAACATCAAATTATAGGTTTCTGGCAGAGCCGCATCCAATGAACTATGAACCAAGGTTGTAGGATTTCAATTTATACAAATTAGGTGAATATTCAAAATTAAAATCTTGAATAGCTTGAAAAGGTTTGTAACATAGCCGAATCCATAAATCAAAGTTGTAAAATTTAAATTTATGCAAATAAGGTGAATACACAGAATTTAAATCGTTTTCAATAACTTCAAAACTATTATAGAAACAGGTGTCATCCTAACTTCAATTTAAAGGTTTGAAACACTCACGCATCAAATGAAACAAAAACGTAAAATTGTAATTTATGCAAATCAGATGACTACACAAAATGTAAATCTGAAACAACTTCAAAACTTTTTATCATAGAGGTGCCATTCCTTCAATTTGTAGGTTTGTGCCATAGCCACATCTGACGAACCATGAACCATGAACCAAAGTTGCAGAATTTTCATTTATGCAAATTAGGTGAATACACAAAATTTAAATCTTGAATAGCTTTAAAACTAACATACAGGTGTCATTTCAACTTCACTATATATGTTTGTGACATAGGTGCATCCAATGAACCATGAACCAAAGTTGTAGGATTTTAATTTATGCGAATAAGGCTAACACACAAAATCTAAATCTTGAATAACTTCAAAACTATTTTACACGGAGGTACCACTGCAGCTTCATTTGTAGGTTTGCGACATAGGTGCATCCAATGAACTATGAATCAAAGTTGTAGGCTTTAAATTTATGCAAATTATGCAATACACAAAATAGAAATCTTGACTAGCTTCATTACTGCCATAGATTGTGGTCTCATCCATACTTCAGTTTATAGTTTATGAAATAGCTTCATCCAATAAACCAAGAACCAAAGTTGTAACATTTTGATTTGTGCAAATTAAGCCAATACACAAAATTAAGATTATGTTGAACAATGGCAAAGTGTAGCATTTCAAACTGTTCTCATTTTGAAGGCACCCACTCAAATTGGCTGTGAAGCAAATCTTCTTTTCTAGTTCATCTTGCAGTGAATTGGTCTGAGGCAAAGAAAAGATGTGACTTAGAACGTGAAACTTTGAGAGAAGTAAACAAATTACTGTGCAACGAAATATATAACTGCACAGAAGGCACAGTAGAGTGGGGGAGAGAGAGAGAGGCTGAAAACACAATTGGAAATGTTGAAGGCAAGGTGAAGTAGTTGGAGGCAAAAAGAGTAAATCATAAACTTAAAATGAAACACAATCAACTAGAAAAGATTAATGAAGAAATAAAAAGTTATAAAAACACAAACAGAAAATTGTTCATAGCAACACGCAAAGCTCAAAAAAAAAACAAAGACACCAAAGGCAAAACAGAAAGTTGTTTGTTAAAAATCGAAAAACAGACAGAAGAACGTTTCCAAGAAATTATAAAGTTGCTCAAAGTACCCTTCCTGTGTGAAATTGTTAATTAAAAAAATCCAGAGATAAAAGCATTGAGAGAAGAAGGACTAGCCATTCAAAATGAGAACTGCAAGTTGCATGAACAAAATCAGAAGCTTCCGAGTAACACAATTCCTACCAAAGTTGATGGAAAGGTGCATAAAGATTGTCAAATTAGACACGTAATTTATGGACTTCAAAGTAAATATGTTGCTATTGACAATGTCGACCATGTGGTTTCCCGCATTGTGGAAAACCTGACAAGAAAGACTGTTACTGAATTTCCAGATTTCATAATATGTGGCAGGATTTTGCGCGAAATGGGCACCATATCTCGTCAGCATGCCTCAGCGGTACTTTAAGGCGTCCAGCATACTACACTCAAATATGATTGCATATCAAAGGCAAAAGAGCATTAGAAGGATGCACAAACAGCAGGTCCCAGCCAAACATATATAAATTGTGTGCAGAAAAGTGCCGCTGCTGCTTCATCTGATTGCAGGGAAGCGATTGTGAGCGAAATAAACTCACTTGGTAAGCTCCTACAGATAGGTTTCGTGCAGAATTAATTTTACTTCTATTCGATTTTGATCGATTCAATCTTATTTGTTGGTCCGTCCATGTGTATGCGTGTTTTATTTACTTTATCTGCTTTGTATTTAATTACAGATCTGCTCAAAGTTTCAGGAAAACTGAATGTGAGTACACAAGTGCTGAATAGTTTAGTGTGCTCATGGTTTAACTGGCTTCATAGATTATAGTTCAGCTGGCTTTGGAAATAAAACGTGGAAATAGAGGGCCTCATACAGAAAACTTATGCCTGTGCTTCTGAAGTTTGAAGCACACTAGTTGGGAAAAGATATGGATGTGCAGGTGTTTTGGTATTATAACAATGGTTTGTGAAATACAAATAGTTTTTCGGTGCTATCAAGCTGGTCTTGAATACTTCATATCCATGTTTAAGGTTCAGCAGCTGAAGCAAAATTGTCGGTCTGTGGAAGTGCCCTACCGTGTCAATGCACAAGCCACACCTGCTATAACATCACCCTGGGTCCTTGGTCAACCTCTCTGGGGTTGTCCCGATGGCCTAGAGGTCAGCGTGTTGGACTTTACATTTGGCTAGGCGAGTGTGCCGAAGGTAGTGGGTTCGAATCCCATACAGGTCGACATAAATTTATCGTACTTTTCACTTGAACCAACAGAAGTACTGCCATCTTAAACACCATTACCAACACCATGACTGGTCGCCGTTTTATTAACAAGAAAACAAACGAGGAATTGCTACAATTAAAAGAGAACTAAGGAAGGCTAGAATAACATTACTTTTACAGTGGAATTTGTCTCTGGATATATTTTCCCAGTCATCACTGAAAGTTGTGCAACAGTATGAGGATGAAAATCACCTGGAAGACACAAGCAAATCTTTTACCCACCAGTTAAGGTGGTTAACACACTTTTTGTTGTATTAAACAGGTAAAATATTCCACCAAGAAACTGGAGTACCAGCTGAAATAGATGTTTTTCTACATGCAGAAAGTATAATCCAAGCCAGATAGTCAAATTATATGTGGGAGAGAGATCTCATATTCTGTTGTTTTCAATGCTGGCAGCATGTATCATCTTCGAAAACACATTCAGTACTTTCTCACATATATTTGGGTACAGCAACTCCATTGCTTCAAGTCATAAATAATGATCTGTTATTGCCTTTTATTATCTACTCTCTTCATCTCCTTGGACTGATTGGAAAATTTGTTACTGGTCCATTGCTATGATATGCCCATGTGAATAGGTCTGTACTTGACTTGAATGCATTTTATGAGAGTGCTGTGCAGAATTAAGACAATTGGTCAATTGATAGCACTGAACTCATGAATGCAGATGCAGTGTTGTATCTTGAAGCATCCCTGGAGCGAGATGAAGTCTTCAATTGTTTTATTACTCCCACCTAAAGTGACGAAGCAGTAAATATATTTGTGCAGAAGAAATCCTGGTTGTCTGCAATCGGCAGCTAGTGGATCAACTACCAGAAGGTACGGATCATAGCCCCACGGAAGGCTGCAAAGGAGGAAATGGCTTTGCATCGCAAAAAGATCTACAGATCAGAAAAACAAAAATTGAGCAACTGTAATCTAAACTTAGAATAATTGCAGAAAAACAAAACAGGGACGTGATTAATAAAGGTGTGTACAAGATTTTAGTCTGTATAGAGGACTGTGGACACTCAGGCCCATATGGAAACAAATCTTAACAAACTGAAGGGAGACAGTCAGAAAAAAGCAGCAGTTAAAGGCCAAATGAAAGAAAGGAAAATTTGTCTTCAACAAACACACAGTGACCAGGGTGTTTTTATGTTTAGTAAAAGAAGGAAATATTTAACTTTAACGCAACTTTGCAACAGCCTAAGGACGCTCTTGGAAGGCAATACTGCATCTGCAGATGATGAGGGAACGAACAAAGCTACGACAATGTTTGTAAGACCCGAGAATTCTGGAAAATACGTTCATCAACCACAAGTGGCCTACGGCACAAGAGGATGAAAATAGCTTGATGGACAATTGAAAGAAATGGTTCCAAGCTAAAAAAAATGGGGGTTAAAGGTGGAGTACCACAGTGACACTGCAAACAGCGAGACTGTCTGTCTGGAATTTGACGAACCTGTGACAGATGTGAAATTTAGGGATTAAATAGTTTTATGTTGACTGAATCTGAAACAGATAAAACACGAATAAAGAACATAATTACAATCTGGAGATTAGGTTATAACATATGCATACACATGATGCAGACTGGAGTGTAAAAAGCATGAAGACAATTAAAGATGTGTAAATTATATTGTATGTAACCTGTACTGACAAATTCCGTTAAGCAATGTTGGTTGGATTTTAATTGCGCAGATTTTATTAACACTTTGAAATCTGATCATACAAAGCATGGTCTCATTAAGCTGATCCATGAAGTGACATCTACATTGAAATTTATCAGTGAATAAATTTATTTCTATCTAGTTAAGTGTACAAGGTTTTTTTTAAGCCATAGGTAAAAATTGAACAAGTCAATGCTGTTACGAGCAATCTGTATAAATGAACAGCTATATGATATTGTCATATGATATGTCAGTAATAAAGCAAATTATGCAACAGCCTTATTTCCAATTGGTATAAGCGCCTGAGTTTAAAGTCAATCACTATAGAGGATTAGGGCCATACAGATTATTGCTATCATTGCAGCTGTCCAATAACTTCAAACGGAGAAGCAGAGTGTTTTGAATTAATTGGCACTTTTTCATTATATTTGTGAACATGATTCCTAGATTAGCTTTGTCCATGACTTAATCCTAATGAGATTAAGTTTGTCTGTATTTGTTTTTATCACCACAGGAAGATGCTAAATGTATACATATATAAGTCCGAAAAATCAATAATATGCTTAATCTTTGCTAATCCATGTGCAAAGATTAAATATTCTTAATTAATCTGCCAACAGTAAGCAGGGGTATAATTTAGTCTAAAGAAGATTTCATAAGAAACAAAAAAACATGTTTTACATGTTGATACTTACTTGATTTAAACGTATTTTATTTTGACAAAGTACACAGTATAATACACATGATAATTATATGCAATTGGGAAAGAGGGAGTGGCCCTATATAAATCCCTCTCGCAGAAGAAGACGATCACAGGACCATACAGGACGTACAAGACGCA